>CM060947.1:11799827-12172327 GCA_030765055.1 Mantis religiosa | reverse complement strand
TTATATCCGAAATGACAAAGGAAGGCCTGCGTATGCAAATAGCTTAGGTAAACAAAGAAATTAACATAGTTTTTCATTTTAGTCACTTTGACTGACAAAAATTGCATATAAAATGTAAAATTAAAACATAAAAGGAAGATAATTTTACAAAGTGATTATAACCATACATTTAAATGCAACATAAAATAATATTACTTTAAGACAATGTTAGCAAAGCATAAATAAATAAAAAAAAAACATATTGTTATCCGAATGTCGGAACTCCCTATAGAACCGACCAGCAGTAGGGCAGACGGGAAGCATTGGCCAACGCCTACCCATTTGTGTTACAGCGCTAACGAAGGGATGGCGGGGAAAACATCACTGGCCGTCTCTTTCCCCTCCGCCTGCCGTCTAGAACCTTCGGGATGATTCACTGAAACGCGAGACTTCCAGAAACAGCGATATTCCTATAAAAAGGGGCTGCAGTTGGCGAGTCAGTTCTGTTCATGGCGAGCAGCCGTGAGGAGCGCCGAGTGAGAGAACGGACCGGAGGACTGTGTACGTGTATCAGAGGAGTTGCGCGTAATTGTGAGTGCAGAGTGGACCTGTGACAGACGAACTGTTGAATTGTAATTGTGTGCGCCACGTAATTCTGTGTAATTGGCAAGTGTTTCAACTGTAATTCGGTGGAAATAAAGAACATTTTGAGGTTGTGCAATTGTTCGTGGAATTAGAAGTCCGAGTTGCAGATATTCCAAAATTTTCTTTAATTCCGTAGAAATACACTGTTCAATTCTGACGTAACAACATTACGTCACATACACAATGGAGTCAGTTGAGTCCGGAGGTTCTACTCCCATCAGATCTGGACCCGTAGGACCAAGACCCGGGTCTCTTAAAACCAGGGAGTTTCCGAGCTGTCCCAAAGGGCACCGGCGTCCTCCGTGGGGCTTTCCATAGGACAAGACCTGGGTTACTAACACCCGCTCACTAAGATTATATAGAGAAATAAAAATAACCTGGGGGAGGGAAGGATATATAGATATATGTAGTAAGTTAGGGCGAGAAGGTTTTGCTAGGACGAGAACAGGAGTGAGAAACTTGAAAGGTATAGGTCAAGAGAGGGAACTAGATAAATATCCATTGTGTGGAGAAGAGAATGCAGATTTCCATTGTATATTAAATTGTAGTCAAAGATATGGAGAGAGCAGGCTTGGCTACGTAAATGGGACAGTTTGGGAGGTGAGGTAGTAATTAGAAAAATGTTGTCAGTAAAAGGAGAAAAGAACAGGAGAAATATAGGGAATTATTTAGGGAAAGTTAAAGAGAGATGGCTAAGAACAATTAAGAGAAGAATGTAGAGTGAGATAGGTGAAATTGCAAAAAGTGTAAAAAGGAGCAGAGGGCCTCCAATACACAAAAACCTAGGGTTAGGTGTATGGGGGCTGAATTACTATTCAATGGTGGGCAACATAACATGATAGGATTTTCAGGATTTAGGAATATATGGCATTTTTCAGTATGGATTTTATAATTGTAATTTTGATTTTGTATTTCCATTTGTTGATGAAAAAGGAAATAAATTACTATTACTATTACTATTACTAACACCCCCCCCATATGGTCCAAGGACCCAAGACGGGATGGAAGTGGATGCGCCACTTACGTGCGCCAACACCAAAGGTGAAGGCTACCGATATGACCTCGGTGGGGCCGCCTAGCGTTCTAGTACACCTTCTACTAGCTCTGCAGGCTAGTACCCGGGAATATTGATGGCTTCCCTCAACCCAGTCCAGAGACGTACGTGATTCCCACGGGTATCGGGAACCACTGCCCCCTCGAGACCAACCCAATCCGAACAACTCTCAGAGGGAGGGGCTCGAATGTTCGGCCCGAGGTTCCTCTAGTAACATCAGAGGTACCTCGAGTGCTAAGGGTCCGCAGCGCCCGCAACGTCACATACACAACAGAATCTACCAAGTTCGATGACAAATAGCGTTCTTCTTCTTCTTCTTCTTCTTCTTCTTCTTCTTCTTCTTCTTCTTCTTCTTCTTCTTCTTCTTCTTCTTCTTCTTATTATTATTATTATTATTATTATTATTATTATTATTATTATTATTATTATTATTATTATTATTATTATTATTATTATTATTATTATTATTATTATTATTATTATTATTATTATTATTATTATTATTATTATTATATTATTATTATTATTATTATTATTATTATTATTATTATTATTATTATTATTATTATTATTATTATTATTATTATTATTATTATTATTATTATTATTATTATTATTATTATTATTATTATTATCATTATTATCATTATTATCATTATTATCATTATTATCATCATTATCATTATCATTATCATTATCACTATCACTATCATTATCATTATTATTATTATTATTATTAATTACACTTTTCTCAGAGATTATTTCGACATGTTCCAATTCCTGAGAAAGTTCACTGCCAGTTCACCACAGAACTTCATGAGGCTCATTATATCCTGGTACTTAGCTCTTGAAATGTGTAGAGGGCCTGAGAAAAGTGCAGAAATGTGTTACGTATATTGCATAATGTAAGCAGTGTTATAAGAAAAGTTTAAGGGTAGGATAACGCTTTTACTACAATTACCTGACAAAGCCAAATGAGGCAGCTCGGATTCTTCTGGCCTCTGGTTTGAAGCACCTTTTTCAAGCTTTCTTAGAATACTGGATACCATGCCTCCGTTATATGTAGCTCTCCGGTTCAACAGACGTGGGTGGTTGAATGAGGCGCAAATTTCCTTGACGGGCTGGGTCTTAAATGGACATTTCGTCACAGAGTTCTGATCAAAAATTTTTTGCCAGCCTAAACCATTTCCTGACAGACATTCACAACAATAAAAGGTGAAAGGGTAGAGCCAGACTGAAAAATTCAATGCCATAGCTGGGATTTGAAACACGGATCTTCTGGTTTCCATCCAGCCGCTCTAAACCATTGAGCTACCATGGCCAACATGCCAACATTACATTAAATTCTCCAACTGACTTGTGTTTTACCCGATAAACCACTAGTAGTTCTCATAAATACATGAGACAACTACCTGAATGGCGACTTACTATGCTGTAAGGCCCGGGCTTTATAGTTCGGACCACTATTAGGTCAATTAATGGAAGTTAATTGTTCTTTCACACTAGCCGTGTTTAGGACGCACTATGAAAGGGTAGAGCTAGATTGAAAAATTCAACGCCATAGCCGGGATTTGAACCACTGATCTTCTGGTTTCCGTTCAGCCGCTCTAAACCATTGAGCTACCATGGCCAACATGCCAACATGACATTAAATTCTCCAACTGACTCGTGTTTTTTCCGGTAAACCACTAGGAGTTCTCATAAACACATGAGACAACTACCTTAATGGACTTTAGAGAAGTTTGACGGAAACCAGAAGATCCGTGGTTCAAATTCCGGCTATGCCATTGAATTTTTCAGTCTGGCTCTACCCTTTCGTAGTGCGTCCTACACACGGCTAGTGTGAAAGAACAATTAATTTCCAGTAAAAGGTGAATTTGCCTGAATTCGTAATCATGCTTATGAACTCCTGAGGGTTTGCATTCTTAGTTTCAGATTCCAAAGACCATCATTCTTATCAATTCTATGTAGGAAGCGCAACGAAGAAGGTGGGATACGTCATTATTGCACTGCCTCTTTGGGCGGAAAGATGACAACTGGTTCTTTCACGGAAAAAATTGACTTACCTGGTGCTTTTCCTATACGCCAAAATTTAAACGTCAAAAGACATCATGACTATCCAATTTTTCTCCCCGTTTCATATCTTTAGAAGATGGTACTTCCCATGTAGTATCCAATGATATGTCAAACTCATTTTGAGCAATAAAGTGACTTGCCTGGTTTTTATCCCTGCACCTTTTGTATGACAATTACATCATGCTATGACTTAAACAAGAATAATAATAAATGTACAGAAAATTTAACATAAAGTTAGTATTTTTAAAAATGTTTGAAGTTTAGTTGCGTGAAGTTTAGTTTAATTGCCAACTACACAGAAAATGTCATCTTTTTAAAACGCATGCTTTCATTGTGCCCTCTGTGGCTACTTAATATGAATTGGATAGCAAAAATATATTTATGAAAGAATACCTCGTACATAAAAATAAACGAGAAAGTTAATTGAATGTTATATATATATATATATATATATATATATATATATATATATATATATATATATATATATATATATATATATTAATTTTAAAGCATTATTTTCCAAAATACGTCAAAACTTGCATAATTTACTGAAATAAAATCATTATTTCTGCCACCAAAGGAATGCATACGAAATAATTTAGGTCTACTGTACTTACGCAGGCCTTTCAGAAAATCTCTGCGTACAGTTTATCATCATGTATGGGGCCTTCTATTCGTGCATGTTAATTAATGCAGGGAAACACAAAACTCATCGTTTGTTACTTCAAGTGCAAAAGAAAATGAAGTAGACATTCATACGAGATCCGTTTCGTTTTTGTTTTCCAATGTCATTCAGATTCAATACGCAGCAAAAATCGATTTTGTTGGTTTTCATTTGCAGAGCTGTCACTGGAAAAGAACAACGGACCATGGAAACGAAAGGGCTGACAACTGGATCTTGTATAATCCCTGAAATGTATTAACAAGCAAGTACAGTCAGGTAGATGCCAGGCATTATGCTCTGCTGAGGAGGGGGAGGGTTAAGAGAGCATTTCAAAAGCTACCCAAATGAAGTCTGAGAAAGAAATTGCTAACTCTTGCTGCTCTTTGTTAGAATAATACCCTTTAAGCCCGTAAACTGCAGAGGGTCTCATACATTTAGGAAGCTCAAAATACGTATTATGGAACGAGTTGCAAAGCACGTCTGTACACTTTAAATATTTTCTCTTGCATCAAGGTTTATCAGTATAACTTTTGGTACTCAATTTTCACTGTCTTTTTTCGTTGCCTTAAAATACTTATGGACCTTACATTCAAACGTTATTTTTTTTATATTATATATAACTGTGATTTACATAATGTCGATTAGAAATTCATATCATTCTTGTTTTCAATTTAGAAACTTTATGTTTATGATAATTGGTTGTTCATCACATACATTTTAAACAAAATTCCACAGGATATTCACTTTTCATACAATTTTAATACCATGTTATTCGAGCTTATTCCCCCCCTAAAACAATTAAATTCATAATTAACGATTTGAAATTCTCTAATTCATCAGGTATTCATGGAATAACTAGCAAAATTTTAAAATATGCAAAAACTTATATTGCTATAAGTTTATTTTATCTTACAAATAGTACGATCCATATAAAAGTGAACCATTTCAATAGGACATAACTTTTGAATCAATAATAGAACACACATGCACCTTTGGGAGAATATAATACACAATTGGGAGATTACATTACACTATTTACATCTCAGAGAAAATGTTGGAAGTGTGCTCCACCAGCATCTATACATGTTTGCACTCGTCTCACCATATTCTCTGAAGTATTACGTAGAGTATCCTCGCCAATGTTACTTATTTCGCTTCGAATGGATTCCTTGAGAACATGAGTTGTCCGTGGCCTATTTTTGTACACCCTATTTTTTAGATACCGCCACAAGAAAAAATCCAGTGAAGTTAGGTCAGGAGGTCTGGGGGCCACAGTCCTTTTGAGATTATTCGATTATCAAAGAAACTGGTTACAAGTTCCATGTTGTCATTAGATGTATGACACATTGTTCCATCTTGCTGGAAATAACCTTCTTCAGTACGATATGATCTCCGTAAAACTTCAGAGAATATGGTGAGACGAGTGCAAACATGTATAAATGCTGGTGGGGGACACTTCCAACGTTTTCTCTGAGATGTAAATAATGTAATCTGACAATTGTGTATTATACTCTCCCAAAGTTGTACGTGCGTCCTAATATTGGTTCAGAAGTTACGGCATATGGAATTGGTTCAGATTTATATGGATCGCACTGTATTATTTTTATAACTGGTCTATTTCTGAATATATTGAAAATATCTCTTTTTTCTCCATGTTTTAAGAAGGGTAATCCCCTTAATATTCTTAATTATCGGCCAAAATGTTTATTTTCCAACTTTTCAAAGGTTGTTGAAAAATGATTGCTTTTATAAATCATGTTTATGCCTGTCTTGATAAAAGCTTATTTGTTGCTAGATTGTGTTTTGACCTCTCTAGTGCATTTGACTATTGATCATGCTTTTTGATGACTAAATTAAATAAATTAGGTATTAGAGGTCATCTTGAAAATTTAATTTCATCATACCTTTCTAGTTACTAATTATAAAAATGTAAAATGAGTTGTTAAATGACTACCCCTTAAATATTGACGTGCCCCAAGGTTCCATATTGAGTCCATTATTGTTTTCACTTTATTTTAATGATTTGATCAATATATTGATTGAGATAGACTAATGATATATAGTAAAATTGGATAAACGGATTGCAAGAAACGCATTAAAGGTGCCACTTATGCTTTTAAAAACTGGCGGGATGGTCAAGTAAGTGACTTAGAATTTTTTTTTTTAAAAAAAAGTTACTTTTAAACTTGTACCCTGCGGAGTATTTGATATTTGATCATACAATTCAGCTTAGAAATGTAACATCTGGGAAACCTAATGATATATCATACTAAAATCCTCTAATGCCGAAAATAAATTTTCAGCTAATAGCTTACAATTTTATAGAATCCTGTTTTAAGTGTTGTATGCTAAAGATCACACGAAGTTTATCAGGTTTGTTTTAGCATGTCATCACATGTTTGCCCAGCGTAATTATAGCACAATAGGTATCGAGTTGGATAAAACATTTGATGCAAAATTCTTACTATACATTGCACGAAATAAATCGCGAAATAATTCGGCATCTACACGTGAGGGAAACTTTATTTCATTTATTTTTCTTAATTTACGTTCTCCAACGTTAAGCCATGTCGGAAGATAAATGAAATGATGCTCAAATGAGCCCAGTGTCCTTATAATCTAGAGTTACCTATCATTCGACTTCCGGAATAAGAGAAAACACCGCTAAAATACTATCCGAATAAGTCAGCCTGACCGAGATTTAAATTCGTGACCTCCTGAACGTGAAGCAGACACGCTACCGCAACGCCACAGAGGTGGGCAGAACACCTTTATATGCACGTTCGTAGATTAGAGCATTTTATTTTTATAACACTTCCTAGGAGGCTTTGAAATTAAAGTACTACAACGGAAGGTATAGGTATAACTAATATTTTGCCTGTTTTGCTTATTTGTTTGTGTTCTTTCTTAATTTTGGTGGTAAGTCGATGGTTTTGACACATCATTTTTAATTATAAGTAGGACTAACCTCAAACTGGATGAATTCAGGTCGCTTTCAATAGATGAAGCCAGATTTTATCAGCTTCCAACGATCCTGTCTGAGGAAGGCGAACCAGTCCTTCTTCTTCGCCGTGTTTCCGTGATTTTTCTTGCCTGTCCAGTGTTACCAACCATATATTTCAGTGCTAGACATATTCCAGAAGAGAATTCCTAGAATGTCGCGTTGGTAGAGTCTGTTTAGTTAACGCGTGTACACGTCGGCCTCTGCCTTTGACGAACCCTTATAATCGTTTTACAACCCCCGACCCTTCTTCTCCCAGATCTTTCTGCAAGGTTGCCACGTTTCTCGATACGTCATGTGTGTCGTACGAGGTTCCGTCTGAATAAATTATCTTATGTCCATTACTGCGAAACTTCCTTAGTTTTGACACACACACACACACACACACACACACACACACACACACACACACACACACACACACACACACACACACACACACACACACACACACACATCTTTTGCTTAGAATTTATAAATTTCTCGACGAATTAAATCGCGTGTGAAATTGTCTACTTTAGAGAAACGTTTCCTTTTGTTTTCACACTTGATCGGCGTCTTTGTTATTCCTTTCGTCACAATATTTCTTACTGTATTTCTGTGAATACCCAGAATTTATCATCAGGTTCATTGCATGACCCCTTACCAAGATTATTTGTCAGCACATATTTGTGTTCAAAATAAGCGATTGAATTTGCTTAGAAACAGTTCCCGTTATAACTTAGTTTTTGAGGCTTTTCCAGTAACATAACTCGGCCCAGTTATTCACTCTGTCTTCACTTTGATTATTTTCACTTGACTGAAAGTTATCTACTACTTCATTTGCATTTATCACTGCATTTCTCTCCTATGGTCTCCACATTGTGACACACAACGAATTCCTGCACGTAATGAAACAGATCAACTGGAAGTTGGAACTTTGGCAACTGAGACTCCACGTGGAGTAGACATGCGACTGTCACTTCGAGAAAATCAGGGTTGCTATTGGTGCTCAGCGACAGTGTTCCATTTCTGAAGTGTGGGGATAAGATTTATGACGGTCATTAGTGGGCGGTCGGGTCGGGTTCCTTTAATTCCGAACTGCACACCCATTGACTAGACAGACTTTACCACCCAGGTGACATCAGCCTATGTACAAGAAGTAATACGGTGTATCAATTTCTTAGCAAAACGCACTTCGGTCAGATAGCAGGCGTTCATGTCAGCAGAGCTTTTCTGCCGTCGGTACCGTTTCGTTGAATACTTCCAAGGCGCTCTACCGCTAATCGGCTGGAGCATGTTTACAGAAAAGACTCTTCTAGATAATCTTCTATTTCCGAATATGTTTCTCTTGAATACCGGGTATCAGTCCCTTTTAGTTCTTTGTCATAAAACCTTCTGCTCAAATCTGTTTGTGAGGATAAGGAAGACATCAAAGGGGAAATTCAATGTGGAAACGTTAAAGACGTCGATGTTGCCTTCACCTCGAGCCGATAATCCCTACTGATACAGCAGTCACGAATTAGACGCTACCCCCATGTTTACGAACAACCTTTACCTTTTGAAACTTATAGAAACTGAAACTAGATTCAAGTACAAATGTGGAAATACTCCACAAAGAATGCAGCAAAATAAATGAACACAGGATCGTTTCGTTCTCAAATAGGGCATGTTAAAACACATTTAAAGTCAGTTTATTATTTTCTGCCGTTGCAGAGTTACTCAGCTTTATTACTTACTTCCCGAGGTAGTAGCGGGTTTTATTGTTAAAAAAATTGCAAGCTACCAACACTGCGATCTGTTTAACATAAACTGGCTTTTATTTCTTATTGTTTGAGTTTTAACGTGTACCTTATTTGCATGTTGCATTGCTAGTAGCCTGCTTTACAACTCGCCAGGTTCTGATTTTATTCCCATGGTAACCAGATTACGTTACAATAATGAGAAATCATGTCTAATGTACAATAAACGGAAGATGCATTTGTTATTTATTTGTAATAGAGAAAATATACATAGTATGCGACGAAAGAATAATGATAGTAACTAAGGTTGGCTATATGCGACTTATTTTTGTCTTTATGGTCAAGTTTCATTCAATATTTTCGCAAATCCATTATTACAACTGGCGGCGTACGCGCCAAAAGGGTTCGCGGGAGTGATAACAGCCGGGGATGAAGAGCCTGCATAAGCAGATAAACATAGCACGGAGATAAAAGGCATGCCAAAACAGATAAAGTGAGGTAAACGGAACATTCTAGTGACATCTTGACTGTCGTACAGAACATTCAGTTACTTGTTTGTTGCAGAATATTCCGGAAATATCTATTAATATGAGTGGAGGTAGTCGTAAACAGTTGTAAACAGAGTATTGTTGTAAACGAGAGTTGTAATTGAAACTTCTGTGTTTGGAAGTGGACTGTTTGTTTGTGGTCAACGACCTTGGTAGATACTAATTGTGTAGGTTACGTAATTCTGCTGTAATGTATAAGTTTACCAAGCATATTTCTACGGATATAAAGAACGTTTTGAATTTCTGCAACTTGGACTTTTAGTTCTATGAACCCACAAAGTCACAATATTTATGCTCGATCATGTGTCTAGGTTTAAAACATTTATAAATTACTTTTAATATTCTACGAACACCTGGGTCAATAAATGCATTCAACTTATCTTACGCAGTGAAACAGGGCAGGGTTGTGGTACTGATTGTTACATGTGGAACTTCTGATTGGTGGAAATCTACACTTTAATAACGTGCATTAAAGTGCAGCCATTAGGCATAATGTCTATATGGGGTAGTTGAGCATAAAATACATCAAGTTCCAATAATTGTTTCTCTGCTAGAACTTGGAATATAATTAGGGAGGGGTTAAGGAAAGTATAAATACATTTTTACATATTTTATAGCCATTTTCGTTATTTGAATTGAAATGTTACAAAAGTCGTATGAAGAAATGAAGTTTTTTTTTATGAGCTATGGTTTCCTTTTTCTTAATTTACGTCCTCCAACGTTAAGTTATATCGGACGATGAATGAAATGGGTGAAGTGGTGCTCAAATGAGTCCGGGGTCCATGGAGCTTATGGTTACCCGACATTCGTCTATCAGGATAAGGATAAGGGAAACACCGGGTAAAACCTTATCCAGCTAACTCATTCTAACCGAGATTTGAACTCGGGACCTCTTGAACGTGAGGTAGACATGCTACCATCTGGCTACCGAGGCGGGCTCCCTTTTTTATTTTATTATTATTATCATTTTTTTTTTTAATTTACGTCCTCCAACGTTAAGTCATATCGGACAATGAATGGAATATGAGCTCAGGGTCTATAGAGCTTAGAGCTTCCCGACATTCGTCTTTCAGGATGAGGGAAAACCCTGGAAAAACCTAATCCAGATAACTCACCCTGAGTAGATTCGAACTCGGGACATCTTGAACGTGAAGCAGACGTGCTATCACCACGGTACCGAGGTGGGCGGCAGGCTGATGGTTTCCTTAAATCAAATATTAAAAAGCTTTCATTAACCAACACATTATTGTTGTTAATTTCCTATATTTTAAAATATATATCCTAAAAGGTATATTGATTTAGTAAGTTTGGTTTCACTGCATTACCCTGTATCAAAATTTTACCATTTTATCTGCTGTACCGGGTTATAAAACCCTACAGAAATATGTATTTTTTATAATTGTTCCATTTATACCCCGCCATTAACTTAACGGTTATATCGGAGGCCGTTCTCTTTTGGAACATATCGAAGGTGTTATCTCGTATTCGTTGGGTTTTAATCATTAGATCACGCACACATTCACACTCTCATTAATACTTCCAGACTCTGGGGAAGATGAGGAATTAGAGGTCGGGGAAAAATTCACACCCCCACCGCCGGGAATCAAAGCCGGGACCCCTAGCACGCCAGGTAGGTGCTCTATCGACTGAGCTACGGTGCCAGCCATAGATATGTATTGTCGCAACCAAACTTAGAAGAAAGCGATCACAGGACTGTTAGCAAACAAACGAATTACATATTATGGACTTGAAAATACTCCAAACTCATTTGTTACACTGCAGCTTAAAACCTTGCCTTGTTGAGTTTAACAAAGTAGGCACAGCAGAGGGCTGTGGAAAGAAAGGCCTTATTTTTACTGCACGTATATGTAATAAGAAGTATATTTGCAATTCAAAAGAATGAAGACGTTGGAATAAGAAAATTCACACGATGTGCGTGTGTGCTTAAAGGCGTTAACTATCTTAGGACCATAAACGAATGCTTTACCTCTTAACGAAAAAAAAAAAAAAGCCACTAATGTAAATCTTCTGCAGTGAAGCAAGAGGCATGCTTATTATGTTCGTAAATTTTCTTTGCTGGAATAATTTTATACTCGTAGCGCGGCGGTCAAAAATGGTTTGATGTATGGTGTGTAGAAAATTACCCTCCTCTTCAGTTCCTTTTTGTTTCTCACGCACACATACGTAGACCGATGTTTGTTTTGAAGGCAGTCGACGCCTGTTTCCCCGTACTCTAATGAGGTAACACCTAGGAAAATCAACTTTGGCCGAGCGTACTGAGCACACACACGCAGCCTACTTTCAAGCCAGCGGTTTTCCTACTGCCTCAATACGATGGTCATTTCAAGAGGTAATCCTACATATCTGAAATTGGGGACGAGAAGAACATGTAGATTACTGAAATAGGCAAGAGAGAAGGGCTAGCTTGGATGAGAACAGGTACAATATTTCTAAGAGGGATAAGAGGTAGGGAAAAGGGAATTAGTGAATTGTGTATGGGAAAAGAAAGCATAGAACACTATGTAACAGAATGCGAGGAGATTGCAATTTGGAGAAAAAAGGTTTGGGAAGAAAAATGAGAGAAAGTAGAGATAAAGGTAGTAGATATAAAAATGTTAACCTGCAGGGAGGAAAAGAAGGTAAGAAGTGTTGGTGAGTTCTTGCACATAGTAAAAGAAAAATGGACAAGAAATGTAAAGAATATAAGAAAGGAAGATGAGGGAGAAGAAAGATGCTAATTAAGTAATCAAGTGGTATGGAGGTTAAGAGCTACCTGGCAGAGCAGAAGACCAGGGAGTCATGTAAGCCAAGGTAGCAACAAGGTAAAGACAAATGTTATAAATTGTAAAATTTTGGAATATGCACAATAAATATGTCATATATCATAAAAAATTCACATAACTTTTACTACTCACTGTCTTTACAAAAGCCTTTATTCCAAAACCTTCAATTCACGTTTATATACTTCGTATATACATTGATGATGCGATTTTAAGAGAATGTGTCGGTAATTGTTGACTTTGAAATGCCATACTCTTGGTCATGACAACGAAAAAGGAGGGAAAGAAAATAAGAAAGAAAATGAAGAGAATACAGAGTAAACTATAAGTATTTTGAATTTAAAATAAGTTGTAAAGTGCCCGTCTCGGTAGCGTGGTGGTAAAGTGTCTGTCTCACTTTCAAGAAGTCCAGAGTTCGAATTTGGATCAGGGTGAGTTACCTGGATTTTTTCCCTTTTCCTGAAAGACGAATGTCTGGTAACTCTAAGCTCTATGGAGCCTGGGCTCATTTGAGTATCATTTCGCCCACTCCATTCATCGTCCGATATGACTTAACGTTGGAGAACGTAAAATAACAACAACAACAGTTGTATAGAAGAATATCTTGGAAATGCTAACGATATGAATTATTTATGCCGCGTAATCTGCTTTAACAAGATTTTCATTTTCGTTTAATAGCTTATTATGACATCTTGCGAGTTTTAGGTCATATAAAGTCCTTCAAAATTCACAAGCGATTTCGGTAAAATGAAATACCTACACGTTATTTTAGAGTCGTTTATGAGAAAATAGAACTTTATTGTTCTTCTTTTCTTGGTATAGGACACAGTGCTGTTCATTTATTGTCTTCTACCCCTTATGACATTTAGGCGTCGGGTGAGGAAGCAACAACTATGAATCAGAGAGAGTAATCCAGGGATGGGTGATCAGCCCAGCTCTGGGAATGACAGTGAGGGAAGTAGATGAACGGAATGAGGGCAAATTGAAGAAAAGGAAAGATGATAATGGAGCAGTTGGTAGAATGATGGCGGGGGAAACCGGATTCCCGAAAAAAGCTGCCTCAGCGCCTTGTTGTCCGCCACGAAATCCCACTTTGCAGTCGCCTGGGATTCAACCCTTGGTGAGAGTCGAGCAGTTTACCTGCCCGCCCACGGCGTGCCCAAAATGAGACAAAGAAAAGAAAAACAGACCATTTTCCTTACAAGGGTTACATAGTTTGAGAGAGGGTACTGATGCAAATAATTAGAAATACATTACGCGTTTTAACAATTAACAATGCATCTCTGAATAGTAAGACTTTTTCTATCTCCTGCTGGTTAACAGTTATACCAAAGTTATCCAGATACCTTTTTATTCTTTTATTTATTTACGTACTTCAGCGTTGCGATATCGGACGATGAATGAAATAATGCTCAAATAGGACCTGCGTCCATAGTGCTTAGAATAGGGGAAGACAGTGGCGGTGTGACTTAAGCTCTATCAGCTCTGACCGCCAAATATGCTCCCGAACGAAAGGCTGTTTAGCGTGTGACGTCACTGCACTTATTTCTGCTGTCCAAGAGGAAGGAAATAGTTTGAAGTGTTGGGGTTCCTACAGGGTAGGAAAGGCAGGGAAAGTATCGGGTTTTGATAATATGTACAGTTGCTTTAATTACACGATTGGTCACAGTTTATAAACAATTGCATTTTAGCTCTGTGCTATCAGAAAATATATTAAACTTCAACTCGTAGTTTATGTGAAGGTCAGGCATGTTATAAAGTAAATAAAATGAAACATAAAGTAATTTTCTCTGCAAATTACAGGAGATATGTGGACATTTTCCGACACTTTCTGTTTCGTTTTTCTTCAACTAGTTTATCAATGTCTGAACGCAATATCTGGGAAATTTGTAATCGAAGGCTGCATGTTAGATTGTGAACCGAAAGATACTTCGGGGTTTGGACTTAGCTAATTTCATAACAGAAAAAAATTGGAAATTAATTGTTCTTTCACACTAGCCGTGTGTAGGACCCACTATGAAAGGGTAGAGCAGAGTGAAAAATTCAATGTCATAGCCGGGATTTGAACCACGAAACTTGTGGTCTCCGTCCAGCCGCTCTAAACCAATGAGCTACTATGGCCAACGTGCCGGGATGACATTAAATTCTGCAACTGACTCGTGTTTCTCCCAGTAAACCACTAGGAGTTCTCATAAACACATGAGACAACTACCTTAATGGCGATTTACTATGCTGTAAGTACTTTAAGACCCGGGCTTTATAATTCGGACCACTATTATATACATTTAATAGAAATTAATTGTTCTTTCACACTAGCCGTGTGTATGACGCACTATGAAAGGGTAGAGACAGAGTAATTGTCTCATCTGTTTATGAGAACTCCTAGTGGTTTACCTGAAGAAACACGAGTCAGTTGGAGAATTTAATGTCATGTTGGCACGTTGGCCATAGTAGCTCAAGTGGTTAAAGCGGCTGGACGGAAACCAGAAGATCCGTGGTTCAAATCCCGGCTATAGCATTGAATTTTTCACTCTGGCTCTACCCTTTCACAGAAAAAAAATTGTTTGCACATGTATGTCAAGCCAAACGTACACAATGTCCGTGCGGCAAGTGAATACAACTTCGGAAATCTGTTTTGGGCGACATTCTTGTAAAAATCAGTCAAGTCTTTCTTGTGTATATATTTGTTCTTTAATAAATCGTTACATTGTAAATTTAACAGTTCCATTTGATACGTGGCAGTTACATTGTTGTCATCGAGTGTGCTAAACCTGACTGAACCCTCAGATTCTGAACTCATAGCGCCATTTATGTAGGCAACTTGTTACTACACGGCTCTTGCCTGACGTCACACGCTCCTCAAGCCACGATCCCTGCAGAAATACGGGCGTGTTCGTAAAGTAAGGACTCCAAATTTATTTAACATACAAAACATGTTTATTGCCAATGCACCTTACATTGACGGTAAGGCGGAGCTTACAGCTATTTTTCAACGTAATCACCATTGCGATCGATGCATTTTTGCACGCGCTGTGGCAGTTGTTGTATACCCTTGTCATAGCTCTCTCCCGCCAAGTTGCGCAGGTAGCGCTCAACCTCGTTTTTCAAATCATCGTCGGTCTGGAAATGTGTTCCACCCAGGTGTGACTTCAACTCAGGAAACAGATGATAATCACTAGGTGCTAAGTCTGGACTGTAGGTGGGATGGGTGAGCATGTCCCATCCGAACTGCCCCAGGAGATCAGCCTTCGGTGAGAATTTTGGGGACCCATCTCTCACACACCTTGCGATAATGCAAATGTTTAGTCAAAATCTTTAAGCATTTCTTGCTCCACTTTTGCAATTGTTTCGGCTGAAACCGAAGGCCGACCAGAACGCTGTTCGTCATGGATGTCTGTACGTCCGTCTTTGAACTCGCTGACGCACTTTCGGGTGGTTTTGACGTCCATACATTATGGCTCATAGACTTCGCATAACTGACGATAAACTTCAGTGGGGGTAGTGCCCTAGGCACTAAAAATAAAAGAATAACGTAACGCGTAATGGCATTCCTCACGGCTCCAGTGCATTGGAGACACGCCTCGTACGTCACAACTGTCGAAGCTGTGTTCCTCTGGCTTAGGGCTACATGACACGCATCATAGAGAATAAGAAAAAAAAAAACAACGGAAAAGCACTATCTGGATAACTCACCCTGACTGAGATTGGAACTCGGGGCCTCTTGAACTTTGAGGCGGACACGCTACCGTTTACGTCACAGAGGTGGGCGACATCGAAGGCTATTTTCATAAAAGTGAATATCTATACCTTATTTATTAAATGTAAATGGGCTTATAAACCAAAGCTTTAGATCCATTTTTCAAAAAATAAGCAATGTATTGAAATTTTCCTTGCAAAGGGTAGCTTTAATGGAAAGACTGCCTTAAGAATCTTTGGACTGTACCTTTGGAAGGTATGAAACTGAAATGCCAAGTTTCAAATTATACAAAATTTCATTTTTAAGTTGTTCTGTTTACACACAGACACATACAGACCAATGGATTTATAAAAATTCGTTATTTGTATCTGGTGGCTCAAATTATATTTTTGGTGTAACACTAAAATAGGGTGCAATACATGTATCAGAGAAATTTGGAAATGAAGTCGCGACTTTCCAAACTACTCTGTAATAACGTAATTTCCACAATGATATCACAATATTCTGTTACGCAATCAGACTGAGTGCTGAAGCACAAACTGAACAGTTTATAAAATCAGCGCTTTAATGAGTTTTTCCTGAGGCCATAGAGCGAAGGCCACAAAACAGTGTTTGAACTGTGCTCAGAAGTATATTTTCCGAGAGCAGAGGTTTGTCTTGTAAACCGCAAACAAATGGATTGTTTTAGAGGAACGGTAGAGAATTTTATGGCGTTGTTAATGGGGTGCTTGTTTGAAGACAAGAGGATAGCTTTATGACCTTTGGGAGATGTCTAAATATTCAGCACTCAAAGGTTAATTTGAAGACCTTGGTGGTTATACATGAAACCACTTAACACACATTCCAAGCACGTGTTTTTCTGTAGGTCCTTTTTTTTTTGTAGGGGGTAGCAAGGGTCATTTCTTGCACATCTACAGTGAGGCGAGGTATAAGCAACGCATATAATATATACGTTTCATTACTCATACTGTTTACTTACACTACATAAAGAGATAATTACATTATATGCAAAAATTTACTGACAATAAATTCGCGGATCAAAAAAAAAGTTATATACCTGAATGTATCTACCTGTAACCAACATAATCGATAAACGTATAATTATTTAAAAAGTAAAACCTGTAACTATGAATACCTCGGAAACGGATTTACTCTACAAAATATGCATTTGTCATATACGAGGGTAGTCTGAAACGTTTCCGACCTCAAGAAGGTACACAACATTTTTTCAGAACTTTTTCCCCACAAAATAGTCTCCTTGTAACTCTACACACTCCTCCCGGCGATGCTCCCATCTCTGTAACCCGTCCAAATAGTACTAGACGTTTTTCAACACAGTCTCCTTGTAACTCTACACACTTCTCCCAGCAATGCTCTCATCTCTGTAACCCGCCCAAATAATACTCGGCGTTTTTCAACATAGCCTCCTTGTAGCTCTACACATTTCTCGCAGCGATGCTCCCATCTCTGTAACCCGTCCAAATAGTACTCGGCGTTCTTCACCATAGTCTCCTTGTAACTCTACACACTTCTCCCAGCGATGCTCCCATCTCTGTAATCCGTCCAAATAGTACTCGGCGTTTTTCAACATAGTCTCCTTGTAACTCTACACACTTCTCCCAGCAATGCTCTCATCTCTGTAACCCGTCCAAATAGTACTCGGCGTTTTTCAACATAGTCTCCTTGTAAATCTACACACTTCTCCCAGCAATGCTCTCATCTCTGTAACCCGTCCACATAGTACTCGGCGTTTTTCAACATAGTTTCCTTGTAACTCTACACACTTCTCCCAGCGGTGCTCCCATCTCTGTAACCCGTTCAAATAGTACTCGACGTTTTTCAACACAGTCTCCTTGTAACTCTACACACTTCTCCCAGCAATGCTCTCATCTCTGTAACCCGTTCACATAGTACTCGGCGTTTTTCAACATAGTCTCCTTGTAACTCTACACACTTCTCCCAGCGATGCTCCCATCTCTGTAACCCGTCCAAATAGTACTAGACGTTTTTCAACACAGTCTCCTTGTAACTCTACACACTTCTCCCGGCAATGCTCTCATCTCTGTAACCCGCCCAAATAATACTCGGCGTTTTTCAACATAGCCTCCTTGTAGCTCTACACATTTCTCGCAGCGATGCTCCCATCTCTGTAACCCGTCCAAATAGTACTCGGCGTTCTTCACCATAGTCTCCTTGTAACTCTACACACTTCTCCCAGCGATGCTCCCATCTCTGTAATCCGTCCAAATAGTACTCGGCGTTTTTCAACAAAGTCTCCTTGTAACTCTACACACTTTTCCAAGCAATGCTCCCATCTCTGTAACCCGTCCAAATAGTACTCGGCGTTTTTCAACATAGTCTCCTTGTAACTCTACACACTTCTCCCAGCGATGCTTCCATCTCTGTAACCTGCCCAAATAGAACTCGGCGTTTTTCAACAGAGTCTCCTTGTAACTCTACACACTTCTCCCAGCGATGCTCCCATCTCTGTAACCTGCCCAAATAGTACTCGGCGTTTTTCAACAGAGTCTCCTAGTAACTCTACACACTTCTCCCAGCGATGCTCCCATCTCTGTAACCCATCCAAATAGTACTCGGCGTTTTTCAGCTTAGTCTTCTGTAACTCTACACACTTCTCCCAGCGATGCTCCCATCTCTGTAACCCGTCCAAATAGTACTCGGTGTTTTTCTCTGCAAAATAGTTGTTCACGAAGATGATTGTTTCTTCATTTTATGAGCATCTCTGTCCTCCCAGCGCCATTTTCAGACGAGGACTAGATCTGGTGACTAAGGCGGATGATCAAGCAGTTCAAACCGTAATTCGTGGATTTTCGCCATTGCAACCGCTTAGGTGTCAGAAGGTCCGTTGTCTTGATAAAAAAGAATTTTCTTTTTATGCAAATTTGGCAGTTTTTTCGCAAGTTCTGCCTTCAGCTTGTCAAACTTGTCATTGATGCGTAGTATGCTCCTGCAACGATTTTTCCTTTTGAAGATAAATCGATTAAAATAAATCCATATCTATCCCCCATAAAACAATCACTTCTGCAGCTGAAAAAAAAGCAGTTTTTGCTTTTTTGAAGTCGGTTCCCCCTTTGCAGTCCACTATTTGGACTGTAATTTTATTTCGGACGTAAATGTTTTATCCAATTTTCACCTACAGTAATTAATCGGCGCCTAAACTCGGTAAATGATGTTAGAGAATCCCGTAAACAGAATCCAGTTCATCTTTGATTTGCTAGGCGTGTTGGCTTTCAAGAAAAAAAATATTTTTTATCTTAATTTTGTGATTTACGTCCTCCAACGTTAAGTCATATCGGACGTTGATTGAAATGGGTGAAATAATTCTCAAATGAGCCCAGGGTCCATAGAGCTTAGAGTTACCTGACATTCGTCTTACAGGATAAAGGAAAACCCTGGCAAAACCTTATCCAGGTAATTCACCCTGACCGAGAGTCGAACTCGGAATCTGTAGTACGTGAGGCAGACACCACACTACCATCTACGCTACCGAGGCGGCAAAAAAAAAAAAAAAAAAAAAAAAAAAATAGTGACAACACGATACTCGATTTTTTCCATTTTCATAAAAACACTCAATCAACTCACTCAAACGACTGTTATATAACAACTAAGTGTCCAAAATGGCTGAAATTTTGGGGAGTAACTGTTAAGGGATGAACTACGAAATTAACTAGGTTTTACTTAGGAGTGCTGCCATCTTCATGTTGAGGCCGGAGGTTTCTTAGATCACCCGTGTATGTTTCTCAAATGGGAAGTAGATCTTCGTTTGTTTTTCTGGCAATAGAAAGGGAAAGGGATCTCCAAACCTTTACAAAGCGGCCAGATCTTAAAAGAGATTAATATCGTTGAGGCTTACACTATTATATTGATTATACTTAAAAGAAAGATTGTAATAACGCTATTTTGACAAATGGCTGCCCTTTTAACATGAATAGAAAGTAGAATAAGCATGTGTAATAATGCTTCGCTGACAAATGGGTAGAGAAAGACATGTGAGAGGAACACAGGGCTTTCAGTTACTCTGTTCGTGGGCACAAATGGATTTTGTTTTTATTCAGGAGGCTTTTAAACATGCATTTGCAGCGAAAGTACATCATGATAGAGCAAGCTGGAACATAGCGTTGCTCGTTTGTTCTCTAGGAGGTGAATAATTACGGCTGTGGTCAGTACATGGAATTAATTGGAATAACGTAGAAGCTAGCATTAGCCAGAGGAAAAGGAAATCTAACGACGTCCAGCCTGCAATTAGTTGACGACGACTGACAAAGTCTGAGTCATTTGGCGTTTCTAAGGCATTCTCCGGGACCCCGAGCTATGTAGAGTGGGGGGTAAATCAACCCCTTAACATGACCGCTAGTCGGGTATAGGGTGATAAGCCTCAGAGATTCGGATTTCTGAGGTGTCTAGTTACCGATCGACGTAGCCACTGCTTGAATGTTGTTCGGCTTCAATTGTACATCAGGGAGCGTTGCCTTACAAACATGGTTCAAAAACATCGAGTGAAATTGCTAGCCGTTTGTAGCAAGTTTTGTGCAAGAAACTGCAGGTTTTTGCAGTCATAACAAAAGCCTAAAGGAACCGTTTTTATTTCCCTTGGATCTACGAGGGCTGTTCAATAAAGAATAACAAATTTTTACGGTCATATTTTTCGCACTAAAATTCAATGTTATTATATACTGTTAATGTAAAACAAAAATGCAGTAGTAGTTTCATTGTTGGTACTCCTGATTCCCGCCTGTGAGAACCAGGTAAGTTCAGACATGTTCAGTATCGCCTACCGCTGCAATGGAGGTAACATGGAGTTAAAGTTGATGTTAGAGGAAGATCTGGAGCTTCTTTCAAACGTAATCACTGCTGATGAAACTTTTGACCCTGAGAGCAAACAGCAAAGCTCAGTGTGGAAATCTCCTTCATCGCCAACCCCCCCCCCCCCTCAAAAAAAGCAAAAGTGTTTGCTTCTACTGGGAAAGTTATGGTCATCTCATTCTTTGATATTCATGGGATGGTTTATCAGCATGTTGTACCTGCACACACATCAGTAACTGGACAATACTACAGGGATGTCCTGAAAACATTGCAAGTCCATATCAGGCGCAAAAGACCACATTTCCGTGAAGCGGGCTGGATGCTGCACCACGATAATACATGGCTGCATATTGTCAATGTTGTTGCGTGAAGTGCATCCCTCACCCTCCCTACAGTCCGGATTTAGCCCCATGTGACTGTTTTCTATTCCCTAACTTGAAGAAACGCCTTCGTGGGAGGCATTATCCATCATCAGAAGCAGTGGTGAAGGCTGCGGAGGCGATTTTGAAGGATCTGTCAAAAATGTTTTCCAGCATGTCTTTGAAGACTGGCAGAAACGTTGGGACAAGTGCATCGCATTCAGGGGAGACTATTTTGAGAAGGACTATCAAAATTATAAGGATGTGTATAGTTACGTTGTCAAAAAAATTGTGATCATTCTTAATTGAACAGCCCTCGTAAGTAAAATGCCTAACTATTGTATAAATTCATCTAAAAATTCTATATAAAGATGTCACAAGTCCTCTTTATCTTTAAAAAAGTTATGTGTACTTTTATATAAATTTCTCTACTCACCGCCGGTGACCCGCATTCAGGAAGCCCGGGTTCGATTCCCGTGGCCGACCTACCTGATCCATGGGTACTTTTGGGACTCGGATCGCCAAATAGGGACCTTTGGGGCTCGGATCGCCTGCCTGGGTCAATTAGGGCTCGGCTGCTGGGCTCGTTGCCGTTCCGCTGCAGGGGAGGGAGTTCGTTGTGGCCTCTATCCAAGTAAAATGTAGGGACCCTACCATCTGTACTGTCGTGGCTCCTTGGGTCAGCTGCCCTCTGTCTCCTTCGCCTCATCCTTGCTCTCGGGGGTGCCCCCACTTGGAGGGCATAGGCACAATGGGCCCAACATGGTGACCTACGTACCGAATCCCCTCCGTAATGAAATCTCAATCCCACCACCGGTGGCGCCAAAGTAACATGCTTTACTTTGACCCTATTATAGGGTCACAGACTTGATATCCATCGAGCTTGCACACTATCTTGTATTTTTCGTGGGTTTTCCACGTCAGATAAATGCTGGACTACTTACATTCATGCTTTTTCATTATTTCCCTCCATTGCTATGCCTTATCATATTTTACACTCGCTCCCTATACCCTTAAGAGAGCTAGTATAATACTTCCATAGAGTTTGCACACTTTTGTTTTGTTAGTTAACATTTGACGTTTTTCTGAGTGCAGGCATTGTTTTGTAATTTAGGAATTTCTTTTCCTCGATGGTGATTTGTTTTTATACAGAAGTTCCTTTATTGTTTATATGTTATAATATAAAGGGCAATATTTATATCGGATTTACTGTTGAAATAATCGTAAGCGAAGCGAGTAACAATTTTGAGTTTAATGAGATAAGTACGCGAGCTAGTAATTCCCTACACAAGAAGGAAAGTAGCAAGAATAAGAAAATAAAGACAGGATATGAAAACAAGAAACCTTAGGAATAATCTCACGTATGACAAGTGTATACAAAACTGTCACAGCGCATGCAAAAGTGCATCGATCGCAATGGTGATTACATTGAAAAAAATAGGTGTAAGTTCCGCCTTTCCATCAATGTAACATTTATTGACAATAAACGATTTCTATATTACATAAAATTGGAGACATTATTTTACGGACACTCATCGTAGAAACTATATCCAAAAATCGTTGAAATGTCACTAATTATCCAACGGAATCTAGGGCGACATACAGGCCTTTAATCCCAAGATCAGGGGCTCAAACCTGGAGGAAAGCGATGGAATTTTTTGAACGTAAAAAGTACTTAGAAATCCTTCGTTGGAAAAGGAAAGTGGTCCCTCTTAGATTTATGGCACATAAAAGAACCTCAAGAACCAAATTAAACTGTTTTTGACGTCCAGTATTGAACGGCACGCTCTAAACCGTAACAGTCCATAAATACAAACTAAATTTGTCAATTCAACGGAGTCTAACCTACAACTTTGGCAACCGCAGGCCTCCACAAGTAAAGAAGGAGACTGCACAGGTCCCTCCGGACGCCAGGAAGGATTCCATAACGCCCAGCGTCAACATACCAGCTCTCGTCGCCTGGTCCCTTCAAACAAATGAGAGAAAATGATGGAGACAAGAGACGGTGGACTGAGAATTCCTCAGAGTGATCCGAGAGGCTAGGCCGATATGCATCTAACTTGAGACCTCTGAAGAACCATCAAGCCTGCAAACAAGAAACTTAGTGTAATACGAAGACTGTTCAATAAAGAATGATCTCAATTTTTTTATGACAACGTACATTTACTCATCCTCATAATTTTAATGATCCTTCTCAAAATAGTCTCCCCTGAATGCGATGCACTTGTCCCAGCGTTTATGCCAGTCTTCAAAGACATGCTGGAAACAATTTTTGAGAGATCCTTCAAAATCGCCTCCGCAGCCTTCACCACAACTTCTGATGATGGATAATGCCTCCCACGAAAGCCTTTCTTCAAGTTAGGGAATAGAAAAATGTCACATGGCGCTAAATCCGGACTGTAGGGAGGGTTATGCACTTCACGCAACAACATTGGCAATATGCAGTAACGTATTATCGTGGTGCAGCATCCAGCCTGCTTCACAGATATGTGGTCTCTCACACCTGATATGGACTTGCAATGTTTACAGGACATCTCTGTAGTATTGTCCAGTTACTGATGTGTGTGCAGCTACAATATACTGATAAACCCATTCCATAGATATCAAAGAATGAGATGATCATAACCTTCCCAGCAGAAGCAACTTCTTTTGCTTTTTTGGGGGTTGGTGATGAAGGAGATTTCCACATTGAGCTTTGCTGTTTGCTCTCAGGAACAAAATGATGTAGCCAAGTTTCATCAGCAGTGATTACGTTTGAAAGTAACTCCGGATCTTCCTCTAACATCAACTTTAACTGCATGTTACCTCCATTGCAGCGGTAGGTGATACTGAAGATGTCTGAATTTGCCTGGTTCTCACAGGCGGGAACCAGGAGTACCAACAATGAAACTACTACGGCGTGTTTGTTTCACATTAAGCTAACAGAATATAATAAGATTGAATTTTAATGCGAAAAATTATGACCGTAAAAAATTATGATGATTCTTTGTTGAACAGCCCTAGTACTTATTTGATATTAGTTTGTACACATTCCTGTTTAATTTGTAAGCATTAATGAAAGTCAGAATAAAAGTTGAACGTGAAGAACTTATATTGGAAGACGTTTTTTACCCTCCGAGTGAGGGACAAAGAAGAAATAAAATAATGTGTGGAAGAAGGAAGAACTTAAGAAAAGGAGGAAATGCGATTTAATATTCAAGTCAGCAAGTGGCATTCTCAAGGATTCTTTTTAAGCATGACAGAAAATGCAATAAACCGAGGAATAGAAGGAAAGTAACAACTAATAAAATTAGGAAGGAAAAAAGGGGAAGGGTGATTGAATTTTGGGGACAGGCTGTAGCTGACGCCCTCCTCGCCGGGACGAACATCATATTGTGCCCAGTAATGAGAAGTTTGCGTGGTTCTCTCCGCTCGTTTGATATACTCTACAGGAGTATTGATGTCCTGTAGTGTAATAGATACGCCAGTCCCAACTATTTGTTGACTGGCCGGCCGGCCGCGTCGAGAATACACACGAAAGCCGATGCGTAATTATTTTGTCAGTCCTCCGTAGTACTGCTTCGCTCATCATTAAACCACTACATCCCCCTCTATATATACCTACCATTTCACAATTGGCACGCATTTGAGGACGTATGTCGTACATTTGCATGCCTTTCTCTATCTTTTCTTCAACATACCATGCTTAGAAAAGTTAGTTCTGTTTCCATGATTAGGAAAACGATGAAAAGGAAAAATAAAAGAATAACGATTTCTCATTTGACAGGAGTACAGGTGTCTGAAAATCCAACGAGTAACAAGTAATGTCCCAGAAATGATAAATTAAATAAAAAGAGGTGCTTGTGAGTTTTGTGTTGGTATTTTATCCTTCTTTTTAAATTTTCGTCCTCCAACGTTACCAAGCGAGATGGCTCAGGCGGTCTCGTCTTCTGTAGCCCGCATTCGGGAGGCCCGGGTACGATTCCCGTGGTTTCTTCGAGGGATTTCGCGGGTCGCCAAGCAAAACCTTGGTAGGTTAATCACTTTCCTCGAATATCCTATACCTCCATTTCATCTCCACTATCGTCTCTCCTCTAATAGCCTCTTTTAGGGTAGAAAGCGTCGGCTGGTGACTCCGCGATGCATGGCAGGATGAAATACTCTTAGTAAAGACTTCTTCTTTCGGTAGGACGGTTGCCGTTACCGAACCCGGTCTCGTGGTGGGGTATTTCCGAACTACAGCAGGGTGCGATGTCTGTTTTCCTGGGAATCAACGTCCGGAGGAGTTTTCATCTAGTAATGTGTAGGGACCCTACCCTCTGCACTGCCGTGGCTACTTGGGACGACCGCCCTCTATTTCCTCTCGCCTTATCCTTCCTCCCGGTTGTGCCTCCAATTGGGAGTATAGGTACGATAGGCCGCAGTCTCCGTTGGGGAGGGGATCCGACCCCTTCAGCTGCCTTGGTGCGAGCGCTGCGGACCCTTAGCACTCGTAGTACCTCTGACGTTGCTAGAGGAACCTCGGGCCGAACATTCGAGCCCCTCGCTGAATGGGAGTTTTTCGGATTGGGCTGAACTCGAGGGGGCAGGTTTTCCCGTTACCCCCGGGAGGTCGGGTACCTCCGGCCAGGCTTCGGCCGCCCGGAAGGGTCAGAGGGTTGCCTAAAGTCCCGGGTCCTAGCCTGCAGATCTAGTAGAAGGTGTGCTGGATCACCAGGCGGCCCCACCGAGCTTATTCGGTAGTCTTCCCTGCGGGGTTGACGCGCGTAAGTGGCGTATCCACTTCCATCCGTCTTGAGATTTTTGGACCAGATGGGCTGGGGCCTTGTTTGTCTCTAGGTCTTGCCCTAACGGAAAGAGCCTTGGAGGCGCCGGGCACCCTTTGGGGACAGCTCGGTCACTCGCTGGTACAGAGGGAGGTCGATCTTCACTTCGTGAAGGCTGCCCACGTTAGATGACCTCGTCCCTACATGCCGAAACCTCTTCGTAAAGTTGACTAGTCCAGTCTAGTGCCACAACGTTTTCACATCGGGCGATGAATGAAATGAGCCTAGGGCACAGAGAGCTTAGAGTTACCGGAAATTTATCTTTCAGTAAAAGGGAAATAATCGGAAGAAAGTTTATGCAGATAGCTCACTCTCACCGAGATTAGAACTTCGGATCTCTTGTACGTGAGGCAGACACGCTACCAATTACGCCACAGAGGCGGGCTCTGTGTATGCAGGAGGGCTTCGTCTATCTTTCAGAAATGACCATTTTTTGGGAAGATTGTTCAGAATGAAGAAGACTTGGGAGGTTCTTTTCCGAAACCTCAAAATATATATTACATTTGACATAACATATTAAGCATGCTGTATATCTGGCCGCGCCGTGGCTGAGTGATTAAAGCGCTCGATCACACACATATGCACACATAGACATATGTACTTGTGGAGATAGAAGTGTACATAGACATATATATGTACAAACATACACAGGATTTTTTTTTTTTTTTCAAAAATGCCATCTTTATATTCGGGACACACTGATGTTTCCAGCCCGCCTCTGTAGCCTAGGTGGTAGTAGGTCTGCCTCGCATTCAAGAGGCCCCGATTCCGTATCTCGGTTAGGCTGAGTTAGTTATCTGGATAAGGTTTTCCTGTGTTTTTCCCTTCTCCTGAAAAATGAATGGTAACTGTAAACTCTATGGAGCTTGCGCTCATTTAAAACTATTTCGTCCATTTCAATGATCATCGGATATGATTATCTTTGGAGGATGTAAATTAAAAACTGTTTTCATTTGTAGAAATATCTTGGTATAGTACCAGGCTTTGCTTTCCTTATTATGCTTTCATCCCTAGTAATAATTTGTTTATGCCAAATTTAAATTAAAGAAAGCGACTCAGAAAAAAACTTGGCAAGCACTTAAAGGTATTGTTTTATAAAGAAGTATCCCGAGTGAATTATCTTTAAAATAGCCTATCAAGGTGGCTCACATACTTCAGACCTTCTATTGTTTATACAGATGCACAGAAAGCATACTTTTTTTATTCAATGATCGATCAGCAGTACATGCTTTACAGATTCTTGTTGGCTAATTGAATCTCTATGAACTATATAATAGCATGTAAGGAAAACCAAGTTGGCTCCTATTATCTTCTTAACACTGTGAAACAAGAGAAAAAAGAGAAAAGAGAAAAATAAGTTAATTAAAACAAACAAGTAATCAAAGAGATAAGAACAACAGTCATTGTGAAACAATATTCATAGTTTTTTTTTTCAATCAGAGTCACTAAGGAGGAGATCCTGTGGGAGTCGTCTCTTCAGGCGCGTGGGCTGGCGGGTTCGTACGCCGATGTCGTACATCACAGCTCCTGGAACATCTGGCAGGTTTGAAAAGAAGCGGGAGGCGATCTGACGTATGTACTGGTGAAGAGGAAGGAGATCAAGTTCTTTATGCAGTTGTTGATTTCTTACGTACCAAGGGGCATCCGTGGCGATGCGCATAAATCGATTTTGCAGGACCTGTAGCCTTCGGAGATGAGTGTTGCTAGCCGAACCCCATACCTGGGAAGCATATGTGATAAGTGGCCGGACAAGAGATTTGTAGAGAAGTAGAGAGCATTCAATCCCAAGAGGAGTGTGTCTGTGAAGTAGCGGGCCAAGTTTTGAAAGTCGTCCTGATGCCAACGAGATAAGTCGATCAATATGGGCTCGCCAAGTAGGTCTAGTGTCCAGCATTACTCCAAGGTATTTGACGGAGGTGGTAGGAGGTACCCAGGGAATTTATTCATGCTTAATATGCAATTCGGGAGAGTTGGAGATGCGACGTAAGCTAAAAATCTTAGCTGCGGTCTTTTGAGTGTTTAGACGTATGCGCCAAGTATCGAACCATTCAACGAGGCAGTCAAGAGAGGTTTGTAGCGTGTGAATAGTTGTAGGGAGATCTGTGCCGGAATGATATAAAACAGTATCATCAGCGTATAAGGCTATGGAGGTAGGGGCCAAGTCAGGAAGATCATAGGTATAGATACTAAATAAGATTGGCGCCAATATGGATCCCTGAGGAACTCCTGCTGTAATATGGCGCTGAGATGACTCCATGCCACTAATGCTATACAGTTTGAAGATTAACCCCTCATGCCAAACTTTATCAAAGGCATGTGCTACGTCGAGGAACAGGGCGGTTGTGTACTTTCGTTGCTCAAAACCATGAATTACTGTTTGTGTTAAACGTAGTAGTTGGTGAGAGGTAGAATGTCTAGAACGAAATCCAAATTGGAAGGGTGGAATGATATGGTTTTCAGTGGTATATTTAAGGAGACGGTGAAGGAGAATGTTTTCAAAGAGTTTGGACAACGTAGGCAGCAAACTTATCGGACG
Organism: Mantis religiosa; assembly: GCA_030765055.1. Lineage (NCBI taxonomy): Eukaryota > Metazoa > Arthropoda > Insecta > Mantodea > Mantidae > Mantis > Mantis religiosa. Next base: position 12,143,635 of record CM060947.1, on the reverse strand, counting down.
ATAGCTGTCGGGGAGACTTTTAGGTTTATTAGGTTTGTGAAACACAATGATTTGAGCCAATTTCCAGGTGTGAGGACAAAAGCCAAGTCGAAGACAAGCGTTCAGGATTGAAGACAAATGTGACAGGGCCTTCTTTGTCAGGTTTTTTAATACAATATTGGGAATCAAGTCGTGTCCCGGTGATTTCTTAAGAGGAAGAGAGCGAATTAAATGCCTAAGTTCAGCAGGACTAGTGAAGGAGATTCTGCAGGGAACAGTTGGTTGGTGTCGAAAAGCGTCAAGCCGCTGTTCTATACTTGGGGTGGTGGCATGAGGTGCGTTTGGTGTGAACGTGCCTTCAAAGTGGTCTGCAAGAACTGCACATTTAGCTTCTATTGTTTATACAGATGCACAGAAAGCATACTGAATTAATGTAGACAGTTACACAATTATAGTTACCAAAGTTACAAAGTTATCCCTTAGACGAGCCTGATTGATATCGTTTACTGTATGTGCACTGGTATCACTTATCAGGAACTAGCTACCTAAACACATTATACAGTATTACTGCCTCCGCAAGAGGTCGTGGGCGACTTGTGGATCTAATACACTATCTGGAGAGAAAAAGGCCTACTTTGCTACCAACAGAGCAAATGATTTAAACAATATTATAAGTATTTAAGTTTGATTTATGAGTCACTATGTTTACACTCAAACTTCACTTACTTGTTGTTGTATAATTGAAACGTTTTCAAGATCATTCGATCTCATCCTCAGCTGTTTGGTGACTAAATGATCCTCCCTCTTCTTCCACTACTACGGAGCTCCGATCACTCTGCCATCTGGTATTAGGGGCACTAAGTTTTAAAACTTCATTTAATGCCGGGATTTCAAAATTTATAACTTTATCACGGTTTTTGTTTATGAATATTTCCCCCCAAATATCCAATTCTATGGTGTACTTAAAGATTTTAACAGTTTAATGTTGTGGCCAATGTTGTGGTTTTCTGTCCAAAAATGGTGTGAAACTGCAGATTTTTCTGTTTGTTTCAACTTAATGTTCCTCTGGTGTTCTTTTTGCCTGGTTAACAAGTTTCTCTTAGTTTTTCCTATGTAGCTTTTTTCACAGGTTTCACAATTAATCCTTTAAATTCCTGATTTCAAATTGTTGGGGATTGTATTTTTCAGTGGTTTATTTAGCAGGTTCCTCAGACTGAATTTGTTTTGGGGTGCTAGTTTTAAGTTTAGTCTTTTGAAGATTCGTTCAAATTTTCTAAAAGCCCATGGATGGTAGGTGAATTTTCTATATTGCCAATTTGTGTTTTTAAGTGGTGTGAGAGTGGTATTTTTAAGTTAAGTTTGAGTGTAAACATAGCGACTCATAAATCAAAGTTAAATATGAAGAATACTTTACTGTTAATAATGCTTCTGCTTTTGATATTTATAATATTATAAGTGCTACTGGTGACTTAAGATTTAACCATTAAGTACTGACACTACGACAGTTATAACTACTACCCGAAAATAACTGTTGTTGGATCTCTATAGTTGTCTATCAGAAATTGTAATAATTTTATTAAAATCATTCAGTTTTAACGAAGACATTATTTCATGCTGTTCTTTTTTGAGCTTAGTAATAATTAACATCATTAAAAACAGGGATTAAGCTAAAATAACAAAATTATGGAAGCTTTAGCAGGAATGTTTAAGAAAAATCGAAGAAACTGAATAAATTCATAACTAAATTAAGAAGGACTTGGTCCACTAATTACAGCATATTTTATGTACCAACTGTTAGCGTCACCTGTGCTTTTGAATTTGCCAACAGCAGAGATCAACTGTATCATTAAAGGGTTATTTAATAATTTTCTGCTTTACTTCTTTTGGTAAGTAGCTGAACTAACTTGGAGCTGTTTTCTTTGTTGCAGGTATGGTGTCCAGCATTTTATTGAAGTGGAAGCAGTCCTCTATTTGGTAAGGTTGATATACAATATTTCTACAACGTATAAGGGGGTATTTCCGGGTGAATGTTAGAAGTCGATCTGGGATTATTTTAGTGAAAGTAGATCGAAAATAAAACTTTCCATGTCTCCACTACTGATCCAAGTTAGACGAAAATATAACAAATTAGATGATTTAGTAATAATACCTAATTCCTTTCATTTACCAGTATTTAAATTATTCATCAGGACATCTTTAAACATGTGAAATCCTTAGCTTTCATTTTGCAACCGATTTTCTCTTCCCTTCATGCAATACTGGTAATTAGTGTCGCATAGAATATTAAATGAGGTACGACCTGCAAGTGCGCCATTTAATATTGTTAAGGACTTCCCAAATTACAACCCTTCTAATATTTCACACATTTTACGACTTAATCTTTGAAGTATAGGTGAATGATCTAATAGGTTGTAATCACTCACTCTTCTTTTTTCTATACATTTCTTTTTAATCAGACTGATTTGTTATCATTTACTCATTTCTTCGTAGCTTTACAAAAAATTCATTGGACTTCAGGTTTAGACAGATTTTTAAGATTTTTAATACAGAAAGTTCTATATCTTCACGTCATTTGTATAGCCAAATAAAGACAAATAAGAACTTACAACTTCAAAAAGTGTTCAGTGACTTTCATGACTTTCTCTACCCATTCTTAAATACGATGTATGTTTTTTAAGTTAGTACCGTTTTGGAATTAAAAAAAGACGTGCATAGATATCGCAATAATTTTATTTTTACATGAAAGCCTGTACCTAAATCTACTTTTATACATAATCTCCGTGAATATTAAGGCACTTGTCATAACGTGGCACCAGTTTTTGAATGCCCTCCTCATAAAATTCTGCCGTCTGACGTGTTAACCACTGTATCACAACTGTTTTGACTTCGTTATCGTCTTGAAGACGCTGACCGCTCAGATGTTTCTTCAAGTGCAGCAACAAATGGTGGTCGCTGGGCGCCAAATTAGGGCTGTATGGAGGATGATCTAGATTTTCCCATTGAAAAAATTTGATGAGATCTTTGGTCCGATTAGCCACATGTGGACGGGCATTGTCATGCAGCAAAACGATACCCTTACTCAACCTGCCACGTCTTTTGTTCTGGATTGCACGGCGCAGATTATTCAATGTCTCACAATAAGACGCTGCATTGATTGTCTCATTACGAGGCAGAAACTCCACTAGCAATACTCATTTTCTGTCCCAAAAAACTGTGCACATAATTTTCCGGACAGAAGTTGTTTGCTTAAACTTCACTTTTGTGGGTGATGATGAATGTCGCCATTCCATGGATTGTTGTTTCGATTCTGGTGTGACGTAGGCCACCCATGTATCGTCACCAGTAACAATTTGGTTAAAAAATCTTCGCCTTCATTGTGGTACCGCTCAAGGAAAGTCAATGCACTGCCTAAACGTTGGGTATTGTGGAAATTCGTCAACATTTTCGGAACCCAACGTGAACACAATTTCCGATACTTCAAGTTCTCGGTCACAATGCGATACAAAACACTACGAGAATATTGAGGAAAATAGTCGCATAATGATGAAATTGTAAAGCGTCTGTTTTCTCTCACCTTTTCGTTCACCTTCTGCACCAAATCTACAGTAACGACCGAAGGACGCCCACTCCGTTCTTCATCATGCACATTTGTACGGCCATCTTTAAATGCTCTCACCCATTTCCTTACCATTCCATCACTCATAATGTTTTGTCCGTAAACCGCACAGATCTCACGATAACTATCGATCGGTTTTACGCCTTTAGCACTAAGAAATCGTATAACAGCCCGTACTTCACAATCAGCGGGACTCACGATTGTCGGAGACATCTTAAACACTCAGTAACCAACGTATACAATGAAGAATCAGACTGTAATGGCGTCAGTACGTAGACAAGAGATGTAGGTAACCAGCGCGCATGCGCGGAACGCCGACCGTAGCGCTGCGGCGGCGGAATCGCAAAACGGTACTGACTTAACAAACATGCCTCGTAAGATTAGATCTCTTTTTGGAATGAAGATCACATCTAAATATTAAGTGTTCAACACTTTCACATTTACATAAGTATCCATCAGGAGGGTCAATATGGAATCTTCGAAAATAAGTTTTAAATTTCCCATGTTCGGTAGCGAACTGGTGAAAATTAGGTGAAAAGTACTTGCAGTTTACTGATCATTAACAGTATAGGAAATAAATTTCGAGTGATTTGGCTTTTATCGCTGTTTATCCAAGTGCTGTTCCACATTTCAAAAATTTCTTTTTCAATTTTCTTTTGTTAACAAATGGGGTTGCAGACCTTTGAAACTTAATTCCTTTTAGGATAACGCATAACATTTAACAGTTTCATCTGCCCACTCATTTCCATGAATACCCGTATGGCCTCTAACCCATCTCCACTGCTTTATTCATTACAAAATGTTCGGTCTGGAATATAGAGCAATTAGGTGTAAGTCTGTATCCTCTATAAAGAAAATCCACTTGTCTACAATTTAGAAATGCATAGTTTACTACTTAATGCATGTTAATCGAGATAAATAATAGACAAACAGTTTAAATGCAGATTTCACTGTAGGTATCGCGTGGGCAGAGAAAACCGAAGTAATGGAAACAAATGTTAAAAGGGATGTCACCCTGCCCTCCACACTCCGTCCTTTGTCTCCTATCGCCTTATCCTTCCTCCCAGCGATTCCCACTTGGGGCATAGGTACAATAGACCAAGTTTGGACCTCCGTGCCGAATCTCTCCGCAGGGTAGTCCAGTCCCGTCCCTACTCTTATACAAACTGTTCTTACAAACGCTAATTTCTCTTATCTACTTAATGTTAATCCCGACAAACATTTACAGAAATTGCCTTATTACTTATTCTCTTGCTGATGCGAGGGAATATGGGAATACGGTATGGTTAAGCTTTAAAGCTGGCTGCTACGCAACGGCCAAGAAATTTTGTTCACTTTGATGGCCCATGAGGGAACTGAATAACTAAGTTAAAGAGTATTGTAAAACTCAGACAAATAACAAAGAATATCTCCAAAATGGTTCACTCTGAAACAAAAGAAGGGGCACAGCAGTTTAACAAGAGCTGTATTATTTGCAGAAACCTGTTATGAATGTTTAGATTAGATTTTACTGTCCATATTCCAAAATTTTTACAATTTACAACTTTTGGCTACATTTATTTGTCTTTATATTGTTGCTGCCTGGGCTTACATGACACCATGGTCTTCTGCTCTGCCAGGTAGCTCTTAACCTCCATACCTCCTTGTTACTTAATTAGTCCCTTTCCTCCACCCCCAAACTTCCTTTCTTTCTTTTATTCTTTACATTTCTGGCCCATTTTTGTTTTACTTTCTGCAAGAACTCACTAATACTTCTTACCTTCTTTTCCTTCTACTACTACTAGGTTTTTTTTTTTTTTTTTTTTTTTTTTTTTTTTTTTTTTTTTTATAAATGCACACCCAGGGCTGCTTCAGGGCTTATTTCGCCCTCTTCAGCCAAAATGTGTTTATTTTTTGAGTGAGAAGAGGTTTTTTGTGATGGCGGGCTTTTTCTTTCTTTTTTGGCGGGAGATTGATTTACGTTTTATTATTTATGTATTCTGTTACATTAATGTCGTGGTAGAGCTAGTGATGGAGGCAGAGGTTTAAGGTGGATTTGTACTTATTCTGAGAAGTAGGTCTAGATGTTCTTGCATTCGCTCTTGCTCATCTTCGATGTTTTCTTCATATTCTTTGATGGTGGTACGTAGAGGTGGGTCACTTAGGATGGTTCTTTTATTCAGGTGTACTGGTCTGAACTGCTTTGCGTTTTCAATGAGTCTTTGTCTATGTGGTCGGTCCTTAGCTTGTTGCATATATTTTTAAGTGTATTTTTTGATTTCGTCTGTTATGGGTATGGTTTTGGATAAGTCGTGGACTTCATTTTTTTTTTGACCAAGGTGGTAGTTTTAATTATATTCTTAAGCATCTTCTTTCAAAACATACATCTCTTTTGTTGACTGTTTGAGTTGTGTTTGGCCATATGTAAAGATTGGTGTTACTATTGTTTTGTATAGTTGTATGAGGTATTTTTTTGTTAGTTCTTCTTTCCCTGTTCTGGATAGGAGTTTTAGACATGTAGTTGGGACTTTTGCAGTTCGGAGTTTTTTTATATAGTGTGTTTTGGTGCTATTTTTTCGTTTTTTTTCCTCCCTGTCCGTGAACATTTTTATAGCTACTATCCTCTTTTCTACTTTCTCCCATTTTTCCTCCCAAACCTTTTATCTCCACATTGCAACCTCCTCGCATTCTGTTACATAGTATTCTATGGTTTCTTTTCCCCCACACAATTTATAAATTCCTTTTCCCTACCTCTTATCCCTCTTAGAAATACTGTTCCTGTTCTCATCCAAGCTAGCCCTTCTCTCTCTTGCCTATTTCAGTAATCTACCAATGCTTCTCACCCCCAGTTTCTTTTTATTTGTTTGTAAAATGGTAATGATTTCATGTTTTCTAGACCTCCCCAGTAATGTCTGGAAAATTATTGCAGTTTACATAAAACTCAACCAATTGTCTAATATAGAGATATGAAACATTATATAAATACTCTTTGGCAAATGTGGAACACTCGCGAGTGCTAAATTAGAAGACGAGGAAGCGTATGACAGCACCAGACTAAGTCGAGATTCTCCAATGTACTTGACTGCATTTATGACAATGTTTAATTTAATTTTCTGTTACTTGTTACTTAGAACCATTCTTCCCCCCCTCAACTTCCTTTCTTGTATTCTTTACATTTTTGGCCCATTTTTCTTTTATTTTCTGCAAGAACTCACCAATACTTCTTACCTTCTTTTCCTCCCTGCCCGTTAACATTTTTATAGCTACTATCCTCTTCTCTAATTTCTCCCAGTTTTCCTCCCAAACCTTTTTTCTCCACATCGCAACCTCCTCGCATTCTGTTACTTAGTGTTCTATACTTTCTTTCCCCCCCACACAACTCACAAATTCCCTTTTCCCTACCTCTTATCCCTCTTAGAAATATTGTTCCTGTTCTCATCCAAGCTAACCCTTCTCTCTCTTGCCTATTTAAGTAACCTACATATGCTTCTCGTCCCCAATTTCTTTTTATTTGATTGTAAAATTGTAATGATTTAATATTTTCTAGACTTCCCCATATTTCCTGTATTCCTATATCTTCAATTCTGCATTTTACCAATTTACAGATGCTATTCCCATGAAGTTAAAATATATATTCATTTTTCATAAAAATAACTTAAATATGTGGTATTTAAATTATAGATATTTTTAGAAAATTAGAGTTTCTTAAAAATATCCCATATAAAGGTTATCGGGAATGGGGGAACTCTTTTTAAATTTTTGTGTGGCATATTTAAACATGATAAACTTAAATTCCAGGTTTGGTATATTTAATAAACTTGCAGTTTTGAGTTGTGCTGTCTTTTTTAAACAAGGGACCTCAAAAAGAGTATTTCTACCGAAGTCTCGCTATGGAATATTTTACTAAAGTGCAGTGCTACTTAGAGTTAGTACGTAGTGGAGTAATTAAATGTTAAAAGCAGTGACGAAGGTTTGTTGTAAATGAAGGACATTGTCACGAAACACATCTCCACTGAGATGTAAAGGGAAGTTCAAACAGGGAAACCTTTGCTACCTCACAGATGTGGTGAGCTAGAGGGTTGGTTCGTAAAGTTGACATGACGATGTGCTTAAAGCAAACGAGGACATAATGTTACCCAGGTGATATGGTGCCAGAGCAGGCAAGCAATTTCCTGAATGTGGCCACAAATGAGCAAAAACCACAGGCAGCCAAAGGACACTCAGTTAGCTCTGTTTAATTTGTCCTGCTGCCGTGCGCTACTGAATCAAAACTTGACTGTGCTTCACGTGTCAACAGGGGTGGGGTTGTAGAGTAAAGAAAACTTAGAAATCTCACTTCTGATAAATTACCAAAACTCCAGTTACAGTGTCGAAGAATTGCTTTATCGACAACTGAATCAACATAGGGGAAACAACTAACTATAACTATTGCGTTAGGAGTTATCTAATTAAAAATAAGGAATGAAACGTGAAAACTTTCAATAAATTATTCCATACAAGTACATTTTATTTCTCAAAGTATTTTATAAGATTGCTTTGTGTGAATTTTTGAAGTGTCAATTCTAAGGAGAAGAATATAAGGAGACGTGAGGTGGAGAAGTTGCCTAGCAAGCAATGCATGATATTGACAAATTCATGTAGCAACGATAAGAAGTAACCCTCTTACAACTTTCACAGATCTTCGAAATAAAAGAAACAAAACACGATGCAAAAGGTATTTTGGTAATGTTGGTGCATTGTTTGATGACTAGTATCGTGTACGGAAGCAGCAAGAGACAGCACCCTGTTGCCAACTTAACGTTACCACGTTTACTACATGCATGTCAACATACGGGAGCTGTAAGCCCGCCTCGATAGCGTAGATGGTAGCATGTCTTCTTCACGTTCAAGAGGTCCCGAGTTCGAATCTCGGTAAGGGTGTTACCTGGATAAGGTATTTTCCGGGTTTTTCCCTTATCCTTACTGACGAATGTCAGGTAGCTCTAAGCTCCATGGACCCTGGACACATTTGAGCATCATTTCACCCATTCCATTCATCGTCCGATATGATTTAACGTTGGAGGAGGTAAAATTACAACAAAAATAAATAAATAAATAAATAAATAAATGAATGAATGAATAAATGAATGAATAAATGAATAAATGAATGAATAAATGAATAAATGAATGAATAAATGAATAAATGAATGAATAAATGAATAAATAAATAAATAAATAAATAAATAAATAAATAAATAAATGAATGAATGAATAAATGAATGAATGAATGAATGAATGAATGAATGAATGAATGAATGAATGAATGAATGAATGAATGAATGAATGAATGAATAAATAAATAAATAAATAAATAAATAAATAAATAAATAAATAAATAAATAAATAAATAAATAAATAAATAAATAAATAAATAAATAAATAAATAAATAAATAAATACGGGAGCTCTAAATCGTACCGATTTGGAAAATTTGAAGTGATAACTAGGAGATGGATTTTGCCCTATTTGTCTATTTTATTCCTTTGTTCAGAAACGTAGACTTTTAAGTTATATGCACATTTCCTACAATTAGCAGCCTAATGTATTAGTTTTAAAGTGACTATAAATGCCCATTTCATACGTTTTTGCCTATTCTACTTATTAGTGCCTAAAACTGCCTTTTCAGCCAATTTCTTCTGCTTGTAATTTGTGACAGCAGCTTTTGCATTTGTTGGCTTCAACATGAAGTTTTCGGGGAAGAGAAATTTCTTACTGCTGCACATTGGATATACAAAAAGAGGTTTAGCCAGGTAGGCATCTGCCTTTCAGAAGTGGCACAATGCGCTAATGACGTCATGGAAAATTCTTAGAATTCGCTCAAAGAGGAGTAGCAAAGACCAGCTAAATGATATATGGGTATGGGTCAGGAGGTTTCGTCTCTGGCCCGCATTCGGAAGTCCCGGGTTTGATTCCCGTGGCCGTCCTATCTGACCCATGGATTTTTCGGGGGTTTCCCGAGCCGTCAGGGTAGGTTAATTAATCCATCGAATTATCTGTCCCTCCATTTCATCTGCATTATCATTTCAAATCATATCAGTCTGGTGGTCTCTTTCAGGGTAAAAGTGTCGGTGGGAGACTCGGCGGTGCATGGCGGGATGTTACACTCTGAGTAAACCACTTCCCTCTCTGGTAGGACGGTTACCGGTCTCCGAACCCAAACCTGGTGATGAGACTGTTTCCGAGCCATAGCAGGGTGGCATATTCGTTTTCATGGCCTGCCATTTAAGTAAAATGTAGGGACCCTGCCCGAAGCACTGTCGTGGCTCCTTGGAACGGCCGATCTCTGTCTCTTCACCCTCATCCTTGCTCCCGGGGATGCCCCAAGTCCCTCCGATAATCCACTTACCTTCCCTTACCTCACCTTCGGAACTGTTCTCATTTCTTCCTTCCCCTTCCTTTCTCTCTTTCCTCTTCTATTTTATTCTTCCTTCTCCTCGTGAAACAACACTGCAGTACAAAGAATGCCTTTAAGTAGCCATCAAATGCATATAATTATCACTGCGGTATTGCGTCTCACATCTGCCACTTGCACCCAGTAATTGTATTTCAAGGGCGCCGATTTTTATGACATTTCAAGAGGGATGTAAGTGGATGACTTCCCACCTACCGAACGCACCTAAATGAGATCTGTCCGAGCTTCATGACATGCTGAATGAATTGCTTGCTGTATAGACTGCCCCCCCCCTCACTCTTGCTTTTCCACTTCTCCGCGCATTACCATAATAAAAATCCGTGAAATTGCACAGGGATGTACAAATAGCCTTGCTTCAACACCTCACCATCCTCAAGATTAGTTTTACCTTCTGCTCTATGTATGTATGATGGCACGGCATTTCCCTCTCGTGTTTCGTGAGAAACAGTTGGACTCGGTGATTTCAAACCTTTTCATGCAATTACGTCCGTCCAACACTTCAATGGAAGGTCATCAAACCATTTTCAGTCTGGTTTTATTGTGGATAAACTCAGACTATCCCACGCTTACTATAGCATATTATTTTTGACCAATAAGGTGCTACGAAGTGGCCTGTTTTAACTAATCTTGGCTGTTTAAACAACATTATGTCATTTCCTTAGTATTTGTGTTCTTATCGCTTCCCTTGCACAAATAAATCTTTCCCATCATCATTTGTTATTCAAAATTAGATTCGCTGAAGCAGCAGATACCAAAGAACACAAAAAGAAACGGAAACATATGAAAGCTGTTGGATCAATTAAGTTAGTAAGCTAATTTATATTTTATGGTGTTTTTCAGTATAATTTATCTGCACTTTCTTTTAATCCTGCTTGTGTTTCACTCTCAAATGTATCGATAAAATAATAAAATAAAAAGAAACAGTGGAATTACTATTGACTAGCTGTGAATAAAATTTAAGAGATTACATAAATAATAAAAACTTTGTTAGTGTTTTGCTTATAGTCAAATCACCATTCTGTCAGCTGTCAGATAAGGGCATATACAATGAATAAACTATCGAATGTGCTTTGGAATATTACCCAATGCTACCAACAGTGGGAATGAGAAATTATGAGTATCTAAAATCATTATAAAAATATTGTGTGAATAGCCATAAATTACTGCATACTGACATTATTACGGTTCGGTAACGATGTTGTGTTTCAAAGGATAAAATCATATTCTTGCAAGCAAATGCTCCATTGGGAAATAAAAACATCGATGCAGATCTTTAAGTAGAGCACCTGTTTATATATAGAACAAAGATCGATTCTCAAAGACTGCTACAAAGATTTCTGATAAGAGAAGGGCAATATAGAATTAATGTTTCAACATCCAAAGAACCTCTAAGGTGGAAATAGACAAAGGCAAGTTCAGTGAGCAAGTAACGCTGTTCAAATGTTTGAGAGTAAGTGTATCAAATTGTCAGAATATAATTGAAGTTAGCAATGAAGTTGGCAGAGGAACAAAAATATGAGGCTATTTACGAGGTAATATTTGAAAGCATAAATATTTGAACACTAAAAGTATACTAAGACGAAATTATATAACTGAATTAAGACCGGTATTTGTGTATTGGACAGAAATCAGAGCAGAAAATGGTAAAACTAAACTCGGAACAAAGGAAATCGACTGGTTGTCCAATAAAGTTTACCACAGCACAAAGACATAAGTAATTATAGGTTAATGGTTATCCAATCTAGTTGACTTTATTCGCTGTATCTGCATTGGTATCGCTTATTATGGACTACCCTAGCTCGTTACGTAGTATTAACCTCCTCGCAAGAGCTGGAGGGTTACTTCGTAGATCTCATATACAATTTGGCAAGAAGAAAGACCTCTAATATACAACTGTTATTAAAGCCCGCCTCTGTAGAGTATGCGGTAGCGTGTCTGCCTCACATTCAACCAGATCGTATCTCGTTCAGAGCGAGATATCTGGATAGGTTTCTACGAAAGATTTCCCTTATCCACAAAGATAAATGTCGGATAACTCTAAGCTCTATAGACCCCGGGCTCATTTGAGCATTACTTCACCCACTTCATTCACCACCAGATAAAGAAAGAGAATACCTCCACACCTATTTTGTGTAGCTAGGCAGGATGATTTGTGTTTTAGTTTTGATGCTTATCTTCTCTAGCGCTATGTCTTTAAAAATGCCATTACCATATCTTATCTAACGTCCTGCAGGAATATCGTTCACCTGTACTAGCCTTATCGTGAAAAACCAAATGCAAATCCTGTACTATGAATATACCAATACCTCATAGGAAGGGATGATCTTAATAACTCGGGATTCGGATGTAGACAGCTATGCTTATTCAAGGCAGTCCTTTTCAACCAACAAGCTGTGACTGAAAATATGGGTGTAAATCCCAAGTAAATTTAAATTCAAGCCAGAAACATTGAATCGGTGCAATATGAAACTCACTAAAAAACTAAAACTCACTAAAACTCACTTTTGAACTCCTTTTTGAAAAAAGGATTATGTTAAAAACGAAAACAATGTTAACTTATATTAATGCTCGTAAAGTTTTAGATTAACATAAAAAATGTTGTATTCCTCGGTCAGGGTGAGTTTTCTGGATAAGATTTTTACCGCGGTTTCCCTTATCCTGAAAGACAATGTTAGGTAACTCCAAGCTCTATGTACCCTGTACTCATTTGAACATCATTTCATTCATCGTCCAATATGAGTTAACGTTGGAGGCTTTTCCTTATCCTGAAAGATGAATGTTAGGCAAGTCTAAACTCTATGGACTCTGTACTCGTTTGAATATCTTTTCATTCATCGTCCGATATGACTTAACGTTGGAGGTTTTCTCTTATCCTGAAAGATAAATGTTAGGCAACTCTAAGCTCTATGGACTCTATACTCGTTTGAATATCTTTTCATTCATCGTCCTATATGACTTAACGTTGGAGGTTTTCTCTTATCCTGAAAGATGAATGTTAGGCAACTCTAAGCTCTATGGACCCTGTACTCGTTTGAATATCATTTCATTCATCGTCCTATATGACTTAACGTTGGAGGTTTTCCTTACCCTGAAAGGTAAATGCCTGGAAACTCTAAGCTCTATGGACCCTGTACTCGTTTGAATATCTTTTCATTCATCGTCCGATATGGCTTAACGTTGGAGGTCTTCTCTTATCCTGAAAGATGAATGTTAGGCAACTCTAAGCTCTATGGACCCTGTACTCGTTTGAATATCTTTTCATTCATCGTCCGATATGGCTTAACGTTGAAGGTCTTCTCTTATCCTGAAAGATGAATGTTAGGCAACTCTAAGCTCTATGGACCCTGTACTCGTTTGAATATCTTTTCATTCATCGTCCTATATGACTTAACGTTGGAGGTTTTCTCTTATCCTGAAAGATGAATGTTAGGCAACTCTAAGCTCTATGGACACTGTACTCGTTTGAATATATATTCATTCATCGTCCTATATGACTTAACGTTGGAGTTTTTCCTTATCCTGAAAGGTAAATGTTCGGAAACTCTAAGCTCTATGGACCCTGTACTCGTTTGAATATCTTTTCATTCATCGTCCTATATGACTCAACGTTGGAGGTTTTCCTTATCCTGAAAGGTAAATGTCTGGAAACTCTAAGCTCTATGGACCGTGTACTCGTTTGAATATATTTTCATTCATCTTCCCACATGGCTTAACGTTGGAGGTTTCTTCTTATCCTGAAAATGAATGTTAGGCAACTCTAAGCACTATGTACCCTGGACTCATTTGTACATCATTTCATTCATCGTCAGATATGACTTAACGTTGGAGGTTTTCCCTTATCCTGAAAGATGAATGTTAGGCAACTCTAAGCTCTATGGACCCTGGGCTCATTTGAACATCATTTCATTCATCGTTCGATATGACTTAACGTTGGAGGTTCTCCCTTAACCTGAAAGATAACTCTCTTGTAACTCTAGGCTCTGTGGACCCTGTACTCGTTTGAATCTTTTCATTTATTATCCGATATGACTAAACGTTGGAGGTTCTCTCTTATTCTAAAAGGTGAATGTTAGGCAACTATGGTCTATAGTCTATAGTCTATCATCTATGGTCGCTGGGCTAATTTGAGAGCATTTCATTCATCGTCTAAACGTTGAATAAATGATGTAGGGCTTATAAAAATGTAAGTCTGTATTGAAATCGCTAAAATTAAAACGCAGTAACTGTGACAGTTGTATCCGTTACCCGAAAGTATCTGTTATGTCCGTGGGTGCTGCATATGAATGGAATAGTGGTGCTCATAACACAACTAATCTAAGTTTCACTTTATTTTATCCCACATGACGTGTGCCCTTTGTCAACTGTCACTGCCTGCTGGCAACATAACCTCACACTGAAACACAAATGTTGTCTAAAATAATTTTGTCCTCATGATGAACTATTTTGATGCAAAGGTCAGTCTGTTATGTAACATAAGGGATGTTATCCTGTTTAATCGTTTGGTTGCTGCACTCGGGAAATCGCGTAGGAGCTGAGATAAAGTCACAGGTTTAGCAGGTAGTGACGTAACATCAATCATGAGCCCACAGCAAACAAGAAGGACTGCTTATATCTGTAGGTTAGACAAAGGAAGTGGTCATTTTCGAACCGTGACCTATGTATATCTATTATGATTGACATCTAAGAGGAAGGGATTTAATAATGGAATCATAGGCGACTTAAGACTGTAGGAAGTACCTCTTTTGGTGTCCACAAATATTATTTTTTACAACTAGTATTCCTACTATTGCTTGTATAATTAATAATGATTAACATATGATGGACAATTAACATTTTATTTATTTAAATACCAATTTTGAGTAAAATTTCAGTCGAACTAAACGTTCAGTGCTCCATTAATTGCTAGAGCTTACCTGTTTGTCTTGAGTTGATATGATGTCAGGAAGAAACTAACGAATTCTATTTATACTAGGAAATAATGGAGCACAAATAATAGCCAGAATCAATCCTACATACTTGAATATATATTTTGAGTCCAAAAATATTTCTAAAATTGTCGAAAACAGCTGTAATCATTGATGTTTCATTTTTTGTCACTAAACATTTGTGGGGAAACAGTATTCCTTTTTCCAATTGTCATTCCTCTAATGATAACACTTAAAACTGAGTATCAACGTTATTATACGAAGCCTCTTGGGTGTTCCTCTATAGAATTTGAAGGAAGCTGGACAAATATTGCATCGTATGGAACATATTCATGGCGCAGAAAATAAGAAAGCCAGAGAAATGGGTATGACGTTCTAAAAATTGTCTGAACTTGCAGCAGACACGCTTAAAAACTCAACTCAGATCGTGAAAAACATGTTGTTTTTTATGAAATGATTATTTTTTCTTTAAAATTTGAGTATTCACTCTATTTAAACATAAGGGTGTACATCATTTTCATATTCATTAAGTTTTATTTTCTTAAATTTTATAAACTAAATTTTTCTTTTAGGTCCCTAGTGATCTAATTTTGATCCGATTGTTATAATTTGTTTTAATAAAAAAATCTTTATTACTTGTGTTCTTTAATTTAATTTTTGTTTGGAAATTTGAAACTGCAAATAAAAAGCCTGTACTTTATGCTTTCATTGCAAAACGAAATCCATACCAGACTTTATTTTCAATATAATTACCAAATTTTATATTTGAAAGACAAGAATTGCACCGAAAAGGACAATTTCATCAACTTTATTAATTAAAAGATTAATAATACGGAAAATAATTGTGGAAGTCTCAAAATTTGCAGATAGGTGAACATTAATATGAGAAAACACCTGAAATTTCGAAGCTCTAATTCTATAAGGGCAGAATTTAAGATTTTCTCTTGACTGTCACCTTAAACACCAGAATAATGAGAAGATAAACAAATATATGGCTCGATCTGTATAAACTTGAACTATTTAAACAGGCATAACTTGTGAACCTTTTTTTTTTTTTTTGTCAGTTCATTTTTTGTCAGTAAACAGTTGCGGAGAAACAGTATTCTTTTCCCAATTAATATTCCTCTAATGACAGTTAAAAATGACTGTCAACGTTATTAAACTAAGCCTCTTGGATGTTCCTCTATAGAATTTGAAGGAACTGAATAAATGTTGCATAGTATGGAACATCTTGAAGGCGCAGAAAAATTAACAGAAGGACATACTTGCAACTTTGGTAGAATATAATACACAATTGGGAGATTAAATTACACTATTTACATCTCAGAGAAAATGTTGGAAGTGTCCTCCACCAGCATCTGTACATGTTTGCACTCGTCTCACCATATTCTCTGAAGTTTTGCAGAGAGTATCCTCACCAATGTTACTTATTTCGGTTGGAATGGATTCCTTGAGAATATCAATTGTCCGTGGCCTATTCTTGTACACTCTATTTTTATATACCTCCACAAGAAAAAATCCGGTGAGGTTAGGTCAGGGGATCTGGGAGGCCACAGACCTTTAGGGATTATTCGATTATCAAAGAAACTGGTTACAAGTTCTATGGTGTCATTAGATGTATGGCACGTTGCTCCATCTTTCTGGAAATAACCTTCTTTCTAAGACCTGAAGCCTTCCTGGCGACGAATACCCTCACTTTCTTCTCGGGCAGACAGCCAGGTGAAAAGATGATTAGACATCAACATTTCGGAAGTGTGCATCTCTCCCATCATCAGGATATTTATAAAATGTTATAACCACAAATGAAACACTGGATATAACACAACTATAAAAAAGACAAAACACTATCAAACTTCGCATTACTGAATAAAAGACTGTCTTCAGTAAATTAAATGATAAGTCAGGAGACGGCGTGAGTATAGAAACTTGTGTCAAAGAAACGTAACTACTTAACTTGATTATCAAGCTGTATTGATCTTTGCTTCTTAATTCAACGGATTTCCATTTTGAGGCCGGTTTCCAAGAGAAGCTGAGCTGAAATCCAGCATAACGATTATGCGTGCTTCTTTCAGAGGAAATCGCCAAAGTCTCCTTAATTCTCCGCTCGCAGTAACTGTTGCATGCTGCCAAGATGGTCGTCTCCCGAAAATTGGCTCTATGGTCGTTATCAAAACAATGTTCTGCCAGCCCAGACTCCTCAGGTTGCATTATACGAATGCTCCGTTCATGTTCGATTATTCTAGTAGCGACGGTCCTTCCGGTTTGTCCTATATACGGTGTTGCACATTCACAGGGAATGCGGTACACTCCCGGAACTTGGAAGTCCAGTTTGTCTTTCACTGGTCTCAATAGATGTTTAATCATCGGAGCAGGTTTATGGATGGTTTGATGTTGTATTTGGCGACAATTCTGCTGATTCTGCCGGATAGATTGCCGGTAAACGAGATGCTGGCTATAGCGGTAGGCTTATCTGACGCTTGCTGTATTACAGGTTTCTCTTTCTTAGCTATGGTGATCGAGGCGACAACGTCATATTCGGAGTAGCCGTTTTGACGGAAAGTGAGTCTTAGGTGTTGTAATTATTGACTAAAGTGACTGGGATCAGAGATAGACAAAGCTCTTTGGGCCAGTATATTGAGAACTCCCAGTCGTTGAAACCTATGATGGGAACTATGAGCGTTCAGATAGAGATCGGTGTGTGTAGGATTGCGATACACAGCATAACCCAGCGTACCGTTGCTGGTTTTTTTTTGAAACAAGAATGTCCAGGAATGAAAGAGTTCTATCCTTCTCCACTTCCGTGGTAAACTGTATTTGAGGTTGGAGGCTGTTGAGATGCGAAAGAAAGCAGGGCAAATTGTCTGAACCATGTGGCCAAATTACAATCTCTGCATCCCGTTTACCGGCAATCTATCAGGCACAATCAGCAGAATTCTCGCCAAGTACAACATCAGAACCATCTAAAAGCCACCTCTGAAGATTAAGCAGCTGTTGAGACCAGTGAAAGACAAACTGGAGTTCCAAGTTCCGGGAGTGTAGCACATTCCCTGTGAATGTGCAACACGGTATATAGGACAAACCGGAAGGGCCGTCGCTACTAGAATAATCTAACATGATTGGAGCATTCGTTTAATGCAACCTGAGAAGTCTGGGCTGGCAGAGCATTGTTTTGATAACGTCCATAGAGCCAAATTTCAGGAGACGACCATCTTTGCAAAATGCAACAGTTACTGGGAGCTGAGAATTAAGGAGGCTTTGGCGATTTCCTCTGAAAGTAGCACGCTTAATGGTGTTGCTGGATTTCAGTACAGCTCCTCTTGTAAACCGGCCTTAAAAGTGGAAACCCGTCGAATTAAGAAGCAAAGATCAATACAGCTTAATAATCAAGTTAAGCAGTTACGTTTCTTTGACACAATTTTCTATATTCACGCCATCTCCTGACTTGGCATTTAATTTACTGAAAACAGTCTTTTGTTCAGTAATACGAATTTTGATAGTGTTTTGTCTTTGTTTATAGTTGTGTTATATCCAGTATTTCATTTGTGGTTATAACATTTTATAAATATCCTGATGATGGAAGAGATGCACACTCCCGAAACGTTGATATCTAATCACCTTTTCTCCTGGCTGGCTGTCCGAGAAGAAAGTGAGCGAACCTTCTCTCAATTCGATATCATCCAGCTGCTCCACAAATGTCTTGAACATATCCATATAAACTTCAGTGTCTACAGTCGTATCATGTATAGTAGCTGGTGGAGGACACTTCCAACATTTTCTCTGAATATAAATAATGTATTATAATCTCCCAATTGTGTATTATATTCTCCCAAAGTTGCACGTGTATAATATTATAGGTTCAAAATATATGGGCTATTGAAATGGTTCAGATTTATATGGATCGCACTGTAGCTGGACTCAATCCTACACATTAGAATATATATTTTGATTCTAAAAATACTTCTAAAATTGTTGAAACAGCTATATTCATTGATGATTCATTTTTTGTTAGTAATCACTTGTGGGTAAACACTATTCTTCTTCCAATTAACATTCCTCTAACGATAACAGTTAAAAATAGCTGTCAGCGATATTATACTAAGCCTCTTAGATGTTCCTTCGTAAAATTTTAAGGAAACTGGAGAAATACTGCAGCCTATGGAGCATCAAGAAGGCGTAGAAAACAATGACAGAAAACCAGAGAAATGGGTTTGACATTCTGAAAGAGGCAGGTTTTAAAACTTAACTCATATCCTCAAATATCTGTTGTTTTTGATGAAATGTGTTATTTTTTCATTAACAAACAAGTATTCGCTTCACTCTAAATAAAAACAAGGGTGTACGAATTTATATATTCATTAAGTTTTATTTTCTTAAGTTTTCAAAATTACATATGTTTTTGGATATTAGGTCCCTAGTGATGTAATTTTGGTCTGATCGTTATGAAATTTGGAAAAACAACTCTTTAGTACTTGTATTTTTTAATTTAATTTGTATTTGCAAATAGAAAATGATTACCAAACGTTATACTTAAAAATAAGTAATTGAGGAAGTCTCAAAATTTTCAGAGAGATTACTGTTAATATGAGAAAACTTTCAAAATTTGGAAGCTCTAATTTTAAAAGTGTATAATTTAGAACTTTTTATTGACTATCCCCTTAAAATCAGAACAGTATGAAATTAAAAGTAATAAATATCAAAATATTAGAACACTTATGGCAACATTGTACGGTAGAGAGGATAAGGTATCATTGATTAAACTATTTGTAGGTGGTTTCCCATACTCCTTTACTTACATCTTGATCTTTTGAGGTACTCTTTTCGGGAACTGTTTTTTCCATTTTCAACTACAAATAGTGTTGCGAATTAATTCGCACGTCACTGTTTATAAATTCGTCCAAACATATATAAATAAGATATCATCAATTGCTTATTTTCCAAACTTGTTACGTTTTTGAATGTCTGTAAAAGCGAATCATTTACAGTCTACTTCTATATATTTTCTTACGATATTGCAAGGCTACACATACTATTGAATCATGTTGAAGTCGAGGGGAATGCCTTGTATACCCCTGGGCAAGTAGAGTATTTGCTGCCAGAATGTTTTACACTTGTGGCTATGCAAGCAATTTATTTAACTTCAACGTCTTCATTTCCGTTGAAATGGGTAATCAAGAGTGGTCCTTGTCTCATTTCGAAGCAATTCTACTTCGCCACGCGGGATTTATAAGGAAATTCACCTTGCAGACATTTTACTCGGCTCCTTTGAAGATGGGAACTGCAATTTCTAGCTACAACTATGATCACCACATCACGGATTGATACTGTGTTCTCTCTTCCCCTGACTACTTTTACAATGTGAATCAGTGTGAAAGGATTGTTCCTATTCTCTCTCTCTCTCTCTCTCTCTCTCTCTCTCTCTCTCTCTCTCTCTCTCTCTCTCTCTCTTAATTCACGTCCTCCAACTTTGTCATATCGGACGATGAATGAAATGATGCTCTAATGAGCCTAGTGTCCATAGAGATTAGAGTTACCAGACATTTATCTTTCACGACTCAGGATGAAAAAAGCTAGGTATGTTCGATACCAGTTTTTATCGATACCCAAATCTCGATACACGATATGTTTCAGTTCGATAATCGATACCTCATTTCTACTTCTAGTTTCAGTACAAAATAGAATGTTGGAGAGAACTGTGTAATGTCAATAAAATTAAATAGGTGTACATATTTAATGAAGCAAACCTTAAAACCAGCATTTTTCTTATTTTTAAACTCTACATTTGACATTTAAAAGCAAAACAGTGCACTTTAATAAGTTTTATTTTAAAACTGAGCATTGTTACTCTTTCGAGACAGGCATGCTATCTAAAAACCCAAACAAGCTTCAGAACATACATCAATAACTCAAAAGACAAGAACATAATAACAACAATAGAGGAAACAAGCCCAAAAGAATATATTGATATACATTACAAGAATAATCTGTTATATACAATACATAAGCAAAACAATTCACCAGATGAAATGAGAGCAATAGCAATAGCCACAGAAAATGAAAGATATCTAGAAAAAGAATGGCTCCGAATGTATACAGATGGATCCTTTATTAACAAACAAGATGCTGGTGCAGGAGTATACTGCAAACATTTTGCATAATATCTAACACTACACGAAACTTCAAACCATTGTGAGGGAGAACTAACAGCCATAAAAGAAGCACTGCAGAACGTCCTATACAGACCGTATATAAAACAAAACATAGTTATCTTGACAGATTCAAAATCAGCCATAGATGGGATTGTAAACTATAAAAACAAAACAACAAGAAACATCAAAGATATAAGAAGTTTAATTAAAGCTGTTGAATCAAGAAGCCATGTCACCCTGCAATAGATTCCAGCCCATGTTGGGCTTTTAGGTAATGAACATGCTGACCAACTAGCAAAAAAGGTGCAATTCAAAATATAAAACCCATAAGACAAACTGAAATTAATAAAACATTAAACAACATTAAGCTGCATTTTAAAACACAGCAGAGACTTGATGAAGAAGATAAACTAAGAGACAAGGATTGTATGAACATTGGAGACAAAACTGACATACAAAAACTACCAAGAAATACTGCAGTGACCCTATTTAGAATCGAAACTGGCCATGATTGTCTTGCAGAACACATTTATAAAATACACTGCATACCTACACCCAAATGTACTATCTGTAAAGAGGATATCATCATGAACAAACATCATTTGGACAAATGTTATGGTCTCAAATTGAAGGTGCATGCATTAACTGCTCCACATGTAGAAATCATCTTACTCTTCTTCAAGGTGTGGTAATAGACTAATTCATTTTGTGTGCATCTTTACTCAGCTTCCAACTCAAGACAATTCGACCGTAAGAAATAATTCAATATTGTAAGGATTTAAGAAAATGACTAACTGTGGAACAATTTGAGCGAAAATTAAGATATATCTTGAAAAAGGCTTATGAAAAGGGAACCTTGTATTGAAATAAATTCGGTATTTTGAAGATATCTATATTGTTTTGTTGCTCTATGTTCTTTTCCATCACCGTAAGTTCATTGGTTACTAAAATTATACAAAATTGCTTACGAACAGAGTTGAAAGTAATTGGAAATTCACAAAAAAATTAAGATAATCATTCTATTTGTCGTGAAAACGTCAAACATTTGAACTTTTGATCACAATTATCAGAGAAGCTGCTGAAAAAAAAGAAAGGATATCCTTTCATCTAAAGTTGAAATATTCTAACACTCTTCCACGCATGCACTTACAAAACATCTCATAACTAACTTCTGGAGCATTCGGCATTGCATTCTTCGAAACCTGAGGTGTTGAAGGAGAGAATCCAAGGCATCAATCAGCTTATTATCACATCAGTCACCAATTACAAGTACTTTTCTGCATCAGTACTTAAATTTCTTTTTCCTTCAGTGAGACTTCCGTCTCAGAGAGCGGCCACGAAGAATACAACTGCCATCCCAATCTCAAAGAAAGACGGGCAAGGGTAAACACAGATGGATGGAGCGTTCTTTGTGATCCAGCCAGTACCGGAAGAGCTCGGCTGCATCTTTGTTACAACGTCACTTCCGCTCTTCTGCTGGAGGGAAGATTAAACAGAACGAATGAATGTGCCCATTTTCATGAATCTTCATTACGTGCCCCGGGCTGCTGAGGAATGCTAAATGGACTGCGTTATTTTAAAGGCGCCCGCGATTTAAAACTGCAAAACGTCAACTTCTGACCAAAAGCGTATTCAAAACGTATTTGTAAAATGCAGCACACTGACGTCAAAAAGACGCTTTTGAGGTCCCTTGACAGCTTTCGTAGCCTGGTTTTGTTATTACGAGATATAGAACATCAAGTGTATGTCACGTGACGTACTATCAACAACATGCATATATAGTAAAACCTGCTTAAAGTGAGAAGGTACTCCACTGGGGGTTAAAATTCACAGTTTTATTTTTCCATTTTATTATACTGTCATCCCTCTAGGTTACAAATACGAAGCAAGTTTTTTAAGTCAGCACCGTTTTGGAATTTAAAAAAGACGTGCATAGATATCGCAATAATTTTATTTTTACATGAAATCCTGTACCTTAATCTACTTTTCTACATAATTTCCGTGAATATTGAGACACTTGTCATAACGTGGCACCAGGTTTTGAATATCCTGCTCATAAAATTCTGCCGCCTGACGTGCTAACCACTGTATCACAACTGTTTTGACTTCGTTATCGCCTTGAAGACGCTGACCGCCCAGATGTTTCTTCAAGTGCAGAAACAAATGGTAGTCGCTGGGCGCCAGATCAGGGCTGTATGGAGGATGATCTAGAGTTTCCCATTGAAATGATTTGATGAGATCTATGGTCTGATTAGCCACATGTGGACGAACATTGTCATGCAGCAAAACGATACTCCTACTCAACTTGCCACGTCATTTGTTCTGGATTGCACGGCGCAGATTGTTCAATGTCTCACAATAAGACGCCGTATTGATTGTCTCAATACGAGGCAGAAACTCCACTAGCAATACTCCTTTTCTGTCCCAAAAAACTGTGCACATGATTTTCCGGGCAGAATTTGTTTGCTTAAACTTCACTTTTGTGGGTGATGATGAATGACGCCATTCCATGGATTGTTGTTTCGATTCTGGTGTGACGTAAGCCCCCATGTCACCAGTAACAATTTGGTCTAAAAAATTTCCACCTTCATTGTGGTACCGCTCAAGGAAAGTCAATGCACTGCCAAAACGTTGGGTTTTGTGCAAATGCGTCAAAATTTTCGGAACCCAACGTGAACACAATTTCCGGTACTTCAAGTTCTCGGTCACAATGTGATACAAAACACTGCGAGAATATTGAGAAAAATAGTGGCACATTGATGAAATTGTAAAGCGTCTGTTTTCTCTCACCTTTTCGTCCACTTTCTGCACCAAATCTTCAGTAACGACCGAAGGACGCCCACTCCGTTCTTTATCATGCACATTTGTGCGGCCATCTTTAAATGCTCTCACCCATTTCCTTACCATTCCATCACTCATAATGTTTTGTCCGTAAACTTCACAGATCTCACGATGAATATCGATCGGTTTTACACATTTAGCACTAAGAAATCGTATAACAGCCCGTACTTCACAATCAGCGGGACTCACGATTGTCGGAGGCATCTTAAACACTCAGTAACCAACGTATACAATGAAGAATCAGACTTTAATGGCGTCAGTGCGTAGACAAGAGATGTAGGTAACCAGCGCGCATGCGCGGAACGCCGACCGTAGCGCTGCGGCGGCGGAATCGCAAAACGGTAGTGACTTAAAAAACATGCGTCGTAAATAAACTAAGAAATAGTCGCACGGATATACAGTGAAGGAATAAAATAGAATGAAGTGTAAATAATAATAGGCTGATATACCTGTGTACTATATTTTCAACTTAAATGCAATAATTACAGTTTATCGCCTAGTTTCTCTATCACTTTTCAATTTTCCCTTTCCAATCTGCAACTGTCTGCATATCAACCTCAATTGATTCATCACACATAACATTCAAAACAATGTTATGGAGATGTTTGAAATTCTCGAGGCATCCACTGGAAGCTCTGAAATTATATTTGCCTAATTTTCTTGCTGTTTTTGAAGCTTGCGGCAGTACTTCTCCCATCTCACGACTGCACGTACTTGGGTTCGACGTCGGGACTCCTTCCTCGGTCTCCACGTCGTCGTACGCTCGTATTGTTTTGTATCGCATTGTGACCGAGAACTTTAATTCAAGGGTTCCGAAAATGTTGACGTATTTGCACAAAACTCAACGTTTAGGCGGTCCATTGACTTTCCTTGAGTGGTACCACAATGAAGGTGAAGATTTTTTAGACCAAATTGTTACTGGTGACGAAACATGGGTGGCCTACGTCACACCAGAAACGAAACAACAATCCATGGAATGGCGACATTCATCATCACCCACAAAAGTGAAGTTTAAGCAAACAATTTTGTCCGGAAAATCATGTGTACAGTTTTTTGGGGACAGAAAAGGAGTATTGCTAGTGGAGTTTCTGCCTCGTAATGAGACAGTCAATGCAGCGTCTTATTGTGAGACATTGAACAATCTGCGCCGTGCAATCCAGAACAAAAGACGTGGCAAGTTGAGTAAGGGCATCGTTTTGCTGCATGACAATGCCCGTCCACATGTGGCTAATCGGACTAAAGATCTCATCAAATATTTTCAATGGGAAACTCTAGATCATCCTCCATACAGCCGTGATCTGGCGCCCAGTGACTACCATTTGTTCCTGCACTTGAAGAAACATCTGGTCGGTCAGCGTCTTCAAGACGATAACGAAGTCAAAACAGTTGTGATACAGTGGTTAACACGTCAGGCGGCAGAATTTTATGAGGAGGGTTTTCAAAAACTGGTGCCACGTTATGACAAGTACCTTAATATTCACGGAAATTATGTAGAAAAGTAGATTAAGGTAGAGGCTTTCATGTAAAAATAAAATTATTGCGATAGCTATGCACGTCTCTTTTTAATTCCTAAACGGTACTGACTTAAAAAACATGCCTCGTACATATTGGAGCACAACTCTCTGTAGGAGGAAAACTCGTGTAAACGGAAAATGAATGCCGGAACGATCGCGTTCCGGTTTAGAAAGGTTTTACTATAGTAAATTGGAGTGTTGATTCTACCCAAAATACTCAATCAGAATTACAGTGCAAATACTTATTTTGAATTGTGAAAAGGGGCATACTTAAAAAAGAAAGGATGCTGTGACTCTCCTTCATAGAGTCCCAGATTCGATTCCTCCTGCAGTCAAATCTGCCTGTGGTAAAGGACGGGGAAGGCCCAAGTAAAACAATCGGTGTGATGGCACGCTTGGATGTTGACGGGGAATCATATGACTACAGTTGCTTGGATTTTATGTTAAAACGCTACAATGCAATTTTAAAAACAATATAATGTTTACAATTCAAAACACTGAAATTTTACGTGTGTAACTAATAAAGGCCAGTACAATATTATAATAACGAAAAACAGTACTAAAGGATTTTTAAGTTGAATACAGCAACACCATCCAGTGAAGGCTTAAAATGTACGGCTTGACCGACACTTTTCTCTGACAGCGGCAGCCGGCAACGGACGCCGAAGTCGCGGTCAGGCAAATTCCTGCGCAGCCGGTTAGGATGTTTATTGGTCACTCGGTATTACACACATTTTATTTGTTATAAGAACACCAGAACCACCTTTGAGCAATACCATTTGGAAATTGGGCGTGTAAAGCGAGTTTGGAGTGAAGAAACTTGTTTGAAGATCTTTTTGTGGAAGTTTTGGAAAATACTAGTTGGTATTCATTTGACATTTATTTTTCGAATTTGCTGTTCAGAAAAACATATAAGAAGGCTTCAAATATATGTTATCGGTGAAATTTTAGGTGCAATTAAATACTAGTTACGTAACAAAGAAACAAAATAAAAACGGTATATTACGCACCCATTATATATAAAAGAAAAGTTGAGATTTCAGCAAACTTTTCTTTATAATTTTACGGTGTAGAAGAGAATAAACCACGAAGGTCTGGTAAAAAAAAGCGACATTCCGCTGTATCTAGGAAAACTTGTTGCAAACTCCTGCTGGAGGAAAAGTTTGCCAGGTGTTTGTTGTTTGCATGAAGTGACGTCAAGTTTAGGTGATGTGAGGGTGACAGAAAAGGGGCGGATTAATTTTCATTTGCAGTCCGGCCCTAAGGCACGTTTATAGCTGACAGCTCCTCAACCTGACACACACCACCATCACCTACCTCATTTCTTGGTGTGCCCTACAGGTCAAAAAATATATCTCTTGACGAGCACTGGAAAGGAAAAGGCTAGTTTAAGTTCAAGAAATCCATTCCCCCTTCGTTTCATATTTTTAGCTCTCAGAATTTCAGAGTTCCTTGATGTTACTGAATTATTGATTGGTAAAAATAACAAATGGGTAGAGAAATGAGAGGAAGGTAGATGAATAGTGTAATCCGTGAACTCAAGGAATTCCTTAAAAAATTACATTCAGAAATCACAGATAATTGCAAAATCCACTCTGAAAATTAGAATTGAACAGGTCTTAGAGATATAGTAGCATTCTGAGATGCTAAAATTGAACATAGAAACTTTTTAAGGGGTGATGATGAGGTAGGCGGGACTTACGTTACTTAAAAGACATGTATTTTTAAGTCATATTTTTTCTTTCCTATTTTTTTGTTCCTTACTGAAATGTACAGGAATCAATCACCGGCACCTACAGACCGCACTCGGGCTATGCATACTGTCAAAGACTATTCTAAATTCATTAATTTCGTTATAAATGTTCCTTATTAGCACTGTAGTGGAAGTGGTCTATGCGCGGAACTTTCTAGCCAGTTCTAGAAAAGTCGGGAACAATTTACGTAGCACGGAGCATGCGCCATGCGGTACGGATGAGTATCTCGTGGACGGTAGCCTCAGCACATCAGTGGATATGCTAGAGAGCTAGGAGTAAGGTGACAGCATCTGAGGTTAAGGGAGCAGGCATGAATAACAAAATGCACGAGGGGGTGTTGTATCACTAGTTATTATGCTATAGTGATGAAAATTCTTCAGTTTTTTTCTTTTTTTCTGTAATTTACGTCCCCCAACGTTAAGTCATGTCGGACGATGAATGGAATGGGTGAAATGATGCTCAAATGGGTCCAGAGTCCATGGAGCTTAGAGCTACCCGACATTCATCTTTTAAGATAACGAAAACCCCGGAAAAAACCTTATCCAGGTAACTCACCCTGATCGAGATTCGAGCTCGGGTCCTCTTGAGCGTGAGGCAGACTTGCTACCATCTACGCTACCGAGGCGGGCTACACTGCTACTGTGTAGCCTAGACAGTTAAAACTATTAACCTACTCTATTATTTTATTGTTTATAACTATTTTTGCTCTTATGTTGTTCTTTCCTCTAAAAGCCATGACTTTAGTTTTGTGTTCTGAGATTAAAAGGTTATTTCGGCTATGTTGTTTACACTATATACAGCCCTTTGCAAGTCATCTTCTGAGTGGGATATTATCACTTGATCATCAGCAAATAATACTGTATTTAAAATTATGTTTCCATTTTGTACTCACTGCCCCATTTATATAGGACACTTGGTGCTATACGGCTGTTGCTTGACGTCACACGCACTGCTGGCCTCGCTGCCGTCTGAAATACAGATGTATTATTTTATCTCGACAGGAATCCTGCGCGGTAGGGATGAGTAGCAACTGTAGTGGGGATAGTGCACCTGTCGCCACAATGCGTCACACGCGTAAGATTACGAGAGGGGAGGGTGGTGCATAAGGTGTCTAAAAACAAATTTCATTCTCGAAGCCAGTTTTTGCAGCTCTTATAAACTAAGTTGTAATTCTTACTATGGTAGTAATCTCCACGCTTTTGTTGGATCTTAAATAGTACATAGGCATTTCGAACAAAACCCTGTTCTCCTCCAGCAGGCATGATTAACAACTGTCGGCCTTTCAATATCGCTGCAGAGTCCCTGTAACGTATTTCACTCCAGGCATATGGTCCAATATGTGCTGTATTTATATAAGTTTCATCCATATAAACTTCACTTCGATATCTCGGAATATTTCGTAAATACTTAAGTCTTTTTGCACGTAAGGTGCGATGTTCGATTAAAATTTGTGTCACGCTTAGTGCTTTTTGTTTGTTTGTTCGCTTTATTTGTTTTTGTTTTTTGTCTTTTCTTCTTCAAATAATCCTAGCTTCAAAAGAACTCTTCTTAATGTTCAGACACTGCCTTGGAAGTCAGTAGAATTTTTAGCCTCATAAGTACTTTCTTCAAAGTTGGTCTTTGTTTATCTGTGCTTTAAAAATTATTCACAGTTCGCCTAACTACTTCTGAATTAAAATATCCAAATTAGATTTTGTGCATGTTCTTAATCTTTGTTTACTGGGCATAGAGAAGGACGTCGTTGCATTAGCACCAATGGCTTTTCTCTCCTTAATAACTCTCCTAAACTGCTTTCAGACACAACTGTTGCCTCAGATACCCTTCCCCAGATTATTGTAGCTGACACAGACCATTGTTCCTTTTTTATAAATATATGGATATTGGTTATTACTTCGTGTTTTTAAATGTAGCACTTTATTTCCTAATGTGCTACTAGGAGGCGTCATTTATAAATGCTATCTTGGAACCAGGAGACAAGCACATTTTGAAACAAGCTGTAGTGTTACCGAGTAGTTCTGCACGTGTTTAGTTGCTCGCAACTGGTACGCAACTGACCTGCCCTCCCCTCCAGTTGCAACCGTTCAGAAGTGGACTCGTCCAGATACCACTGCGCATCGCTCTGCACTTTTCAAGATAAAAAAATAAATCTGTACGACGCAACTCTCGAAGCTGTCTTCCTCTGGGTTAGGTCATATCGGTCGATGATTAAAGTAGGTAAAATTACACTCAAATGAGCCCGGGATACATAGAGCTTAAGGTTACCTGATATTCATATTTCAGGAGGAGAAAAAACTGAAAAAACAACACCGTTATCCAGATAACTCACCGTGACAGATTCAAACTCGGGACCTCTTGAAATGAGGCAGTCCCGCTGCTACCTAGCTGCGTAGTTGGTCTACCCATTAGATTTAATAATACAAAGTTTAATATAAAACAACTTAAAATTACTAGCACATTATTGATTATTAGAAGAAAAACGTGTTTACGTATATACTTCCTTTATTAGTGAAGCCGTAACGAATTCGTGCATTTAATTTACGGACATTAAACAAAGTTTTATACACTTGAACAAAAAATACTGGCGTAATTAATACATCTTGGCTTTTTGGGTTTTCCAAGTGGATAGAAGAAATTGTTTACAAAATGAGCGAGAAGCTGATGTAACGATGTTAGCAAGAATTCGTGTAAAAACTAAATAAGCCACCAATGGCTCCTCCGCCAAACAAAAGAGTGCTAACGAAGATAAATACTTGAAGCATACGCCCGCCCACACTTGTACCTAGCCCCATGTAATTATTTCTACTCGGGCCAGAGTTCATTCACAAACTTGAACATTTAAAATTTGTTTCGTCTCAACGGGGAATAAATTACCGCAATGAAATTCAAAACAAGCGGAAAAAGAGTTATTAAAATACTTTAGAATCGTCCTTAAAATAGCCATCGGGGAAGATGCGTTCTTTTCATGCAGTTATTCCACAGAAATAATTACTTCGTGTTGTTATTGTGAAACCCACCGCGGATATGGTTTCTGACCAACAGTTCGTGACATTTTCTGACACTGAAATCAAGTGACACTCATAATTTCCTTTTCCTTTTGATAACTGTGAAACAGACCATGTTAAAAAGGAATGTGTATAATACAAAAATTTATTTTTCCCATTGATAATAATTGAAAACTTTTTTATATATTTTGTAATCTGCAAATTATTTCTCACCTTTCCTTTTACAACATCAAATGGAAATACAAAATCAAGATTACAGTTATAAAATCCATACTGTAAAACGGTATATATTCCTAAATCCTGAAGTTCCTACCATGTTGCTTGCCATTGAATAATAATTCGGTCCCCATACACCTAACCCTAGGTTTTTGTGTATTGGAGGTCCTCTACTTCTTTTTACACATTTCACCTATCCTAATCTACATTGTTTCTTAATTGTTCTTAGTAATCTCTCTTTAACTTTCCCTAAATAATTCCTTATATTTCTCCTGTTCTTTTCCCCTTTTACTGACAAAATTTTTGTAATTACTACTTCGCCCCCCAAATTGTCCCATTTACGTAGCCAAGCCTACTCTCTCCATATCTTTGTTTGACTACAGTATAATATACAATGGAAATCTGCATTCTCTACTCCACACAATGCACATTTATCTAGCTCCCTCTCTTGACCTATATCTTTCAAGTTTCTCACTCCTGTTCTCGCCCAAGCAAAACCTTCTCGCCCTAACTTACTACATATATCTATATATCCTTACCTCCCCCAGGTTGTGTTTATTTCTCTATATATTCTCCATGAGCTTTTGTCACTTGTATTGGCGAAAATGTCTAGTCTGTCAATATCTTCTAATCTTAGCTTAACTTCTTTCCAGAATCCTCTATACCCATACTGTGCATTTATCCAAGAATGACCCATACCTATCTGCTTCAACACGTCATTCATTTTATGTGCCAAGACCCACCCCAGTTACTTCTCTTTTGAATATGAAAACATTCTTTAATCATATTGCCATCTTCCAAGTTTGTGATTCTGTATAAGTATTTCGTTGCCCTTGACAAGATTTTAATTTTAGTAGAATACCTGCCTAGTTCCAATTGTGCTGCCCTGTTAAATGTGAAATGTGTAGTGTTTAACGCCCGCTTTTACTACATACGGCACCGCCGGCGATGACACTGATGATACATGAAATGAAGATGGAGCACCGGTGGAATGAGATGGCGGGGGAAACCGGAGGTCCCGGAGAAAACCCGCCCCAGCGCCGTGTTGTCCACCACAAATCTCACTTTGCGGTCGCCTGGGATCGAACCCGGGCCGCCTTGGTGAGAGCCAAGCGGTCTAATCACTAAGCCACGGCGCGGCCCACTGCTCTGTTAGGTGATGCTATCGGTAATCCCAATATATATTTACAAAAGGATCTATGTACTCTATCAGTCTCTCTCCAAGCCTCATCTACTCCCCATACCTCTGATCCATGTAACATTCTATTTTCTACTGCTGCCGTATAAATCCTCTCCAACCATTTGACATTTATATCTGGCAGTTTACTGTAGCATGATCTTATCACCCTCGTGGCCATTTTAAAACTTTTTTGATATAGTAACATGAAATATTCTATGGACCTGAAGGATTTTATCCTCCTAAAGTTTTAATCTGATGTTAGTGTACAAACTTAAGGAAATTGTTTACCAAATTCTTAATTTTACTTAGTTTAAGACAGAGGTGCCATCGGGTGTAACTGAGGGTGACTTCTCTCCTTTTCCCCTTCTTCAGCTTTTCGCTAAGTGGCGCGGAAATGCAGGGGAACAGCTGTCTAGCTGTCTATCCGTTTATTTTCCTATAGTTTTAAAGATATACACTATACACATAAACACCCATTCCCAATACGGGACTCGAACCCGCGACCCCCTACGCGGTGGAACGCTAGAGACATACGCTCTAACGACCATGGCTACGAGAGCCGGCGTATTTGGCTATTGCGCTACATCTAAACCTTTTTGTGTTTTAAAAGAAATGCATCTTTTTTGTAATTTACGTCCTCCAACGTTAAGTCATATCGGACAATGGATGAAATTGGTGAAATGATGCTTAAATGAGTCCGGGGTCCATGGAGCTTAGAGTAACCCGACATTCATCTATCCGGATAAGGGGAAAACCCTGAAAAAGCCTTATCAAGGTAACTCGCCCTAAACGAGATTCGAACTCGGGACCTCTTGAACGTGAGGCAGACATACTACCACCACGCTATCGAGGCGGGCTCAGAATCCACCAACCGGTTTGGTGAAAGCATTGCAGACCCCTGGCACTCGTGGTACTTCTATAAGTTACTGGAAGTACATTCGAGCCTCTCTTGAAGGGGGACTTTTCGGATTGGGTTGGTCTCGGCGGACCAGAGGTTCCCAATATTCATGGGCCGGCATATCCAACCAGGCGGAGTTGGTAGACGCCCAAGTGTTTAACTCCCGCTTATACTACATGCGGCACTGCAGACAGTGACACTGATGATACATGAGGTGAAGATGTAGCACCGGTGGAATGAGATGGCGGG
This sequence comes from Mantis religiosa, assembly GCA_030765055.1. Taxonomy (NCBI): domain Eukaryota; kingdom Metazoa; phylum Arthropoda; class Insecta; order Mantodea; family Mantidae; genus Mantis; species Mantis religiosa. The sequence continues at coordinate 12,110,886 of CM060947.1, read as the reverse complement.
AGATACCAGAGTTCCTGGAGAAAACCCTTCCCAGTGCCGTGTTGTCCACCATAAATCTACATTTGCGGTGCCCTTGGATCGAACCCGGGCCACCTTGATGAGAGTCAAGTGGTCTAACCACTTCAGCTTCTGGTAGTCCATGCAGAAGAGTAGCTCGCCCTTCTTCTTCGTCACCAGGACTACGGGGGTACACGAAGGGCTGTCAGACTCTTCGCTCACTGCCCTGGATCTCATGTCCTCCAGCATGTTCCTTAACGCCTCTTAATTTGCCAGTGGAACGCGTCTAGGAGGTTGCCGAATAGGTCGGATGTCTCCGGTGTCGATGCGGTGAAGCACTCAGTCAGTCCACGTCGCGCTCTTACCAAGGCAGCCCGGGTTCGATCCCAGGCGACCGCAAAGTGAGATTGGTGGTGGACAACTCGGCGCTGGGGCGGGTTTTCCTCCGAGACCGCCGGTTTCCCCCGTCATCTCATTCCACCGGTGGACCATCTTCATCTCATGTATCAACAGTATCACCGCCTGTGGTGTCGTATGTAGTAAAAGCGGGCGTTAAACACTACACATTTCATTTCAGCCACGGCGCGCTCGTAGTGAGCCAGGTCGCGCGAGTATAGAGCATGCGTATACGGTTACCATGGATTTATCTTTGTTAGTAGAAACCTCTCAGATAACGCGCTGATTATTCTTGTATAGTGTGTTTAGTTAACTCGTGTGCACGTCGGCCGACTTCTTTGACGAACCCTTATAATCGTTTTACAACACAGACCCTCGTTCTCCCAGATCTTTCAGCAAGGTGCCACCTTTCTCTATACGTCATGGCTATATTACGAGGTTTGGCTTAAATAAATTATCTTATGTCCATTACTGCGGAACTTCCTTAGTTTTGACAAACTACAGTTCTACTTGATTCCATAATAACCCATAACTTATTCAAAGTGCGGTATTTGAAACCCAGCTCCTTTAGGAGACCACGCAAAGTGCAGCGCCCATAAAGAAAATCACAAATTTCTTGCAAATGTTCAACCAATTCGTATAACGTTGGCGCTCTCCCTTTTGCATGAAATCTATACATTTCTCGCCGAATTAAATCGCATGTGAAATTATCTACTTTAGAAAAACTTTTCCTTTTGTTTTCACACTTGATCAGCGTCTTTGGTATTCCTTTGGTCACGTTATTTCTTACTGTATTTCTGTGAATACCATAACTTTATCAGGTTCATTGCACGACCCCTTACCAAGATTATTTTTCAGCACATATTTATATGTGTCCAAAATAAGTGCTTGAACTTACTTAGAAAGAGTTCCCGTTGTAACTTTGTTTTTTTTTTTTTTTTTTTAGGCTTCTCCAGTAACATAACTCAGCCCAGCAACACTTTCCAATTAGTTCATATTATTGTCATCACTCTTATTATTTTCACTTGACTGAAAGTTATCTACTATTTCATTTGCATTTACCACTGCATTTCCCTCCCACGGTCTCCACATCGCGACACACAACGAATTTCTGCACGTAATGAAACAGATCAACTGGAAGTTGGAACTTTGGCAACTGAGACTCCACGTGGAGTAGACATGCGACTGTCACTTCGAGAAAATCAGGGTTGCCATTGGTCCTCAACGATAGTGTTCCATTTCTGAAGTGTGGAGATAGATTTATGACGGTCACTAGTGGGTGGGAGGGTCAGGTTCTTTTTTTTAATTTTGTTTTTTTATTTTATTCAATGATCGATCAGCAGTACATGCTTTACGGATCCTTGTTGGCTAATTGAATCTGTATGAACTATATAATAACATGTAAGGAAAACCAAGTTGGCTCCTATTATCTTCTTAACACTATGAAACAAGAGAAAACTAAAATAATTAAAACAAACAAGTAATCAAAGAGATAAGAACAACAGTCATTGTGAAACAATATTCATAGTTTTTTTTTTTTTTTCAATCAGAGTCACTAAGGAGGAGATCCTGTGGGAGTCGTCTCTTCAGGCGCGTGGGCTGGCGGGTTCGTACGCCGATGTCGTACATCACAGCTCCTGGAACAACTGGCAGGTTTGAGAAGAAGCGAGAGGCGATCTGACGTATGTACTGGTGAAGAGGAAGGAGACCAAGTTGTTTATGCAGTTGTTGATTTCTTACGTACCAAGGGTCATCCGTGGCGATGCGCATAAATCGATTTTGCAGGACCTGTAGCCTTCGGAGATTAGTGTTGCTAGCCGTACCCCATACCTGGGAAGCATATGTGATAAGTGGCCGGACAAGAGATTTGTAGAGAAGCAGAGAGCATTCAATCCCAAGAGGAGTGTGTCTGTGAAGTAGCGGGCCAAGTTTTGAAAGTCGTCCTGATGCCAACGAGATAAGTCGATCAATATGGGCTCGCCACGTAAGTTTAGTGTCCAGCATTACTCCAAGGTATTTGACGGAGGTGGTAGGAGGTAGCCAGGGGATTGATTCATGCTTGATATGTAATTCGGGAGAGTTGGAGATGCGACGTAAGCTAAAGATCTTAGCTGCGGTCTTTTGAGTGTTTAGACGTATGCGCCAAGTATCGAACCATTCAACGAGGCAGTCAAGAGAGGTTTGTAGCGTGTGAATAGTTGTAGGGAGATCTGTACCGGAATGATATAAAACAGTATCATCAGCGTATAAGGCTATTGAGGTAGGGGCCACAGGTTCTTTTGACTCCGTACTGCACACCCGTTGACTAGACAGAGAATAAAAGTGAAAGGGGTACTTACGCGGCTCTCGGTCTTGTGCTGAGCACCAGTGAACACATCACTTCAGCCATTGGAATTCGCAGGAATTACAAATGACAGATAGATTTTTACTCCACGTGGAGTAATCAGTGCGTCATCTGAGAGGTATCTATTATAAAATATAAATCCATGGTAACGGTTTGAGCAGCGGTTGGTCTACTGATCACAAAGTCGCAGGTTCAGTTCCAGCCGACAGCGACTGCTTGAAAGCGATAGCCTCAGTTCACGTACCGCATTGTAAATTAACTCTAGCGGGACAAAATTCGACACACTGGAGGCACTGATATGATCCTAGTAAAGATAACTTTCTAAAAATGCATTTGTTTTATTCATGGCAACCTCAAAGCATATATAATTCTCTCTATTGAATGTTTTAGTGGTATGGAATACTTGCATATTTACTGTAGATAAGCAGAGGCAGTAAAAAATAAAGTTTTACTCGTCATAAATGGTAGTATCCATTATTCATTTCATGCAGCTGCTATGGTGTGACTTAGAAAGAAGGAAGTGAAAGGGGAGATGGAGAGGTAACGCAAGAAGAGTAACCTAACAGGGCAGGCGGTGCAATGAATTACCAGCTGATATCTGCAGGTCACATCTACCAGTGACTCCAAGGATACTAACAGTATACTGAATAGAGACAGTGTAATTAGTGAGAGAGATTGATGTTATTGCTTCTCTCCTTCATCTTAATTACCACTCTCTCTCCCTCTCTTTTGCGCTGCAGATATACAGCCCGCATTGTGTTCCGGTCCACTACGTTAGTTGGCGTTGTACAATAGACTCGATGTAAACTCCGTCGTGAGGATGGTGGCTTCTCTCCCCCTCCAAAAATATAACACCCTCCATTTTCGATAAACTCATCTCAAACTACTCCTCTTCAATATAACGGTGTGGAGATATTCTCTGTCCATTGACAATTGAAATAGAGATATACAGGGTGTTAATGAACTGTACCGAAATGTAGACGTGACTGTTTACTAAAGAATGATCATAATTTTTGTTCACAACGTACCTTTACTCATCCTCATAATTTTGATGGTCCTTCTCAAAATAGTCTCCCCTGAATGCGATGCACTTGTCTCAGCGTTTCTGCCAGTCTTCAAAGACATGCTGGAAACCATTTTTGAGAGCTCCACAGCCTTCACCGCAGCATCTGACGATGGATAATGCCTCCCACGAAGTTAGGGAATAGAAAATGGTCACATAGGGCTAAATCTGGACTATAGGGAGGATGAGGGAAGCACTTCACGTTGATTTTTGCAAGATATTCAGCAACAACAAAGAAACTACTGCTAAAAACAAAACGAAAGTATATATATATGAAAAAAATCGAAATAAAAAATAAAAAAATAAAAAAATAAAAAATAGAAATAAATAAAAAATATATATAAAATAAAAAATTAATAAATATATAATAAAATAAATAAAAGAATATATTAAAGAAAAATTATATATGTAATATTAAATAAAATATAAATTTGACAAATACCAACAGTATTGCAATTGGCCAATAACGACAAGTGACAAATTGTTAACACATGCATACATAACCTAATAAAGCACACAAAAAGAAAGCCGCCCTCCCTCAACTCCAAATAAAGTCAAGGCTGAAAAGGGTACACCCCTGAAGCAGCCATAGGGCAAAATAAGCCCTAAAATCCCCCTGTAGTAGTAGTGGTAGTAGTCAGCAACAACATTGGCAATATGCGGCCGCACATTATCGTGCTGCAGCATCCAGCCTGCTTCACGTAAATGTGGTCTTTTGCGCCTGATATGGACTTGTAATGTTTTCATGACATCCCTGTAGTCCAGTTACTGATGTGTGTGCAGGTACAACATGCTGATAAACCATTTCATGAATATCAAAGAATGAGATGACCATAATTTTCCCAGCAGAAGCAACCACGTTTGCTTTTTTGAGGGTTTGTGATGAAGGAGATATCCACACTGAGCTTTGCTGTTTGCTCTCAGGATCAAAATGATGTAGACAAGTTTCACCAGCAGTGATTACGTTTGAAAGAAACTCCGGATCTTCCTCTAACATCAAACCTGCATGCGAATGTCCTTTTGTTCGGGAATCAACAGTCTTGGAACCCATCGCCCACAAACACGTCTCATGTGTAATGTATCTGTCACCAACGCGTGTGCCCGCCTCGGTAGCGTAGATGGTAGCGTGTCTGCCTTACGTTCAAGAAGTCCCAAGTTTGAATGTGGGTCACGGTGAGTTACCTGGATAAGGGTTTTTTCCAGGGTTTCCCCTTATCCTTCAAGATGTATATCGGATAACTCTAAGCTCTATGGACCCTGGGCACATTTGAGCATCATTTCACCCATTTCATTCACCGTCCGATATGACTTAATGTTGCAGGACGTACAATTAAAAGGGGGGGCCAGCTTGTGGGTGACACCCAGTGAAATGTTTAGTATTTCAGAAAGTGATCTTAAGATAATTCGTCGATTCTCTCTCACAATGGCAGCAGCAGTATTGTTGTTTTCTTCCGTAAGAACACCGGGTCCACCTTCCTTTGAAATTGATTGTCTCCCCTCTTTAAACATTTTAAACCACCTTCGAGCTGTGCTGTAGGGAAGAACAGACTCTCCATAGGCCTCCTGTAACATTGCATAGGCCTCAGCTGAAGATTTGTTGAGACGAAAGCAGAATTTCAAAGCAGCATATTGTTCCTCGCGTGTTACCTCCATTGCAGTGGTAGGTGATACTGAACATGTCTGAACTTGCCAGGTTCTCACAGGCGGGAACCAGGAGTACCAACAATGGAACTACTACGGCGTGTTGGTTTCACATTAAGCTAACAGAATATTATAAGTTTGACTTTCAGTGCGAAAAATTATTACCGTAACAAATTATGACCATTCTTTATTGAACAGCATTCGTAAAAGCAAGTTGAGATCGGCAGTGCATGGTCTGCGGCTAAGCAGAACCCAGTTAACTGTGTCAAACTTAATTGGCATCAGACGCTAATAAGTTGTGCGAAATAATTGGATTACAATATCTTTAAAACTCCTTCCAGAGTATATAAATACGGATTCTTAATAGCTCGTTATTAACGTTATCAAGATTAAATGCCTCGAAGATCTATCAAACCTCGAACTAGCTGCCAGTGCGACATTGAACAGCGATTGACTGCCTTCTTGTATCATGTAGCTTGCACTAGTGGTAAAGTCTGTTTAGTTAACGCGTGTGCAAGTCGGCTGCTGCCTTTGACGAACCCTTATAATCGTTTTACAACCCCCGACCCTTCTTCTCCCAGATCTTTCTGCAAGGTTGCCACCTTTCTCGATACGTCACGGGTATCGTAAGAGGTTTCGTCTAAATAAATTATCTTATGTCCATTACTGCGAAACTTCCTTAGTTTTGACAAATATATATCGCCAAGCTACAATTCTACTGGATTCCATAATAACCCTTAACTTATTCAAAATTCGGTATTTGAAACCCAGCTCCTTTAGTAGACCGCGCAAAGTGCAATGCCCATAAGAAAAATCACAAATTCCTTGCAAATGTGCAACCAATTCATCCAAGGTGGGCGCTCTCCTTTTTGCTTAGAATCTATAAATTTCTTGACGAATTAAAACAGCACGTGAAATTATCTATTTTAGAGAAACATTTCCTTTTGTTTTCACACTTGATCGGCGTCTTTGGTATTCCTTTCGTCACAATATTTCTTACTGTATTTCTGTAAATACCCAGAATTTATCATCAGGTTTATTGCACGACCCCTTACCAAGATTATTTGTCAGCACATATTTATATGTGTTCAAAACAAGCGCTTGAATTTGCTTAGAAACAGTTCCCGTTATTACTTGTTACTTTTTAGGCAGTTATTCACACTGTCTTCACTTTGATTATTTTCACGTGACTGAAAAGCTATCTCTACTTCATTTGCATTTATCACTGCATTTCCCTCCTACGGTCTCCACATTGTGACACACAACGAATTTCTGCACGTAATGAAACAGATCAACTAGAAGTTGGAACTTTGGCAACTGAGACTCCACGTGGAGTAGACATGCGGCTGTCACTTCGAGAAAATCAGGGTTGCTATTTGTTCCACTTCTGAAGTGTGGAGATAGATTTATGACGGTCATTAGTGGGCGGGCGACTCAGGTTCCTTTGACTCTGAACTGCACATGGTTAACTAAACAGACTTTACTTCTGTAACTGTTATGGCGCCCAATCCATAACGCTGAAAACTGGTGTTCCAAAGATAATGGGTTCGTTTTCTGCCCAACAGAAGAAAGCATGGCAGAGGAATGGTGACGTAATCATTTTTGCTCTGTTTATGCTTGCCTTTTGGATTTTTTTTTTAATTTACGTCCTCCAGCGTTAAGTCATATCGGACGATGAGTGAACTGGATGAAATAATGTTTAAATGAGCCCAGGTGAACTGGATGAAATAATGTTTAAATGAGCCCAGGGTCTATAGAACTTAGAGTTACCCGCCATTCGTATTTCAGGATAATGGAAAACCCAGGACAAAACTTATCCAGGTAACTTGCCCTGACCGAGATTGGAATTCGGGACCTCTTGAACTTGAGGCACACACGTTACCGAGGCGGGCGCCTTCTAGGTGTGATAATGAATGCCAGGTTCATGTAAAATACAGTGCTGTCAAATAAATCACCTATACATAATACCTATCACAGCAATTGCTGAAATGAGTATTAGATCTAGCAGCATGGATGACTCAAATGCATACTCATACACTCACTTCGTAGTAAACACATCCATCACCAGAGCAAATAAACAGTTATGCTCCTCTCCCCTTCATTTCCCGTTTGCCTTCTTTTGTTTGGCCAACAGTAAACTCCGATAGCAAGAAATGACGTGATTCGCAATTAGATGTGATTAGGCAGTGCAATAATTCTATTATGATTTCTTTGATTCAAGACACTGCAACCGTAGCTTGGCCAGCACGCTCTCCCGACTTCAACCCAATTGATTTGTTTTTCTGGGGTCACATCAGGTCTCTGGTGCGTTAAACACCTATTTCCTAAGACCTAGCTGCCCAAATAATAGCATGTGAAATTATTCGATACACACAAGCAATTTTGGAACGAGTACGGCAGTCATTCCTTCGCCACTGTCAACTTTGCACTGAAAAGGCAGGTCGCCGTTTCGAGCAGTTTCTATAAACCTGCATTCACTTTTTATTTTATTTAAGTTTGTTCAATCTTTAGGAAGCCTGTTTATATCTCCAGAGTCAGTGTGGCTCAACTATACCAAGTACTGGGTATCCATTTTGGTTGCCTTCTAAGACACTTAAGGTCAACATAGCGATTATTCTTTAACTACGGTCAACAAATAGGGTGTTCCAAAATATTGCTTATGTTTATTATGAAGTGTGATGAACTGAATCGTACCCATCAGCTTTGACGCCGTGTACTGATATCTCGACCTTCAGGTAATCTATATTTTGTTTTGTTTGATTTATACAGTTTAAGATCGTGATTGTGAATGAAGGAGTGGAGGGGGAGAGCTTGATCCACCGCGACTCGATAGAGCTCTATTGCAGGCTATCACCCTTCCGTGAAAAGAATGAGAGAAAGAAATACTATATGCCCAAAGAGGGCGGAACCAGCGCCGCTGCAGAGAAGCAAATAAGTCCTTAGCAGTTGAGGTGATTTTAGTCTGACGACCACCGAATCTTCCATCACACCAGGAGAGAGGACAAAGAAACGGCCTGGGAAGCAAATTCCATGGGATCCAGTAGTTGCAGCTGTGCCATCTGTCTGCATTTGTCGGAACTACCTTACAACAAAATCTGAAATGTGACAAGGTGAACTCTCAAGTTAGGATTGGTCAATGATGAATAATCCCGATAACTTACTCAGCGGAATAGCTCAAGCGGGTCCCGCATTTGAGAGGTCCAGGTTTGATTCCTGTGGCCAACCTACCTGACCCATGGGGTTTTTCTAGGGGTTTTCCGGATCACGCGGGTAGGTTTATTACATACACCGAAATACCTGTACCTAGATTTCATCCCATTGTTATATCTTATCTCTCATCTGGTGGTCCCTTTCAGGGGAGGAATGTCAGCTGATGTCGGCGTTCTATGGCAGGATGATATTCTTGTGCTGAAATAGGTTTCTCAGGCAGGACAGTCTCCGAACGCGGTCTGGTGGGGCCATTTCAAGACCACATTAGGGTGGGATGTTGGTTGTTTTGGCCTGCCGGGAGTTTCCAACTGTGGACCCTGCCCTCTATACTGCCATGCCTCCTTGGGGCGACCGCCCTCTGCCTTCTCTAGCATCATCCTTCCTTCCGGACTGCCCAATTAGGGGTATAGGTACAATAGGCTAAGTTCGGATCCGTCCCCTTCAGCTGCTGTGGTGCGAGCGCAGCGGAACCTTAGCACTCGTGGTATACTCCTCCACAGGAGAGTAAGTCTCCGAGGGAGGAGACGCAGGGGGGTTGGCGAAGGTTCCCACACCCTCCCTGGATAGGTTTATGACACCCCATGTCAGTACAGTTACAGACCATTCAAAAATATTCTGACGGCTTCTACTTTTGTGAATGAATCTTCTCAGTTTTAATGTACAGAGTGAATAGGGCGCATGTTTTTTTAACGGTCTGCTCCTTGTATAGCAGGCGTTCTCTGCCACACACATTCGCTGTCCTTGTCCCACAGCACATTCCGTACAGGGAGTTTCTTTGCGTTGCTATACTATACCTCTGACGTTACTAGAGGAATCTCGGGCCGAACTGCCGAGCCCTTCCCAATGGGTAGTTGTTCGGATTGGGTTGGACTCGAGGGGGCAGTGTGTTCCAGTCACTCACGGAGAATTGGGTACCTCGGGTCAGGCTACGGCCGCCCGGAGTGGGTAGAGGGTTGTCTCATAAATCCCGGGTACTAGCCTGCAGAGCTAGTAGAAGATGTGCTAGATCACCAGGCGGCCCCACCGAGGTGTTCGGTAGTCTTCCCTGCGGGGTTGACGCGCCTAAGTGGCGTATCCATTTCCATCCCGTCTTGACATTGTTGTCATTGGAGGGGGGCCTTTTAAAAAATCAGGTGCTGCCCTATGGAAGGAGCCCCGGAGTTAAGTCCAGTCCAGTCCGAAAGTAAGTCGCACACATCACTTCTTTCCATTTCAGTTTACATATAGATGCAGTCTTTTTGGATTCGAATCTCTAAACCTCAAACCTCTGTATCGAATTTTTGGATGTAATAGTTAGGCAAGTAGTGAAACAGGAAATGTTTGAAAAGTAAAAGTTGCTAGGAGGCTGTGATATGTCTCTTAGAAGGACGCCTTGCAAGAGAGAGTTTGTCGTGGCAAGTAAGTTCGCTGTGCACGTTACATCTAATTGTTACTGCCGTACGGGGAGGAGTTTAACAATGTCCAATTCCGTTGCAGGTTTCAAACTCTTGCTTAGCAAAACAAGCCGTTTTCAGGGTAATCCCACTTCCAAAGTGTAATAAACGCAAGTGGCTCTCTTGTTGCCAAGTTGGTACTGCTGGATGTTTTCAATAACACTTATGGTTGAAAATCTGTCCCTCCTTGGTCATTATCGAAATGTGTTCTACCAGAAACAAGTATGAAAGGGGTGGCTCCGCAATTTCGTTATAAGTTGGTTTTCCTTTTTATGTATCACGCCCCTGCACACTAGTCTTCATTTATTTACGGAAGCCATCTTCATGAATTCCTGAGTGCACTGAGCACAACTAATTAAGTTATAACAAAAGTTTGATGACGTACTTACACACTGGGATTTCTGAATTAGGGAAATTCTAGGTTCGATTCCTTTGACGGACCATCCTGAGCCATGATTTTATTTGGTTGCTAGGCGAATGTTGTAAAGAATAGTTATATCCCCCTAAACTTGCTCTCTTCTCATTTCAGTTGAACTTTCATTCTGGTATTTCAGGTTTATAGGAAAGATTCGACGTGCATATCAGAGAATTTGCTCTCTGTAAGTCCCCTTCGTATGAGTCAAAGCTGCTAGTTCTACGAGGCGTCTCCGTAAAATAAGGTCTCCAATTTTATGTAATATAAAAAACATGGTTATTGTCAATGTTACATTGATGGAAAGGCGGAACTTACAGCTATTTTTCAACGTAATCACTATGACCATGACAATGACGATGACGTGCTGGCTGGCTGTATATAGCCAGAAGGTTTTTGCTGCGTGCCCACACGTTAAGGGTTTTACCGCAGGTAAGGTATTCGAACGGGATTTTGTAGGATTGATATGGTGTAGGTTTTGAGATTTGAAGAATTGTGTGAGGTTACAATTTGTACCTTCGGGATGAAAGGACAGGATGCAATTCCCTGCACCCTGGTGTTTTTAATTTAGTTTTGGGTAGGGGAGAATTTTGTTGCCTAACAACTTAGGAGATTATGTGGAGCTCAGCTTTAGCTGCTGTTAGGACTAGCTCCTGGGTTATCTTGGGTGCCCGCATGCCATGCGGGGGACCCAATGTTGTCTAGAACGGCGTCTAGTGGGGTCATATTCTCCCAGTGATCTAACAAGGGCGCTTCTGTAAGTTGGTAAAGTTGCGTAGAATTTTGATGCCCGGCGCCTAACTTCGTCATCCACATATGGAAGTCCCGAGGCTTCGTGAAGCAACCTGGTAGGAAAATAGCGACCCACAGAATAGATAGATCGTAGTCCTCTATTCTGTGCACGTTGAAGCCATGTCAACCAGCTATCTGCGGCCATGCCACAGATCTCGCAGGCATATAGCATCACGGAGATTACCAGCGCTCGGAAGAGGTATAACCTCAGGCCAAGCGGCATCGAGCTCGACCCCAGCATAGGATACAAGGAAGCGATTGCTCCCTGTACCCTTGCCGCTAGGTCTCTGATGTGTTGGCGAAAGGTTAGGCCTCTATCCAATGTTACTCCAAGGTATCGGACAGAGTTAGTCCACTCTATTCTTCGACCTCGGAAGCTGAAGTTGGGGCAGTCTGCGGGGGTGTGGTGCCTTGTAAAAGGCATGGCGTGGCTTTTGTCCGGATTTACGGACATCCGCCAACGCCGACACCACTGCTGTGTGAGACGGAGGTGTCTCTGTATGGGGTTGAAGGCTCTGAGTATGTGTCTGTCTTTGCAGAACAGAAGCACGTCGTCAGTGTATTGTGCCGTTACGACTCGTGGTTCTGTGGGGAGATCTGCCATAAAGACGTTGAATAAAACGTAATCACCATTGCGATCGATGCACTTTTGAATGCGCTGTGGTACTTTGTACACCCTTGTCATAGCACTCTCCCGCCAAGTTGCGCTCAACTCTCCCGCTCAACCTCGTTTTCCAAATCATCGTCTGTCTGGAAATGTGTTCCACCCAGGTGTGACTTCAATTCAGGAAACAGATGATAGTCACTAGGTGCTAAGTCTAGACTGTAGGTGGGATGGGCTGCATTTGCAGTATGAGGACGAGCGTTGTCGTGACGAAAAATCACTCCCTTCGTCAGCATTCCCCTCCTTCGCTCGCGAAATGTCACACACCGAGCTTCAAGCATTTCTTGCTACACTTTTGCAATTGTTTTGGCTGAAACCGAAGGCCGACCAGAACGCTTTTCGTCATGGACCTCTGTACGTCCGTCTTTGAACTCTCTGACCCACGTTTTCGACGTCCATACACTGTAGCCTATAGACTTCGCAAAACTGACGATGAATTTCAGTGGGGATAGTGGCCTTGGCACTCTAAAGATTGAACACTGCACGCATCTCGCACTTGGCGGCGGAAGTGATAGGAAGCTGCAACGCAAACGGCTGCCCAGCCAAGACTAATGGCCAGTGCTACACGCCAGTGTTGCCGGATCTCGTGTAATAGCGTTCATCATGCCTCCAGAGCCTTGGATAGCTTATTTTACGGACACGCCTTGTATTTCGCCAACATTTAAACCTCTCATTCACGTTTATTATTATTATTATTATTATTATTATTATTATTATTATTATTATTATTATTATTATTATTATTATTATTATTATTATTATTATTATTATTATTATTATTATTATTATTATTATTATTATTATTATTATTATTATTATTATTATTATTATTATTATTATTATTATTATTATTATTATTATTATTATTATTATTATTATTATTATTATTATTATTATTATTATTATTATTATTATTATTATTATTATTATTATTATTATTATTATTATTATTATTATTATTATTATTATTATTATTATTATTATTATTATTATTATTATTATTATTATTATTATTATTATTATTATTATTATCATCATTATCATTATCATTATCATCATCATCATCATCATCATCATCATCATCATCATTATTATTATCATTATCATTATCATTATCATTATCATTATCATTATCATTATTATTATTAATCTAGTCCTCCAACGTTAAGTCATATCGAACGATAAATTAAATGATATTAAAATGAACCCAGGACTCATAGAGCTTAGAGTTACCGACAGTCATCATCTTTCAGGATGTGAGAAAACTCCGCAAAGACCCTTATCCATATAACTCACCGTGACCAAGATTCCAACACGGAACCTCTTGAATGTGAGGTAGACACACACTACAGAGGCGGGCAAATTGGGTAGAAATTGCAGCACTTAAAAATTACGAAAATAATAACAAATGCAAACAAATACAGTGCGATCCATATAAACCTGAACCATTTCAATAGGCCATAACTTTTTGAACCAATAATAAGACGCACGTGCAAATTTGTGAGAATATAATACACAAATGGGGGATTACATTACACTATTTACATCACTGAGAAAATATTGGAAGTGTCCTCCACCAGCATCTATACATGTTTGTACCCGTCTCACCATATTCTCTGAAGTTTTACGGAGACTATCCTCGCCAATGTTACTTATTTCGGTTCGAATGGATTCCTTGAGGACATCAATTGTCCGTGGCCTATTCTTGCACACTCTAGTTTTAGATACCCTCACAAGGAAACAGCTCGGCGAAGTTTGGTCAGGGGATCTGGCAGGCCACAGATCTTTTCAGATTATTGTATTATCAAAGAAACTGGTTACAAGTTCCATGGTGTCATTAGATGTATGACACGTTGCTCCATCTTGCAGGAAATAACCTTCTATCAATGCAGTATCATCCAGCTGCTTCACAAATGTTTTGAAGATACCCACAAAAACGTCAGTGTCTACAGTCGTGTCAAAGAAAATGGGACCAACGATCCATAGATGCTGGTGGAGGACACTTCCAACATTTTCTCTAAATTGTAAATTGTTTAATGTAATCTCCCATTTGTGTATAACATTCTCCCAAAGTTACACGTGTGTCCTATTATTGGTTCAAAAGTTATGGCCTTTTCAAATGGTTCAGGTTTATTTGGATCGCACTGTATTAGATGACATCTGCAATTCAATTAATGCCTCAAAAACTAAATTGAGTATTTTAAAAGCATCTACATTTTTTAAGTGCGTTTTATGTAACTGTTATGGTGTACTGTTTGGACAAAATTACTAAAAAGTTCTTTGTGTGTGAAGGAAATAAATTATATGGCTGTTCTCATAAAACCCAACATGTAACGTGAATGTAACGTGTACGTGCATGTGAATATTCTAAAAGTATTGTGCCCGCCTCGGTAGCGTGGTGGTAGCATGTCTGCCTCACGTTCAAGAGGTCCCGAGTTCGAATCTCGGTCAGGGTGAGTTACCTAGATAAGGTTTTTTCGGGGTTTTCCCCTATCCTGAAAGACAAATGCTGGATAACTCTAAGCTCTATGGACTCCGGGCTCATTTGAGCATCATTTCACCCATTCCAGTCATCGTCCGATATGACTTAACGTTGGAGGACGTAAACTACAAAAAAAAAAAAAAAAGTAAAAAAAAAAGGTATTGTAGCTTAAAGCAGTTAAGAACTATATGTTAGAAGAAACATAACATTGAAAACATAACATAATTGTTTAGTCCTTATGATTTTTTTTGTTGAAAATATGAATTGAAATGTGAGTTTTCATTTGTTAGTTACGGTGTGACTGCAGTGCACTTTCTGTTAAATGTTCTTGATCAGCCTCGTATTTCATTTTAATGGGGCATTAGGGCATGGCACCCTCGAACAACTGAAACACTACAGTTCTTCTTTAATCACTGTGAAAAGGAACATTACGAATATAGAGGCATTAACTTGGGGCTGAGGGGCGGGGAGTTGCATTTGTAAATGAAAAAGTTACTCATTAACGCAGAACAGGAAGACGTCCCGGGCTCTTAGCATTGTGAACTTCGATAAAAGAAAACACCTTCGCATCTTTCTCATTAACGTCTTTGTTAATTAGTGACGAGAGGCACTGCGATTCAAATGAGAGTTCTCAACACTTGCGATTTCTCGCTCAAAGTAATAATTATTATGTAATACATTTTCAGTGTCACGTACTTTCTATAAAGTAGATAGAGGTTCCTTCTGATGGGAATGTCTTTGTTACTTGAACCGTTATTTAAATATCTGGTGTATGAAACACTTTGTTAAAACCTTCAGAATTTATATTTAGCCCAGTGATCAAAGTGTCACTTAATAATTTAGTTCAATTTTTCTGAGAGTTGCTGTGAACTAGTTCCAATCTTCACTATCAGTTCATTTTTTCACGTTAGCTTTTCTGCAGCATGGCAGTGTAATTATATAGGACCGACGCAGCCTCTTATACCGGACAGTCCACTCGAACAGTTAAGTTAATGCCAGAGGTTCTACTCCCACCCTTAAGACCAGGGCCCGTGCCTCCTTCGACCAGGGAATAACCGAGCTGTCCCAAAAGGGCGCCCGGCGCCTCTGTGGGGCTTTCTATAGGGCAAGACCTAGGGACTAAAAAGCCCCCCCCCCATCTGGTCCTGTGGACTCAGGACGGAATGGAAGTGGATACGCCACTTACACGCGCCAACTCCAAAATGGAAAGGCTACCGATATGACCTCGGTGGGGCTGCCTGGAGATCTAGCACACCTTCAACTAGCTATGCTGGCTAGCACGCGGGAATATTAATGGCTTCCCTCAACCCCGTCCGGAGACGTACCCGATCTCCCACGGGGATAGGGAACCACTGTCCCATCGAGTCCAACCCAATTCGAACAACTCCCTATCAGGGAGGGGCTCGAATGTTCGGCCCGAGGTTCCTCTAGTAACGTCAGAGGTACCACGAGTGCTGAGGGTCCGCAGCCCCCGCACCACGGCAGCTGAAGCGGACGGATCCCCAGACTCGAACACAAAGCTTTCCTAATTTTCTAACAGTGCTCACTGCACTACGATAGTCATAAATTTTCTCAGGAAAGAGCGCTCTTAGTCCCACCAGCCACGCACTAGCTAGCTTACTGACTGACCCACACAGTGACTCACTCACATGTTCATTAACTCTATAGAGACTCAATTGTTTTACGAGAACGCTTACTTAGCATAGGAAATCTCAAGGGCTTTCCAGAACGTTTCAGAAAGAGAAACATCCAAAATGTCCTAGTTATCTGACGATAGCCTTTTCATATTTACGCTGTGTGAACGCGCTGAATATATTAACACGGCGAAAAGCACAGAAGTTTCGGTGCAGAGAGGTAAGCGCGGCTTGTGTACACAAAGAGCTTCCAGATAACGATAACAGTCGGAAAGTGTATCACTGAGATAAAAGGCAAGCCAAAACAGATAAAGTTAGAACATTCCTTGATTGATGGAGAGCTTTCGGTTTCTTGATTGTTCTGCAACAG
Organism: Mantis religiosa; assembly: GCA_030765055.1. Lineage (NCBI taxonomy): Eukaryota > Metazoa > Arthropoda > Insecta > Mantodea > Mantidae > Mantis > Mantis religiosa. The sequence continues at coordinate 12,094,448 of CM060947.1, read as the reverse complement.
TCAGGAATTATCAGTGGAGGTATTTAAAGAAGCGACGACTTGCCAAGGACAGTCGTGAACAGGATTGTACAGTGTTGTAACGAGAGCTGATGTAGTAAACGGATGTAATCAGAACGCTGTTTGTTTTGGTCACCGACCTTGGTAGACTGCGATTGTGTATGTGACGTCATGCTGCTACTGTGATTGTATTTCTACGGCAATAAAGAACGATTTGAATTTCCGCAAATTGGAAGTGTAATTCTACGATCCCACTCCTGACACCAATTGTGAACGAGTATGTTATGACTGAAAAGTGATGTTACTTGATGGTGATGAAGCCGAAAAGACACTTTTTGCTTTCTTTGCAGCCGGTTCTCCTTTGCAGTCCACTGTTTGTACTCTAGTTTTGTTTCGCACCTATAATGGTGTATCCAAGTTTCATCCACAGTAATTAATCGGCGCAAAAACTCGGATTTATTGCGCCTAAACTGCGCCAACAGAGCGTTGGAAATGTTCATTAGAACACGTTTTTTGTCTAAGTGAGCAAGCGCAGCAGCCAACGCGCGGACAGCTTTCTCATTTCTAAATATTGATTTAATATGTGACAACACGTTCTTTTGACATGCTCATAGCCTCTAATATCTCTCTAGTTTTCATTCGGTGGCCCTTTTGCACCATTTGGTGAACTTTGGAGATGTTTTCGTCGGTAGTTTCAGTTTTTGGAGATCCCGAACGTTCATCGTCCCCCAAGCTCTTACGGCCAGGTTTAATTTCCGCTCCCAGAATTTCGCTGTGGTAAATGATGGTGCAGTGCCTCCATACACAAAATCCAAATAGGCGTATTGCCTTTCAAAAACAAATATTTAATGACAGCTCGGTACGCTATTTTGTGCATTTTCATAAAAACACTCACATCAACTCACTCAAACGACTGGTACATAACAACCGAGGTACAAATTGGCTGAAACTTTGGTGAATAACTGTCAACAGGTGAACAACGAAATGTAGTAGCTTTTATTTACGAGTGCTGCCATCTACAAGTTGAGATCGGAAACTTTTCAGATCATCTTCGTATCAACAAGAAAGATTATTGATACCATTTGTGCAAACGTTTTGATCATTAGCTTTTAAAAGTGTGAGAATGTTATATGTATTTAGCATATTGTGACACTGCGCCTAATGCGCAGGATCATCAAGATATTGACATTGGGCAGTCAGAACGGTAAAAAGTTAAGGCGCACGCTTACCCAGCGTAAATAGAATAAGCGCTATTGCTTCTGGGTATGTCCACATTTCAAACGTTCTAGAGGGTTCCAAGTTCTATTGCGAAGCGAATGAGTACATCAGGTGTACATAAATCAGTGAGCGAGTTGGCGAGTTTGTTACAACTGCAGTAAAGTGATGTTATTGCTCGGAATTGGTTCTCCCAGAGAGTGAAACATTCGGAAGAGGAGGCGTATTTCATTACGCTACTATGTGGAGAAAGTGAAGCGAACTTTACGGAACAAGTGAGAGGGCAGCGGACATTATTGAGTAAAGAGAAATCTCGACGAACATTGAACGAGGTAATGAAGGCACAGTGACAGCCTCGAAAATTGAATTGAATGTTTCTTTAATTAGAGTTACACAGGCCTCAATTAGTTGGCTTGCCTAAGGTGATTTGGAAAATCTGATTGTTCCTGACATATCAACCAACTCTCTGGTTTGTGCAGCAGCGTAATCTACTCTACCAAAGGCGCTTACGACATCGATCGGCTTTTTTTCACATTTAATGGGATAAGTTGTCCCACTACATAGCAGAGCTGGACTGTATTTAAGTGAATTAGGTCCTCTATAAAGTACTTATCACTTGAGGCAACGCAAATGCGCTCTGTGTTTCTGGAGCATACTGAACATCACAGGGTGTTTGTTTTTCATAGCTTTCAAAACTTAAAATACAGCGTTTTGTCCCTGAGAGGAAAGGAAATTAAAATTTCCATGTAAGCTGATTATTTTATCCAGCTAAAGGGATGTATGGTAATATTTTTGAGAAAAAAAACTCAATAAAATAATATTATAAGGCATATAGAAGTATATTTGTGTGTATAGGGTAAGAATGAAAGTTCTGCATACAGAGATATAACTTGAAAATCATTTTTGCTAGAGAAACATGTGAGGGAAGAATATTTAAAGAACCCTGAAAAAGGGATGGGATATAAAAGCTATATTTATTAATTATGTATTGGAAAATAATGTCAACTTTTATTAAATAGTCATATAATTAATCTTTTATTTTCATGCTATGTATAGGAGTTTGTATTCTACCCAAAAATTCACCAAAAACACACATTTTGAGAGGCTGTGAATTAAAACAGGAACATCTTTAGGAAAAGGTCTATTTGTGTGTAATTAATTAACGATCATTAATCATTTATTTCTTGAATGCAGAGCTTTTGATACCTATCATTAGCCACAACAAAGACAGTACACAACAATAGATAGTACTAATTAAACTGCAATTAAAATACATTAATGATTACACAGTAACAAAGGTAGAAACTCACTAAATTATTGACTTATATACCAGATAAAATACTCCAAAAAAGAACAAGAGATCACAATAAAAAGAGGTTATCGTTTGGTAAAGAGAAAAAAATCCCTCAAAGCTTAGAGAGTAGAACACAGTGAAATTTTACCGTACACTACAGATGCAATATTGTGATTATTTTATACAGTTGATATGGAGTCACTCCCAAAATGTTGCTTGCAAAACACAATATATTGAGTCGCAGCAATTCACGAGAATGATCATAATTTTTTACGGTCATCATTTTTCTTTACTAAAATTTAATCTCATTATTTTCTGTTAGCTTAATGTTAAACAAACTCGCCGTAGTAGCTTCATTGTTGGTACTCCAGGTTACCGCCTGTGAGAACCAGGCAAGTTCTGACATGTTCAGTATCGCCTACGGCTGCAGTGGAGGTAACACGCGAGGAACAATATGCGGCTTTGAAATTCTGCTTTCGTCTCAACAAGCCTTTAGTTGAGGCCTATACAATGTTACAGGAGGCCTATGGAGAGTCTGTTCTTCCCTACAGCACAGCTCGAAAGAGGTTTAATAAAACATGCATTACCTATACTGTTATTGTATAGTATGATCATCATTTTTACGGTCATAATTTTTCGCATTAAAATTCGATCTTAATATATTGTTAGTTTAATGTAAAACAAACACGCCGTAGTAGTTTCATTGTTGGTACTCCTGGTTTTCGTCTGTGAGAACCCAGCAAGTTCAGACATGTTTAGTATCGCCTACCACAGCAATGGAGGTAATGTGCAGTTATAGTTGATGTTAGAGGAAGATCCGGAGTTTCTTTCAAACGTAATCACTGCTGATGAATCTTGGCTACTACATTTTGATCCTTAGAACAAACAGCAAAGCTCAATGTGGAAATCTGCTTCATCACCAACCCCCCAAAAGCAAAAGTGGTTGCTTTTGATGGGAAAATTATGGTCATCTCATTCTTTGATATTCATGGAATGGTTTATCAGCATGTCGTACCTGCACACACATCAGTTACTGGAGAATACTCCAGGGATGTCCTGAAAACATTGTAAGTCCATGTCAGGCGCAAAAGACCACATTTCCGCGAAGCAGGCTGTTTGCTTCACCACGATAATGCGCGGCCGCGTATTGCCAATGTCATTGCGTGAACTGCATCTCTTACCCTCTCTATGGTCCGGATTTAGCCTCATGTGACCTTTTTCTATACCTTAACTCGAAGAAACGTCTTTGTGGGAGGTATTATCCATCATTAGAAGCAGTGGTGAAGGCTGCGGAGGCGATTTTGAAGGTTCTCTCAAAAAATGGTTTGCAGCATGTCTTTGAAGACTGGCAGAGACGCTGGGACAACTGCATCGCATTCAGGGGAGACTATTTTCAGAAGGACCATCAAAATCATAAAGATGAGTAAATGTACGTTGTCAAAAAAATGTGATCATTCTTAATTGAACAGCCCTCGTAAAATAAGTGCTTTAAATCCATGAGAAAATGAACAAAGTGAGGAGGAAATTTGGGAATGTGTGTATATGAACAGTTAATAAAAAGAACAGGTATGTGAGTCATGAAATGATGGGAAACGTGCCTTTAGCCCTCCTTGATCTTTGCAAGTGACTTCTACCATAACTGCCATCAGAGGTTAATACTGTGAGTGTGCGTTAGTAAAATTAAAAGTTCTGCTCGCAGAAATTCAAAACGCTCTTTATTTCAGTAAAAAGACGCTTTGTACACCTGTTATAGCAGCGAAATGACGTAACAAACACAAACGCAGTCCTCAAGGTCGTCTGCCACATATAAACAAACAAAAGAATTCACTGCGTTGCCTTCAAATGTCCACACAGCGGCACACTTATATAACAACTGCAACTCAAACTGACTCCGCTCTGACAGCCGCGGCGCTTTTATACTTCCACTCTTGTTCTAGAATTCAGTGGATCTTTCGACAACAGTCACGATGGCAGCGGGAAATTCCAGACTATCTCTGTCTCTTTCTCTCTCTCTCGGCCACTGGCCACGGCCCGCCGCACAATAATGCTTTGCGATATATTGAATGGGGAAGTAATTCAAGAAGAACATGAAATAGAATTACGTTATAATTATAAAAGAGCAAATTGGGATAAGATGAAGCAAGTATTTAAGGATTTAAATCTACAGTATACGGGAATATCAGTGGATTTGGATGCAATAAATTTAACACAAGCAATAAAAGTAGCAGTATCAAAATCCGTTCCAAAGATAACAATTTCTAATAATAAGGATAAAATAAAATGGACAGATAGATTGCAGAAGCTGAGATCGTTAGCAAGGAAATTAAGAAGAATATATCAAAAATCAAACATACATACGGAAAGAGAAGAGAACTTAAAGAATTATAGGGAGGCCAAACAAAAGTATAAACAATTATTAGAAGACACCAGAAAACAACATTGGGAACAGTTCGTTGAAAATAATTTAAAACAAGATGTCTGAGGACAACCGTATAAAATTATTATGGATAAAATTAAGAAGCCAGAAATCTTAACCACATTAGATAAGGGTAATGGAGAGATGACAGAAAGCGGGAAAGAATCGGTGGAATTGTTATTACATACGTTATTGCCAGATGATAAAGAGGAAGAAGATGATGATATTCATGTTGAAAAAAGAAACCAGATGATGTTGCAGTATAGAGGAAATCCTGTTTATCCCTTTGATATTACAGAAATAAAAGTAATTCTGCAGAAGTTAAAAAAGAAGAAGGCACCTGGTCCAGATGGTATTATAAATGAAGTCTTGTATAATCTACGAGAAGAAATTGTCTTGTTTTTGTGTTTCTTGTTTAATGATTGTTTGGCAAGTGGGAGATTTCCTAACTTGTGGAAGGAGGCAAAGGTTGTAATTTTGTGCAAAGGAGCAGATAAGGACAGAACGCAACCAAAATCTTTCAGACCAGTATGTTTATTAAATGCTATTGGCAAGATCTTTGAACAGTTAATATATAAAAGAATAATGGAAAATAGGTTGATGCTGGGTATGAATAATAAACAATTTGGTTTCAGAAAGGGATATTCAACTGAGGATGCAATATTAAAAATTCAAGAAACAGTGTCAAAAAGCCAAAAGAATTATGTAATTGGATTATTTGTGGACATATCGGGCGCTTTTGATAATTTATGGTGGCCGTATTTTTTCGGCATTTTAAAAGACAGGAAATATTCAAGTACTATTTACAATTTATTAAAGGATTATTGTTCCAATAGAGAAGTATTCATTGGTGGATCAAATTTTGAAACTAGGAAGAAGATAACCAAGGGTTGCCCTCAGGGTTCTATCTTGGGGCCCCTTTTTTGGGATATTTTATCAGAAGATTTATTAGAACTACTGGAAAGAGATCATAAGGTTTTGGATGTAATAGCGTATGCTGATGACATAGTCATAATGATGGATGGACAGAGCAGACTAGAGCTAGAAAATAAAGCAAGAGAAATTACAAATACATTATCAAATTGGTGTTTCAGAACAAAACTAAAAATTGCACCAAACAAGTCAAATTATGTGCTTTTTAAGGGAAATTTAAAGCGGGATCCTACAGTGAAGATAAATAATCAGAACATTAAACGGGAAAAAGAGATGAGATATTTGGGTATCATGATAGATGAAAAATTTCATTTCAGAAAACACACGGAGTATATTAGGCAGAAAACAGAGAAAATAATGCTAAAGCTAGCAAGAATAACCAATTTAAATTTTGTACTTCCATTGCGTAACATACAGATATATCATAACACCATTTTTGCTTCAATTATGACGTATGCGGCAGCAGTTTGGGCAGAAAGGATGGATGATGTGCAAATAAGAAGATTGTTGAGAAGAACGCAAAGAAAAGTATTATTACGTCTGACAGGAGCTGTAAAAACAACACCAACTATGGCATTGCTAGTAACAACGGCCATTTGGCCGATTGATTTCTTAATAAGATTGAAGGGCGCAAAATTTTGGGCGAAAAAAGGAAACTTAGAAAAAGTTTATAATATAACTGGAGTCAGAACAAACAAATCTTGGGTGATTAAAAATAGTTTAAAAGATAAATGGCAAAATGAATGGACAGAAAGTTTAGAAGGCAGAAGAGTGTTTGAAATTTTTCAGAACGTCAAAGAGAGATTAAAATTGAATTTTATTCAACCAACAAAGGGATTTATACATTATATAACAGGACACGGACCTTATAAGACCTATTGGAAGAAAATCAATAAAACTGAAAATGATATATGTGAATTATGTAACAAACAAGATAATCCTGAACATGTAGTATTTGAATGTGGAAGATATGCAATTCACCAACAAGAAGACAGGCATGCGCTAGCAGGATATATCGTATATGACATAATTCGAGATCAACAATTGGTAAATAAATTTCAAGTTTTGACTAACTTTGTAAGTAAGAAAGCATGGGAGGTAAAAATGTTCAAAGGAGAAAGAGTTGATAATAGGCGAAGAATAGTACAAGATCCAAGAAGGAGTTCTAGAATACAAAATAGGATAAGACGGGAAGAATTATTGAATAATCTAACAATGGAGTTGACTGCATGGGCGGCGGAGGGAGAGAGTGATGGCAGAGGCCATGGTGTACTACAGAACTAGTAGATTTAGATATAGATTTAGGAAATAAGGATTTTGTAATTTTTATAGTAATTTTTATAGTTGTTTTCTTTTGTTTTTTGCTTTTTTTGTGTTTATTTCTGTTATTTTATTTCATTTTATTTTTCTAGAGTAGTTTTCTGAGAGATTTGTATAATTATAACATTTGTAAGGATTTTATGGAAAAATAAAGAGAAAATTTGGATATATGCCCCGGTATAGTTGTCTAGGTGCCGGGGTAGAATATTCAGATTTTATTTATTTATTTATTTATTTATTTATTTATTTATTTATTTATTTATTTATTTATTTATTTATTTATTTATTTATTTATTTATTTATTTATTTATTTATTTATTTATTTATTTATTTATTTATTTATTTATTTATTTATTTATTTATTTATTTATTTATTTATTTATTTATTTATTTATTTATTTATTTATTTATTTATTTATTTATTTATTTATTTATTTATTTATTTATTTATTTATTTATTTATTTATTTATTTATTTATTTATTTATTTATTTATTTATTTATTTATTTATTTATTTATTTATTTATTTATTTATTTATTTATTTATTTATTTATTTATTTATTTATTTATTTATTTATTTATTTATTTATTTATTTATTTATTTATTTATTTATTTATTTATTTAATACCAAGGAATGATAAAAATATTTAGAGTGGCAATTATTCTGTTTCCGTTTCTACAAATCTGAAGTTTAACAAATCATCTTATATACATTAACATTTATTAACATTTATATAATTTATAAATATTTATAAATCTATTAACGTTTTATATAACTGTGTCAACAAAGTACCGGAAATTCATCTTATAAAAATCTCGTATAAGAGGGGATTCGAAATTATTGTTGTCGTTGAGTTGATAAATGTTTCCTCTATACCCACGCGAAGTTTGATTGTCATCTATCTTGTTTGTTCATAGGGCGCCATTTTGTTAGAGTTTCTCAAAGTGCTCATGGCCTCAATGGTCTGTATAGAAGAAGAAAGGTACATACTATAAAACAAATATGGACTTTTAATTTGAAGGTATAATCTTGAATTTCCACTAATACAGCATAAAAATCTGAACCTTATTGATTGGTGGAAAATTACATAGCTATTTTGTCACACTAAATATGAACCTCGAGCAGTAAGGAACTAAAAATTTACCTTTGAATTTAATCACAGCAATGCATATTCAAAAGTGTGATGAATATGGTGTACATTCTGTTATATTGTAAATATCCAATAAAGTTCAGAGAAAGTTGATGATAATAATGTAATATAAAATTACTACATTATTGCTTATATTATTTACTTTTTGCAGTTTAATGTTCTCTGACTCCTGAATAATAGTGTTTGTGAAAGTTGGTTACAGTAAAGTAGTTGTTAATATGAATGACATCTTTTGATATTGTTATTTTTGTGGGAATAACTCCTCGTGTAAATACCTTTGCATGTTTTTAGGAAAATAATAGCCTGTACAGTGTTTCCATAGCAACCTATATAGCATAATCCTCGCTGCTTCCATAAATCATGAAATTGTTGTTCAAATGCACGTTGGATACAAGCGGTGCCAAATAAAATATTTTGTGACTGCAATGTGACCTCCATGTATGCTCCACCCCCAAATCGTGAGGCGGCACACCCCACAGGAATTTCACGTGGAAACGCCCGCTTTCCATGCAAAGGGGATGTTTGGTACCGTCTTATTTATTACTAGCACAAATCGAAAATTATGTGGACTTACTTGTAGCCGAGTCTCATAAAGGTTAAGGGTATAGCAGATTCTTCTTGAAATGTCTTGTTATTTGAGAAGTATAGTCCAATACTGTGTTTTTAAAGGCATTATTATGTATTTAGCAGAAGCAAGATGTTACAAACCATTGCATTTCGAAACAGTAGGCAAATTTACATTACAGGTTTATTTGTGTTAATAGACAAGCCTCTATGAATTAAATATAATTTATAAAATCAGCTTTTTTGATTAATTTAATAGCAGGTAATTAAAATAATAAAGAAAATTAATTTCAACATTCTTGAAAGATATTATTCATACGTTCAGTGGAATAAAAATTACTTCCATTGTTCCCTAACGCTTATGAACGACGGGAAAGACGCAAATTTTAAGTGCTTATTTCTCGCCAGATACGAGGGTGGGTCAAGAAGTAATGCCTGCTAATTTTGTTTTTCTGTTTTAATTGCAAAGAAAATTGAATCCAATTTACATAGCTTGAAAACTACAACATTGACAATATATATCACTATTCAATATAATCTTCCTCTTTTTGCACAGTTTTGGTCCACCTTTTAACTAGGGCATGTATTCCAGTGTGGTAAAACACATGCTCCTGCTCTGCTCCGAGCAACGAGCCAAGAGCGAATCCAAGCCGTAGCAGTACAAGTGAGTCGAGTGAACCTCCGCCTACTTTAAGTTCAAGTTCCCCACTGCTAGAGTCTAATGTTATGTTGTAACATGATTTCAGCAACCCTTAATATCCTCTGCCTTCACGTCCAAGCTCGTCTTAAATTTCTCAGAAATCCAACGTGATATTCTAGACTCTTCTGCGGCTATAATGTAACAACCCCGTTTAATAAGTTAATCACGATGCTTGGTAGAGTCGAGCGAATTCCAAGAATTCGCCATCTTGTTACTAATTACCTTTCTCCCATGGTCTTCAACATGTAACAAACACCTAACTCTCATGAACTGACAATTTTACCAATTTTACCTACTCGTATATACATAATATTTAGAGTGATTCTATTTGCCTTCTTTTCTTTTTAATTCTGTATCGATTATTGATCATAATGATAACTATTCGTTTATTAATTCTCTTCAAAATTATAACTCATTTGACTGACTCATTACCGGCAAAATCACTAAATGCAGCCAAAACCCCTACATCTGATAAAAAATCCACAAAATACAGGCAAAATCCAATAAATATAATAAAAAAATCAGCTAAATGCAGCCAAAAACCTCTACATATAGCCAAAATTCCATTAAATACAGCCAAAAAGCCACTAAATAGGTAAATAAAACTACTAAATACATACGAAATCCACTTAACAGACAAATAAAACCACTAAATTGGGTAATAAATCCTTTAAATACAGCAAAAATCCACTAATTGCATAAAAAATCCGATAAATACAGCCAAAAGTTCACCAAATACAGCCTAAATCCACTAAATATACATCAAAAGATCTAATTACAGCCAAATTCGAATCAGTACTGCTAGAATTCAATAATTACAACAACAAAAACCACTAAGTACAGGCCAAAATCCAATAAAAGCAGCCAAAATACACTAAATACAGCCAAACACCACTAAATACAACCACAAGACACTAAATATAGCCCAAATCCTCTAAATAGTCAATAAAAGTCCTATATACACCCGAAATCCACTAAACAGGGTAATAAAACCACTAAATTCGGTAACAAATCCAATAAACACAGCTAAAATCCACTAAAAACAGCCAAAAACTACTAAATATAGCCAAAAATCCACTAAATACAGCCTAAATCTACTAAATATAAAGCAAAATTTCACTAATTTCAGCCAAAATCCAATAAATACAGCCAAAATCCACTAAAAGCAGCCAAAAACTACTAAATATAGCCAAAATTCACTAAATACAGTCTAAATCTACTAAATATAAAGCAAAATTCCACTAATTACATCCAAAATCCAATAAATACAGCCAAAATCCACTAAAACCAGACAAAAAACTACTAAATATAGCCAAAATCCACTAAATACAGCTTAAATCTACTAAATATAGAGCAAAATTCCACTAATTACAGCCGAATTCCAATAAATACTGCCAAAATCCAATAAATACAGCAAAAAGACCCACTAAATACAGGCCAAAATCCAATAAAACCAGCTAAAATCCACTAAATACAGCCTAAATGCACTGAATATGCAGCAAAAGTCCACTAATTACAGCCAAATTCCATTAAATACTGCCAAAATTGAATAAATACTGCATAAACCCCACTAAATACAGGTCAAAATCCAATAAAACTAGCTAAAATCCACTAAATGTAGCCTAAAAGCTCTAAATACAGCCAAAAACCACTAAATACACCCGAAATACAGAAAACAGGGTAGAAAAACCACTAAAATAGTTTAATAAATCCACTAAATGCAAGCGAAAATCCACTAAATACAGTCAGAATCCTCTAAATGCCCGTAAAAGATTGTACTGGATGTCTTTTAAGTAATCTACTTACTAAAGTTGATAAAATTGATGCTTAATAATAAAAAGTAAAACCGGTAATGCTAACATAACAAATCTACGTTTAGTTAGATATATTACAGCATTTAAATTTGATATTGGTAGAAAGTTTTCTTTCGTATAAATTTTCACTTAATTCAGAAAAAAGAAGTTGCAAGCAAAAAGAGAACAGTATTAAAATAAGTAAATTGTTTTGAGAATCAAAGATTTAGAGGGATCAGACTAAAGGGCTCCATTTCGTTTGTGAGGACAAAATCATGAAATTTCCTCACATGACCGAAATGAACGCTGATTGGTCACTTGACAAAAGCAGAACGCGATAATGGCACCCTTTGTTCTCTATCTTTAATCTGTGCCTTTTATTTTTTGCCCGCGCTCCTTTCTCTTTGGTTTTCCATTACCTCCTTCTGAGTCCCCTTTCCTGCCACATATTTACCATCGACCCTCCCCTCTTACACGTTCGACGTCGTAACTCTCCACGTGGACCTTAGGGCGCACAACTAGAGTGTGGTTTATGTGGCATTTTTACTCTCAGAGCAACTCCATTAAAAAGTCCGTGGCGATGAGAAATATTTCCCGTTTTATTAGAAATGCCTTCGTGGCTGTTTATATACGACTCTATTTCGGTTTGGGGAACACATTTTTAATTGACAATATTTTCGTTTTTTTTTTCGGACATTGTGCATGGTATGTGAGAGAGAATGCAAGAGCGCTATAACTGCCGTTTCTATGTAAATGCGTATTTAATCTGTGATATGGAATTACGTCTCGCAGTACGTTTCATGTAAACTTTCAGCTTCCCGACTTTGCACAGTTGGGTTTCTACACCAAAATGACAAATTAATTTCGTTTATACCTGCAATTTCTTATAAAAACTATTATAGGATAATGTATAGTGCTATCCATATAAACTGAACCATTTGAATAGGCCAAAACCAATAATATGACACACGTGCAAATTTGGGAGAATATAATACACAATTGGGAGATTACATTACACTATTTACATCTCAGAGAAAATGTTGAAAGTGTCCTCCACCAGCATCTATACATGTTTGTACTCGTCTCACCATATTCTCTGAAGTTTTACGGAAAGTATCCTCGCCAATGTTACTTATTTCGGTTCGAATGGATTCCTTGAGAATATCAATTGTCTGTGGCCTATTCTTGTGCACTCTATTTTTATATACCCCCACAAGAAAAATTCCGGTGAGGTTAGGTTAGGGGATCTGGGGAACCACAGACCTTTTGAGATTATTAGATTATGAAAGAAACTGGTTACAAGTTCCATGGTGGCATTGGAAATAACCTTCTCTCAGTTCGATATCATCCAGCAGCTCCACAAATGTCCTGAAGACACTCATATAAACTTCAGTGTCTACAGTTGTATCATGTATCGATGCTGGTGGAGGACACTTCCAACATTTTCTCTGAAATGTAAACAGTGTAATGTAATCTTCCAATTGTATACTATTTCTCCCAAAGTTGCACGTGTATACTATAATTGGTTCAAAAGTTATAGTCAATAAAGAATGATCACAATTTTTTCTTGACAACTTACCTTTACTCATTCTCATAATTTTGATGGTACTTGTCAAAATAGTCTCCCCTGAATGTGATGCACTTGTCCCAGCGTTTCTGCCAGTCTTCAAAGACATGCTGGAAACAATTTTTTGAGAGCTCCTTCAAGATCGCCTCCGCAGCCTTCACCACTGCTTCTGATGATGGATAATGCCTCCCACGAAGGCGTTTCTTCAAGTTAGGGAATAGAAAAAAGTCACATGGGGCTAAATCCGGACTATAGGGAGGGTGAGGGATGCACTTCACGTTCATCTTTGCAAGATATTCAGCAACAACATTGGCAATATGCGGCCGTGCACTATCTTGGTGTAGCATCCAGCCTGCTTCATGGAAATGTGTTTTTCTTTTTCGACTGATATGGACTTGCAATGTTTTCAGGACATCCCTGTAATATTATCCAGTTACTGATGGGTGTGCAGGTACAACATGCTGATAAACCATTCCATGAATATCAAAGAATGAGATGACCATAAATTTCCCAGGAGAAGCAACCACTTTTGATGATAGTTTCTCGGGCTAACAGCCAGGTCAGACCTGGCTGTTAGCCCGAGAAACTATCATCAATAATCAACGCCGGGAAAACTTCAAGTCATCAACCACTTTTGCTTTTTGGGGGGTTGGTGATGAAGGAGATTTCCACACTGAGCTTTGCTGTTTGCTCTCAGGATCAAAATGATGTAGCAGTTTCATCAGCAGTGATTACGTTTGAAAGAAACTCCGGATTTTCCTCTAACATCAGCTTTAACTACATGTTACCTCCATTGCAGTGGCAGGCGATACTGAACATGTCTGAACTTGCCTGGTTCTCACAGGCGGGAACGGGGATTACCAACAATGAAACTACTACGGCGTGTTTGTTTCACATTAAGCTAACAGAATATAATAAGATTGAATCTTAGTGCGAAAAATTATGATCGTAAACATATTATGATCAGTCTTTATTGAACAGCCCTAAAGATTTGTCGCATAATATCTTTAATTCTGTACAGAGCTTTGACATTGCCGCTGATAGCAGTATTTTCTGCTGGTGCTAATGATTTGAATATAATGGAAAATGCCCTCTCACCTATTAACTGCTCTAGCCAGGTTTAGGAGTGCGTATTATAAATTGTAGTTTAAGCTTGATCCTATTGAACAGGAAAAAATAGTCAAAGAAGTTAAAGTTGAAAAACTAAAGGAAACGAAATTCTAAAAAAGAACCTTAAAATAAAAGTTGGGCATCATCTTCAGACAGAAGGCCCGCCTCGGTAGCGTGGTGGTAGCGAGTCTGCCTCACGTTCAAGAGGTCCCGAGTTCGAATCTTGGTCAGAGTGAGTTACCTGGATAAGGTTTTCCCGGGGTTTTCCCTTATCGTGAAAGACGAATGTCAGGTAATTCTAAGCTCCATGGACCCCGGACTCATTTGAGCATCATTTCACCCATTCCATTCATCGTCCGACATGACTTAACGTTGGAGGACGTAAATTACAAAAAAAAAAAAAAAAATCAGAAATTGGGGGGAAAAGGATTTTTTCTTAACCTTCTAACTGATAATGAAGGAAATGAAGAACTGTCCCAGGTACAGCTGTTAGTTGAATAGAGGCAATATTATGTGCTGCCATTTTGTAAAGCTGATGATAGAAGATATCGTAGAAATTCTTGGGTGTTTGATAGATGTAAGGATAAGAATTAGATGATGTGAGCAATAAGTGTTTAAACAACTTAATTAGCGAGTAGACAATATGTTATGGGATCTGAAATGCGCTCCTCTACATTCTGAAATACTATTAAATAACTGGTAAACAAAAGAGACAGATGTTGGCTCCGTAGCTCATTCGATAGAGCACCTGCCTGCAGTGCTAGGGGTTCCGAGTTCGATTCCCGGCGTTGGGGGTGGGGATTTTTTTCTCTGGCCAAGATAATTCCTCATCTTCCTCAGAGTATGGAAATATGAATGAGAGTGTGAATGTGTGCGTGATCTAACGATTAAAACCCAACGAATTGGAGTTAACACCTTCGATATGTTCCAAAGAGAACGGCCGCCTATATGACCATTGGAGTTAAAGGTGGAGTATAAATGGGAGAGGGGGGAGAAAACAAAAGACACATCTTTACACAAAAATATACATAGCGTTAGAATATATAATTTACATCTTAGAATTAATGTTTCGGATACACTCGAATGTTGATCTAGAAATTATGGGTCAGTTAAACAACCTATACTAAAGGTTGAGTATGAACATTTAGTGAAGTTGTGTTAAATTGACTAGAGGTAAGATGAAATTAATTACGATAATTGGTGAAGGCTGGTTTTCAGACAAATTCATAGAAGTAGTTCGGACGGTGAAAGAGGGATTTTGCTATCCCAGTATGGCAGGCTAGCTTGAGATACTGGGAATATGAGGTAGGATTTCTTACAAATTTATAGAGGGACACTGAGTTGTAAAGCAGCGAGTATCTGAAAAGTAGAAATGAGGTGTAAACATCACGACTGTTGCTTAGAGACCACTGTATTCTCTTCTTCTCCTTGTATCTACAAGAAAATGTGTAATAAGACCGTTCATAAAAGCTCCTTTAACATAAAATACAAGAGTAAGTGTTTATACCTGAAAATCATTTAAGTGTGCACATAAAACTGTTATACTACAGCAGTTTTATTACACAATGACTCAATACTCATACAGTAAAAACCTCGTTAACCTGTGTCTCATTAATCCGAACATTACTCGAATTCTCTTGCTAGCGGGTGAATTCATTGTACTCATCCCACCTGCTTGGAACCAGGTTGGAAGAGAAACTTTGATAAAGGCATGGAATAAGTTGTGGCCTGCTTTTTTTTTTTCGTTGTAATTTACGTCCTCCAACGTTAAGGTTGGCCTGGTGTGTGTGACTTGCCAGAAAACAACATTGAAGAATAAGAAAAAATAATTGTGGGAGAAGATTTTATAGGCATTTTAAAAAATATCGATGGTTGTTCCAATTTCGATGAAGAAGACAGTGATGGAAGTTATAAACCAATTACAAAGGAAGACATTATTGCATCTTGCAGTGTTACTGAAAGCAAAAATGAAGAGTATTGAGATTCAGGTAAAGT
The DNA here is from genome assembly GCA_030765055.1 of Mantis religiosa. Classification (NCBI taxonomy): domain Eukaryota; kingdom Metazoa; phylum Arthropoda; class Insecta; order Mantodea; family Mantidae; genus Mantis; species Mantis religiosa. The sequence continues at coordinate 12,078,391 of CM060947.1, read as the reverse complement.
TGATGATCCAACAAGAAAAATTAATGCTTTATTTCCAGAGTCAACTCGAAACATTGTCAAATGAACTTCTAATGTTAAAGCGGATGCGAGATCGTGCTGCTCGTAAGCGATACAGTAAACTGAGACAGCAGAAGCTCACTGTCCGAGTAGTTTGTAATAGAGTTTAAATTCATAGGCTAGTACAGTACATACAATGTATGCGTTTTTATTTGAAAGTGTGCCTAATCATACTTAATTAAAATTATTTCAGTTACTGGGAGCGGAGAGTTAAGGAGGCTTTGGCCACTTCCTCCGAGAGGAGCATGCTTAATCTGGAGCTGGATTTCAGTTCAGCTCCTCTGGGAAACTGGCCTTAACAATAGAAATTCTTCGGCTTAAGAAGCACAGATGAAGCTTGATCTTCTAGTTTAAGTAGTTACGTTTCTTTGACCCAATTAATTTTCTATACTCAACCATCTTCTGACCTGACATTTAATTTACTGAAAACAGTCTTTTGTTCAGTGATGCGAATATCGACAGTGTTTTGTCTTTGTTGATATTTGTGTTATATTCAATTATATATTTTATAATATTTCTTATAATATCCTGATGATGAGAGAGATGTACGCTCCCGAAACGATTTCTAATCGTCTTTTTGCCTGGCTTGTTTCCCTAGAAGGTAATGAAAAAAAAAAAAAACGTTGATGTACATATTTTTGTCGTTTTCTGTCATTCTCTGGATAACCTGGATATTCTTTCACTCGAATTGGCCCTGATCCCAGTTTTTCCGGGCAAACGAGGCTCTACTGTACTTCCAGACGCTTCGGAAAATAGAAAATGACTCTCTTTAAAGAAGAATTTTCTACTTCAGCCGAGAATCGAACTTATGTTCACTGGTTTGAGAGACCAGAGTGCTTAATTCTTGACACAGAGGCAGGCTAGGTGTTCGATCTTATACAGGAACCGTTTTTTTTTTAATTGTTCCATTTATACCCCGCCTTTAACGGCTGTTCTCCTTTGGAACACATTGAAGGTGTCAACTCGTAAACGTTAGGTTCTAATCATTACATCACGCACACATTCACACTCTCATTCATACTTCCAGACTCTGGGGAAGATGAGGAATTATCTTGGATGGAGAAAAATCCCCACCACCACCGCCGGGAATCGAACCCGGGACCCATAGCACGGCAGGTGCTCTACCGACTGAGCTACGGGGCCAGCCAGGAACCGTTTTATTATGCTAGTCATAGTACACTTTGTTCAAATGTGTGCCTTAGTCCGCTCTAGCACCAAGGTATAACCCAGTATGTGTTGTGAAAGAGGTTCAGGACGCCTGCTTTTAATTATGTCTCCTTTTGTTCTTTACGACTGTAGTTTGTTGCACTTGATTTAGCTTTTTCTGCTGCATTTTCCACTTTAAATCGAATTCTCCTCAACACACGTGTGTCTATGCTTTTTTTCTTCTTCTCTTTCATTAAATGCCTCGTCCGCCCAGAAGTTTTGTACCCTGTCTCCCAGTACACAAGTGGGATGGCATATAGCTGTCAATTACACTGTCCTGCAGTTTCGTTTCCTCACGTCTGTACATCTTCAGTAGCAGCAAAACAACGCTAGGCTTGTGTGTCTGGAACCTTTTTTTGTTTCTTTGGTTTCCTCTCACCATTTTCGTAACTTGTAGTCTCAAGTGGCACTATGCTCGCCAAGGAATGCGACTGTGTGCTCCTTGACAATGTAGATGATGTGTATATAAGGGTATTCAACTGCTTGTCATCAGCGTCCACTGGCAATGTAGATAATAACTAATCAAATATAATATAGAACAGAGTTTATAGCAAATAAAGAGATTCCTGGACTTATATTTACGGATGACTTAATGGTAGGATCTCTTTTATCTCATTATATTATTAAAAACTAGTTTTAAAATTTTCGCAGATGTAGTACAAAACTTTGAAGGATCATTACAAGAAGGAATTTTTTTTCCTACTTTTCTTAACTACAAAATTTTCAATGACTACTTTGCGCTGACAAGGGTGACAGTCTCCGCAGGTAGGTGGGAGCGTGACTGCTTCAAGGGGTCACGAGTTTGTATCTCCAGCGGGGTGAGTTATCTGGATAAGGTGTCCCCCCCCCGGGGTTTTTTATCGTGAAAGATGAATATCGGGTAACTCTAAGTTCTATGGATTGGGCTCATTTGAACATTATTTCACTCACTGACCGATATGACCTGATCGCTTAAAAGGACATTAAGGTGAAACAGTGTTATTTCCATTAATTTTTGGGTGCGCGTTACTAAGAAATTATTATTCATATGTCCATGAACATTTTCAGGCATGTTCTTAAAACCCTTGTCTTTAATAACACCTATTATTATTTGATAATTTTGTACTGATAATTTGTTATAATATTTTAATCAAATGTGTAGTGTTTAACGCTCGCTTTTACTACATACGGCACCGCAGGCGGTGACACTAATGATACAGGAGATGAAGATGGAGCACCGGTGGAATGAGATGGCAGGGGAAACTGGAGATCCCGGAGAAAACCTGCCCCAGCGCCGTGTTGTCCACCACAAATCTCAATTTGCGGTCACCTGGGATCGAACCCAGGCCGCCTTGGTGAGAGCCAAGCGGTCTAACCACTGAGCCACGGCGCGGCCGTATAATATTTTAGTTTCTGTTAAAAAAGGACTGAAATTTCAGAAAATGTTATTTTTTAAACAAGTATTATAAATCTCAGAGAAAAATCCTTTCTTATTAATTTTCTTATAAGTATGCTTAGTACGCACAACATTTCATATGTTTTGGTTGATAAGTTGTTGTTGTTTTTTTTTTTTTTTTTTTTTTAAAGTGAACCGGAAATTGAAAAAAAATGTGAAACTGAGAAAAACAGCTTTAAAGTTGATATATTGATTACTGACTTCTCACATGAGTCAGAACATTCCTGCTACATAGTCTTGACCCTCTGTATTCTCTCTTGTTCTTTTCAAGTTGCTCTTCATTTGTCTTACCTTCTTGGCCAGTTCTTCAACTATTTTATCTACTTTCAGGACTCGCAGCTCATCAGTATCTGTATATGACTACTATCATGATTAGCACAGGTATTGCGTGAACTGGGCCTACTAACCTCAGTATTTCATATGGTTTCATTGTCTATTCTATTTATATTTTCTACGTTTACTTTTCTGTGTTTAATAAAACGATTGCCTATAAGCTTTCTCTTTCGAAATATTTTTCGCCTATCCATATCATATATTCACCAATAACTAGTACACAATATTATTCAAAACAAATAACTGTTCACATACACAGCCAAAGACAAAAGAGATACTAGCATCATTGGAGCTACAGTAGTACCAGCAGAAAGCTTGCAAGATCCCTTACAAAACAAGGCTTAGTTCAGAATTATCTGTTCAGTATTACAAAAGTTATGATCGATTTTCTGAAAGTTCACGAAAAGAAGTGTGACAAAAGCTTAAAACTCAATAATATTATACAGAAAATGAAGCTAGTTACAGTGGAGTAATAAATATTAGACAAATAAAAATATTTAGTAATTATTTTCCATTTATCTTATGAAGTTGATGACAATACCTCTATCTTCTTTTTAGGAAATTAATTTCATGTGCATTTTCCCACATCTTCAGTCGACAACTGAACAACGAATCCTTTACAACGAAGTGTGTTGACTGAAGATGTGGGCAAATGCTCATGAAATTAATTTCCTAAAAAGAAGATAGAAGTACTGTCATCAACTTCTTAAGATAAGTGGAAAATAATACTAAATATTTTATTTGTATAATACTCATTAATATAATTAGGAAAATAAGTATAAAACATTGCTCTAATGAACCTTTTAACTATATATTTGTAATATAGAGGGATGACAGTATAATAAAATGTAAAAATTAAAAAAGTGAATTTTAACCCCAAGTGAAATACCTTCTCCCCTTAAATGTAATACAAATGTTATATGGGAGTTGTAAACTTCAGTTCAGCCGCTCGAATCCTGTTAGCACCAGCAGCATCTTTAATAACCTATTTCAGGTTTTCCGATATTTCACACAAATTTCCAAAAATTATTATGCTTTTTACAAACCAGTAAAATTACTGAAAAATTATCAGAGTGTGAACAAAGTTATGACGGCCAGGCATAAAGTGTTATCTAAATATTTCAATCTAGTAACAAATTGAGCCACACCTGACGCACAAAGCACTATTTTTCTGTTGAAAACTATATGCCAACTGTGTGCAGAAATTGTCATTTACCGCATTCGTTCTTCATTGATATTATAATACGCCTATAAATGGCAAAATTAAAAAGAAATGCAGTGACAGGTATTGTGTAGTTTCGCAAGTGCCCTTATAAGTAAAACTAAGGTATCAAATGACGTTGTTTTGTCAAAATCTCAATCCTCCGACTCCTTGAACAAGTCGCATGGACATAAGGACGAATGAAAGCTCCTAGCACGCCATAAAATGAAATACCACACCACAAAATGTAAATGAATAAAATAAGAATAAATATACATAAGAATTCACAAGAAAATAGGAATTATTATTACCAAATTCACTATTTTCGTTCTTCAGTCCCTTTTACTTTAAATATATTGCAGTTAGTAAAATTACCAGAATTTTTTAACACAAACGTTGTAGCAAATAAGAGCTGCCTGAGTGAGGAACATGTTTTCCCAAGTATTCTATTGTGGAGTAGCGAAACTTCACGGTTCCAGAAATACCCAGGACGCACACCAAGGCATTACCAAGCATTAGAGATGCAAATGAAATGGCCCAGTAAAGAGGCAGAACGGTGAGATAATGTAGCCTCATCTTCTTGTGCTCCTACATATAGAATAATATAATTATGTTATTACCGCCACTTTACTCTTAAACGTGAAATTTGCTAATTGCCTTGAACCGGTTCATCTTTGTCCTCACATCCTGGACCGGTAGTTGCAATATGAGCTTGCACTATTACAAAACATAAGAAAGTTTCGAATTTCTCTTGTCTTTTCTATTTATACATTTTATACAACGTATAGTACATTTGATGTACCTATGCTGTTCACACACAGATGACTCAGGAGTTTACCTATGACCTTGTAGTTGGCATAAGTAAACACTCAGGGTCTTGTACTAGTGTTTTACATCCTACTTGAAAAGTAACTTATACTTTCTTTCGTGGAACAATAACTATACGTCACGAAATAGCATCAGTAATACATATTACCAGTTTAAACAAAAGCGTATAATAATACAGTAAAACTTCGTTAAGGCAGATAGCTTTAACTCGGATCAGTTTTGAAGAAGAAAAAATGCTTTAGCTATCACATGAAGAGTTGACTTAAAAATTTCTAATTGCTATTTCTCAATAGGTGTTTTGCAAAGAGCTACTTCACCTACAGGGATCAGCACCTAGGAAAGTAGCTTTAATAGAATTAGGAAAGGCAAGAAGAAATGGACAAGAAGAAGGGGAAATTATGAAATTATGCACGAGACAGTAAAAAAGGTTAGAGAACTCAAAGAGTTTGTGGGCAGAGATAGGAGGAATTGTGGGAAAAAATAGGAATGGGAGGTATATGGAGATTAGAAGAAAGGAATACAAACGATGTAGGTAAATTGTTAAAATGCAGAATAGAAGATATCTATAGAAAGACAGGAATTATGGGGAAGTATAGAAAATATGAAATCATTACAATTTTACATACAAATAAAAAGAAATTGGGGACGAAAAGCATATGTAAATTACTGCAATAGGCAAGAGAGAGAAGGGTTAGCTTGGATGAGAACAGGAACAATATTTCTAAGAGGGATAAGAGGAAGGGAAAAGGGAACTTGTGAATTTTATGGGGGGAAAGAAAGCATAGAACACTTTGTAACAGAATGCGAGGAGGTTGCAATGTGGAGATGGAAAAGTTTTGGGAGAAAAAATGGGAGAAAGTAGAGAAGAGGAAAGTAGCTATCAAAATGTTAACGGGCAGGTAGGAAAAGAAGGTAAGAAGTATTGGTGAGCTCTTGCAGAAAGTAAAATAAAAATGGGCCAGAAATGTAAAAAATATAAGAAAGGAAAATGAGGGGAAGAAAGGGACTAATTAAGTAACAAGGAGGTATGGAGGTTAAGAGCTACCTGGCAGAGCAGAAGACCAGGTTGTCATGTAACCCAAGGTAGCAATATAGGCGTAACCAATACTTATAAATGTATGTAAATAAGACAGGAAAATTTTCATATTCACTTTATTAATAAATGCCTTCTCAGGTTTCAAATTCTGCCACTGTGTATGGAGTTTTACTTACTTCCTCTTATCTACCAATAAAAGTTAGCAGAGAACGTGCAGTATACGAAATACCATTATTTTAACTGAAACCTTAATCATATATTTCACAGATTCGCTGCCTCGTAAACCGAACTTCACCTTACCTTAACACAATCAACAGGTCGAGATCGCCTCCCTCTCTTCCCGTGGGTCTTGGCCCCTCAATCCATCAACGAGAAGGGACAAAAACTAGGTGACCATTCCATTGATCAATCTGTCTGAGACCCTGCCAGTATGTAGGTCGCGGGCCTCTCTTTATTATTGCATTTGTTTCAGACGTGCTCCACCGGGAAATCAACCGGAGCAAACGAGATATGGAAAACAATAAAACAAAACACGTGTCACGTAACTTGCTCTGTCACCTTTACATATGAGAGTCTAAGGCATGTTATACACACGTATTAGTTTGCAGTGAATTCCGTCTAGTTTTAGAATCCAAAAGAGCAAATTTTCCCTCCTTCAAAAGCAACTTTCTTAAATGTCTTTTCAGATTTTTCAACCAAGAATACACACGGACATGTAACCGCCTCTGTAGCTTAGATTGTAACTGTCTGCTCCACTTTCAAGGGGTCCCCAGTTCGAATCTAGGGTGAGTTATCTGGATAAGGAATTTCCGGGTTTTCCCTTATGCATTTATAATGTCAGGTATCTCTAAACTCTGTGGACTACGGGCTCATTTCAGTATTTAAACCTTTTCATTCATTGTATTTGTATGTGCTTTTTCTTTATAATCTGTTCAAATATGGAAAATATTAAAAATATCTCCCAATGGCAACAATACATCGTCTTGAACACTGCAGAAATGAATGCTACTAATTTTGAAAGAGCATAAACTGCTTTATTTGCATCTATATATGACTAATTTCTAAATTACCTCAACATTACCGTTATGCCTAATTTTTCCCTTATGTAGCAGTTATACTCATGCACAAATAAATTTAGAACTTCCTGTGCATTAATTTTTGATTCAATAAAATTCATTTTCGGATATTTGCTTGTAATTATTGAGTAATATTTTTAATTCCTTGGGTCTTCTATAGCTCATGTTTAAGTCATTAAAATTTCGGGCTCTAAGTATCGACAGAATTGGTTTTTACTTTCTTTGGTACATTTTTCGATGAAGAAAATCTCAAAAAATATATTTGGGTCCAATATAAAAACTCCTGTTCCAGGGACGGCTGGTAAGTCCGGGTCTTGAATAGAGATGGCGCTACTGGGCCAGTTTGACGGATAACATCATATAGTTTAACTCTAAACTCGCTTGTATCCATGTTACATGTCAATAATTTGTTTAGTTTTTGAATGACAGCATTTTAAACAAGAGTATAGAGTTTTCTCGAAAATGGAAGATTTACAAAAACGAGTAGTGATTAAATACTACAATTTGAAAAGCTTAACACCTAAAGAAATCAAGGAGGAAATGGACATACATTGAAAGACTCTGCCCCTTCATATACAATAATTAAAAGGTGGATTGCAAAGTTTAAAATGGGACGTACGAGCACTATTAATGAGCCTCGCTCTGGACGCCCTGTGGAAGTCATAACTCCAGAGACATTGAAGAAATTCATTGTTTAGTACTGTAAGACTGCAGATTAAAGTTGTTTGGAAAAGCAGAGGCTGTAAACGTATCAAAAGAATGTGCAGGTAATATTTTAAGTAATGTTTGGGCTTTTACCAGGTCTGTGCAAGATGGGTGCCGCGTGTGTTGACAACTGATTAAAAGTTGTAAAGGAAAACTGTTTCCGTTAGGAATTTGGAGCTCTACCATAAAATTCCCAGTGAATTTTAGAGGAGGCTTAGTACCTTGGATGAAACTTGAATACATCACTACACTCCAGAAAGTAAATCACAGTAAAAACAATGGACTGCTGTAGGTGAACCAACTCCAAAAGTGTCAAATTTAATTTTGTCAGCTTACAAGGTTATGGCGAGTGTTTCGTTTGATGAACAGGGAACTATTTTTATTGATTACTTGGAAAACGGTAAAAATATCACTGGTGACTACTACGTAAGCTTACTACAACGTTTGAATGATGAGATCAAAATAAAAAGACCTCATTTGGAAATGGAAAAATCTTGTTTTGACGACAATGCTCCGGCCCATCGATCATTCATTGCAATGGGAAAAATTTGCGAATTAAGATCTAGCACCCAGTGACTACCACCTGCCGCCGAGGCTCAAAACATGTCGTCGAGGATGAATATTTCACAGCAACGAGGTCATCAATGTGGCTAACAGCTGTTTTGAGAAACATGATAATTCGCACTATAAAGATGGTGATTTAAATTCGAACACCGATATGACAAATCTATTAGCCTTTTTGGAGATTGTGTGGAGAAATAAAAATAAATTAAATGTTATGTTTTATTTTGAGGCCAGAGACCTATCAGCCGACCCTTGTATTTTGTGGAAGTAGTAACCCCTACCTTAGTGTAGTGGGCTAGAGCTCGGCGGCTCTTGTTCCCGGCCACGGATGCCATGTGTAAGCGTTGAGTTTTAAAACCCATATATTCCTTCAGTGTTCAAATCACTAGACTCCTAATAGGAAACAGGGATTGGAGAAAATATCTTTCGGTTCAGGTTCAAGGGCCACATATATTATTAGAGGAAACAAACTTTGGAGTTTCTAAAGCACACTTTATACTTTGATTTGTAGCCTTTGCCATTTCAGAGCCGTCATTTGTTTGAATTTTTCAATAAATATCGTATTTTAAGTGTTGTCGACATTCAATTGTTTATCAAGATAGTATACAAAGATTATGGAGTTTAAAATCATATAGCGACTCCCTTTCTAAAGATCTGAATCACTTCAACCTCTTACATATCCTTTATAACTACAACATAACGATAATGAAACCGCTTCCGCAAATATTTACCTTTATTTATATGAGGTAGATAAAAAGTCGTGTGATCAGATCTTTAAAGTAGCCTTGTTATTTATAAAGCATTATCGTAAACAAAAGAAGTAATTTGCTACATTCCTTTCCCATTTTTGAAATCAATGAGCTGCATCTTCATTTGTTTCAAGTATATAGCATATTGTATTCGACAGAGCTTTTTCTAATGCAGTTTCCACAATGAATCATATCTGCGACAGTAAGTAGTATGAATGGAGGTACTTGAGAAGATCCAGGATGCAGCGAATGAGAAGAAACAAGAAGTTTGGCCTAGGATTGCAATTTAGATTACAGAACCTGTTTACCTGTTGCAGCGGACCACCTGTTATGAATTCCTTTTGAAAACAAAATAAGAAGGGGTTATTTCGTTTATCTGTGTAAACATTCCTCCCACCTCGGCGTAACTGGGCACAGCATCAAGATCGTGGCTCTTACAGGAAACATTGAAGATGCTTCGGTAACAAAAGATATGGAATACAAATGAATATCAGAGTCTGTGTTAGGTCCTAAAAGGCAAAAATTCCAACCGTGTACTCTGGTCTCAGTGTATTGAGCTACAAGTGTAATGCAACCTGTTCCAACAATGAAGGCAGACGGACAACAGTAGAAGCTTGCGTAAAAACAAACAGATAATATCTGGATCTTTGCAGAACGAGGAGAAAGCTGGAAAATACGAGACAAAGTCGAGTACACAGCTTTTAATTATGAATTAGAAGACAGTGAATAATAGAATAATTTACGCTAAAATAAAATTAATGACTTGCAGTTGTTTAAAAGTAGTATCAGTGTCTTAAACGAACAATGTAATCGTTAAGTCACGCCTGGTAATATTCCCAAAGTGGGAACATTGAAGGTAAAATGGCTGCTGGCGCTGAAAGAGTTACATTTTTTTTCTACCATGTAGAATAAAGGTAAATACGAGGGTTGTTCAATAAAGAATGATCTTTTTTTGTCAACGTACCTTCACTCATCCTCATAATTGTGATGGTCCTTCTCAAAATAGTCTCCCCTGGATGCAATGCACTTGTCCCAGCGTTTCTGCAAGTCTACAAAGACATGATGGAAACCATTTTTGAAAGATCCTTCAAAATCGCCTCCGCAGCCTTCACCACTGCTTCTGATGATGGATAATGTCTCCCACAAAGGCGTTTCTTCAAGTTAGGCAATAGAAATAAGTTAACATGGGGCTAAATCCGGACTATAGGGAGGCTGAGGGATGCACTTCACGTTGATTTTTGCAAGATATTCAGCAACAACATTGGCAATATAAGGCCGCGCATTATCGCGGGGCTGCATCCAGCCTGCTTCACGGAAATGTGGTCTTTTGCACCTGATATGGACTTACAATGATTTCAGGATATTCCTGTAGTATTTTCCAGTTACTGATGTGTGTGCAGGTACAACATACTAATAAACCATTCCATGACTATTGTCACCCAATTATCGGAAAGCACGACCAACGACAGCTGAGTAAGGGACCAGAGGCATCCGGGCCACACCCACCCATTTATCTCAGTCACTAACTGACTGGATGATTAGGGAAGTGTCACTTGTCGCTGGCCGCCTCCTCCCCCTTCCCCTGCTCTCTGGAACCTTCGCGGTGATTCACTGAAACGAGAGGCTTCGAGAAACCGTGATATCCCTATAAAGGGGGCTGCAGTGAGTGAATTCGGTCAGTTCTTGGCGAGCAGCGAAGCAGCGCCGTGCTAGTGTACGGACGAGAAGACTGTGTACGTGTATTGGAGGAGTGTACGTAATGGCGAGAGCAAAAGGGAACTGTAACGGACGAACTGGTTAACCGTAATTGTGTGCACCACGTAATTCTGTGTAATTGGCAAGTGTTCAACTGTAAGTCAGTGGAAATAAAGAACATTTTGAGTTTGTGTAGTTGGACTTTTAATTTCATGAACCCACAAAGTCACAATATCAAAGAATGACATGACTATAACTTTCCCAGCAGAAGCAACCAAATTTGCTTTTTGGGGGGTTGGTGATGAAGGAGATTTCCACACTGAGCTTTGCTGTTTGCTCCCAGGATCAAAATGATGTAGCCAAGTTTGATCAGCAGTGATTGCGTTTGAAAGAAACTCCACATCTTCCTCTAACATCAACTTTAACTGCATGTTACCTCCATGGCAGTGGTAGGCGATACTGAAATTGCCTGGATCTCACAGGTGGGAACCAGGAGTACCAACAATGAAACTACTACGGCCTGTTTGTTTCACATTAATTTAACAGAATATAATAAGATTGAAAATACGAAAAATTACGACCGTAAAAAATTATCATTCTTTACTGAACAGTCCCCGTAAGTATCAGATGAAATGTTGGTTAGATCGTTTTAGGTATAATGCTATTAGAGTAGCTCAGGTGATAGTCAAATGTTTTATCAGCTAGTCCCAATATCATGGCCTTAACATTTTCATTATGTTTCCTTTGCATTACCAGGAGAAGAAAAAAGGGAGATAATGCAATAATGTCTTGTCATTTGAGAAACGAGTAGTTAAAAAATATCTGGATTTGTTTAATTCCCCCAAAATATATTTACGCAAATTACTTTGAGAATATCTGCGTGTTTTATGTAGTAAGATTTTGTTTGGAAAGATAGGCAGACTGAAATATTGAATGACATAGCCGGGATTTGAACTACGGATCTTCTGGTCTCCGTCCAGTCGCTCTAACCATTGAGCTACTATGACCAACGTGCCAACATGACATTAAATTCTCCAACTGACTCGTGTTTTTCCCGGTAAACCACTTAGGAGTTCTCATAAACACACGAGACAACTACCATAATGGCGACTTACTATACTGCAAGTACTTTAAGGCCCGGGCTTTATAGTTAACCAGTATTAGGTCAATTAATGGAAATTAATTGTTCTTTCACACTGGCCGTGTGTAGGCTAAAGTATGGAAAGATAAACTCAGACTGAAAAATTCAATTCCATAGCCGTGGTTCAAATCCCGGCTGTGGCATTGAATTTGACTCTATACTTTAGCCTACACACGGCCAGTATAAAAGAACAATTAATTTCCATTAAGATTTTGCTTATCTCTTACAGTTTAGGTGTTATGGAAAAGTCATTCAGAATTAACAATAATTTAAATTCTCTGTCCAGAAAATTGAATAAATAGATATCATGTGTTTTAAAAATATCTTAAACTATGATAATTTAATTAACTGGTTAGAGCCATGTTTGATAAAATCAAAATATTCCGCACGTTTTCCATGTAGAAGAGAATTGGGGCAGATTTTTTTTTTGTTTGTTTATTATTATTATTTACGTGCTCCAACGCTTTTTATATCGGACGATGAATGAAATGATGAAAGGATGCTCAAATTAGCCCAGCGTCCATAGAGCGTAGTTACCAGACATTCATCTTTCAGGATAAGGAAAGCCTCAGAAAAAAAAAAAACTTGTCCGGGTAAGTCACACTTACCGAGACTCGAACTGGGGATGCCTTGAATGTGAAGCAGATACGCTACCACGTACGCTCAAGACTGGGGCTGTACTTCAATTATATTTTGATGCCGCATTCTGAACAATCTTATTTATTCTGTCAGGTAACTCAAAGCTCTGTGCACCCTCGGCTCATTTGTGCTTCATTTCGTTGATCGTTTGATATGACTTAACGTTGGAGGATGTTAATTACAAAATAAAGTATGTTTCATACTATACTCAAGCTTTAATATTCTTTGGAAATAACACTTTCCTTTTATAAATTCTACAATTCAAAACATGAAAACATTAAACGCAACAAGTAAAAAGGCAACTCTCTATCAAAGTTGTACACATTTCCCCGCCCCCTCAAATTAATTATTGTATCCGTAGTTTGTCAATTCACATTGACAAATGCAATACGAATTAATGATCAAGGCCTCCTGCTAATTAGCGAGGGAGTTGGAAAAACTTATTTAGTAGAGCCCTTTGACGTTATAATAGTCTAATAAAACTAAGTTCTGTGATAGAGGTAATTTTACGGTTGTGACATAGGAGTTTCTTCAACTAAATTAGTTTTTTTTTAAATAACGTACAAAAATATCATCGTATCGCGATGTTTAAAAGTGATAAATCATTTTAACTCAAAATAGCTCAATGATAAGATATTGTTAAGTTAAATAGCGGAAAGATACCTATATTTTCTGTTCTAATTATAGTTTTACTAAGAGTAGACAAATATTTCCTTTTGCTGGTGGATTATAATGGCATGCAATCTCGCGGATGAAGAAGACAAGGGAGAGAGCTGTGCAACTGTATTAGACTCTGATATTGTTCCGGTATAATGACCCGATTGATGAGCACGCGATAAGGGAGGGCACTGTAATCCCGTGGAGCATGTTTAGCAATTTTGTTTACACAAACGTTGACACCACCTGCTATTATGCGAAATTCATGTAAGCAAGGCAACAACAACGCCAACGTTGAGATAAGGAAGCAGCTTTGTCGGGTTGTAGCTTTCTAAAATGAACTCAGGTTCCACAGAGCATAGAGTTGCCCGACATTCAACTTTCGGGATAAGGAAAAACCCTAGATAACTCGGTCTGATCGAGACTTGAACTCGCGACCTGATTTCAATAACGCCGTGAATTTATGTGCAGCGTCATTGCCTTGTTTCAAGTCGTAACTACTCGTAACCAGTGGCGAGGACTGACGTTCAAAGCCAGGGAAGTTCCAAATAATAATTTTTAGTTAAAATAAGAGAGAATAATGACTCAAAGAACTACGCTACCCTTCAGTACTCTTTCTGTTGTACAGTCACACGTAGGTCCAGTGTCGAGGTGTGACTGTCAAAGCGAGGGAAGCTCCAAATAATAATTTTGATTAAAATAAGAGCGAATAATGTCTGAAAGAACTAGGCTACCATTCAGTACTCTTTCTACTGTACAGTCACACGTAGGTCCAGAGTGGGGGTGTGACTGCCAAAGCGAGGGAAGCACCAAATAATAATTTTGGTTAAAATAAGAGGGAATAATGATTCAAAGAACTAGGCTTCTCTTCAGTACCCTTTCTATTGTACAGTCACACGTAGGTCCAGTGTCGAGGTGTGACTGTCAAAGCCAGGGAAGCTTTAAATGATAATTTTGATTAAAATAATAGAGAATAATGTCTCAAAGAACTAAGGCTACCCTTCAGTACTCTTTCTATTGTACAGTCACAGGTAGGTCCAATGTCGAGGTGTGACTATCAAAGCGAGGGAAGCTTTAAATAATAATTTTGATCCAAATAACAAAAAATAATGCCTCAAAGATCTAGGCTACCCTTCAATACTCTTTCTATTGTACAGTCACATGTAGGTCCAGTTTCGAGGTGTGACTGTCTAAGCGAGCGAAGCTCCAAATAATAATTTTGAATAAAATAAGAGAGAATAATGTATCAAAGAACTAGGCTACTCTTCAGTACTCTTTCTATTGTACAGTCACACGTAGGTCCAGTGTCGAGGTGTGACTGTCAAAGCGAGGGAAGCTCCAAATAATAATTTTGATTAAAATAAGAGAAAATAATGACTCAAAGAACTAGGCTACCCTTCAGTACTCTTTCTTATAGTACTAAATTTGGTATTTAAATTTATGTGTCTAAATGTATCTTAATTGTATCTAATAGTAATCCGACCTATGAAGCCCGGGCCTTAAAGTTCTTACAGCATAGTAAGTCGCCATTAAGGTAGTTATCTCATGTGTTTATGAGAACTCCTTCTGGTTTACCGGAAAAAACGCGAGTCAGTTAGAGAATTTAATGTCATGTCGGCACGTTGGCCAGAGTGGCTCAATGGTTTAGAGTGGCTGGACGGAGACCAGTAGATCCGTGGCTCAAATAGGCTATGGCATTGCATTTTTCAGTCTTGTCTGTGTCCCACTCACCGCTAGTGTGAAATAACAATTAATTTC
Organism: Mantis religiosa; assembly: GCA_030765055.1. NCBI lineage: Eukaryota > Metazoa > Arthropoda > Insecta > Mantodea > Mantidae > Mantis > Mantis religiosa. The sequence continues at coordinate 12,063,311 of CM060947.1, read as the reverse complement.
CATTAATTGTACCTAATAGTGGTGCGAACTATAAAGCCCGGACCTTAAAGTACTTACAGTATAGTAGGTCGCCATTAAGGTAGTTGTCTCATGTGTTTATGAGAACTCTTAGTGGTTTACCGGGGAAAACATGAGTCAGTTGGAGAATTTAATGTCATGTTGGCACGTTGGCCATAGTAGCTCAAGGGTTTAGAGTGGCTGGATTGAGACCAGATGTTCCGTAGTTCAAATCCCGGCTATAGCACTGGATTTTTTTAGTCTGGCTCTAACCTTTCATTTAAATTCAGTATCTTTCAAAAATACGGCACGAAAATATTCAATGATGTTTCTACAATCAAAACTTTTACATGAAACACTTTTATAAGTGTTTGATTTTCTAAAAAATAGCTCTTTTTTAAAAAATTTAGTCTTCCAACGCTAAAAAGTATCGGAGGATGAATAAAATGGATGAAAATGATGCTCAAATGTGTCCAGGGTCCGTAGAGCTTAGAACTACCAGACATTCATCTTATAGAATGAGGGCAAACCCCATAGAAACAATGACTAATGATTTTGATTACAATTCTACAGATGAATTCACTTAGCAATAAACAACGAAACAGCAACCTCAGAAACGCCCAGTTTTTCCCTAAGTACTTTCTAAGCAAAAAAAAAAAAAAAAAAAAAAAAAAAAAAAAAAAAAAAAAAAAAAAAAAAGAAACAAAACAATCCAATTAATAAATAAAAATCAAGTAATGTTAAACAAAGATCTCTCTTCCCAAGTTAAAATGTTATCTCTTAAATATTTTTATATGATAAATAGAATATGCATTTAAATGTTTTCTGGGAAGTGTTCATTTAGAAGGTATTTTTTATAATCCTACATAATATACATTAAGCAATAAACAAACACGTGCTATAAAAATATAAATCTCTTTAAAAAAGCTCAATTTACTTCAAGTAAGTTATTTTGTATCATAAGCCATTTTCGAGATATTCTGGAATTGTCAGTATTGTGTCGTTTAAAGTCCTGTTGATATTCAGTTGTTCTTGGCAGTTGCACCGAAAGAATACGGAATTTTAAAGCCACCAAATAGCATCCAGTTAAACATTTGACTATCGCAAAAACATTTGACTATTGATAGAGTCGACATGAAAACTAGTAAGTCAAATAGTAAGTCGCCACAAACGGTGTATCTCGGATGTGAGCTTCTAGTGGTGTACCAGGGAAATATATGAGTCAATTGAGGATTTAAGGCAATTTAATGGCGGCAAATTGGCCATGGTAGCTCAAAGGGTAAGAGCCACTGGACGAAAACCAGTAGATCCGTGTTTGAAATCCCGGCCGTGGCATTGAATTTTTCATGTCGACTCTACCAATCCAATACCTTAGCTTGTATACGGCTAGTGCGAAGAAATGAATAATTTCCATCAATTAGCTTAAACATTTGACTAACTTATCTCAGTTAAAATGAGGTACATCTAGCTATCGTAAGAAAAATTGTATATTCACCAATTAAAGGAAACAGAGTAGAGAGAAAGTAACGTGAATTCAACGCAAGTTGTTTCTTCTTTACTGGCCTGTGACGGTAGGCTACAAAGTGCAGTGAAGCAGACCTCGTTATTTTTCTTGGTAGGAAATTACACGTCCAGAAAATGACCCCCGCGCATCGTGATGTCTTACTCCATTGTACCCATTGTTGGCAAGTTATCATCTTCGTGATTTTCCTTTATCATTTATTGTCCCTCCCGCGACATTTCGTGTTTTTTCGCACTCCATTTCCTCTATCACGTTTCTTCTCGAGAGGTTTGTTGATGGCCACGCAACAATACGCTACTCCGCTACATGCAAATGAATCAAACTTACGAAATGCTAATGCATATTTTGTTTCCTATGTTTTCCGATGATGAGTCTAAAAACAAAATGGAGCCATCTCCACTTTTAGCTAAGATAAAGCATTGGGATTCAATACCATCTATTGTCCCGGCTTGGCACAATTACGCTATAAATTTTCGGTGAATTGCGCTATTTAGTTGTTGCTTTTTCTTTCACCAGATATATATTTTATATTTTACCGCTTCACGGCGCCACTGAGGTTCATTCTCTTTAATCTGGCGTGGGTTTCGATTTAGGATAAGGTTTCAGTTGTTTTGTTTCTCTCGATTAGGTGGATCAATTTTAAGTTTCTATGGCGAAGGTATAAATTCACTGTTTCATTGTGCTGGAAACCTTACCATCGTCCTTGCGTATTTAGCTTAGTTTATTGAAATTTCTCTATAAAGATTTAATGAGTACGTGGATCCACAGAGGGGAAAAATTAGTATTTTACTTTTAATTTTCCTGTAATTTTATGATTATAAATTTAGGAGGTTATTTATATTGTTACCTTATTTTGAGTATTTCTTCAACGTCTACGGCTTATTAAAAGTTGCTTCTTCATAGTTTATTAAAACTGATATAGTCGTGGATACATGAAACTTTACTTTAATGGATAAATTGTTTTTCTTTAAATTTACATCCTGCCACTAGATAAACCTACAGAAGCTTGGAAACATAGGAACGCCTTCCATAATCGGTTGAATTTTGGCATAATGCAACCCAATAAATTTAGCTATGTTATTAAAGGATGGTTCTATCGTCTATTGAAATTTTTAGGCCCTGTTTTCCGGGAATTATTTCCTACTTTATAGCGAGTCTGCCTTAACACTCTTACCTTACCTTACTAATCTTACCTTATTCTATGACTTCTTCATCAATCGGTGTGAGCAATAAAATTATGCATAATTTAGACAAAATAAAAGGTATACTATGAATGGATTTGAGTTATAAAATGTTTTATTTCCCTTGAGGGTTTTCTGAAATAGTATCCAGAAAATTTCAGCCTTTATGCATTTTTTTTTTATTTCTAAGTTAGATGTAAATTAACATAAAAGATGATATATATTTGACAGGTTTGTTTCTTCGTGACAAATCCTTTATCCTCGTTAAGATATCTGCCCCACGATACAATTTTACTAGAAAATTGTTCCAAATTAAAGAAAAGGGCTTCAATATGCACAAATAACAATAATTTTTCCATTTACTTCAACAACTTCAACAATTTCTGGTTGTAATAGAAAGCAATTTTTGAAAAAAAATGAAAAACTAGGAGCTGTTGTGAACATATTAAATTTTATATAGAAGAAAATTGTGTATAATTTCGATTTACAAGACATTTTTTCATAATTTTTATTTTTATTCTTTCAAAATAGTCTCCTTGTAACTCTACACACTTCTCCCAGCGATGTTCCCATCTCTGTAACCCGTCCAAATAGTACTCGGCGTTTTTCATCATAGTCTCCTTGTAACTCTACACACTTCTCCCAGCGATGTTCCCATCTCTGTAACCCGTCCAAATAGTACTCGGCGTTTTACGCTTCAAAATAATTGCTCACGAAGGTGATTGCCTCTTCATTTGACGAAAATCTCTGTCCTCCGAGCGCAATTTTCAGATGAATTAGCAAAAAGAAATCGCTTGGGGCTAGATCTGGTGAGTAACGCGGATGGTCAAGCGGTTCAAACCGTAATTCGTGGCATTGCAACCGCTGAGGTGTGAGACGGTGAGGTCTTGGTGAAACAGGATTTTCTTTTTCTGCAAATGTGACCGTTTTTCCGCAAGTTCTGCCTTCAGCTTGTCAAGTAATGATGCATAGTATGTTCCTGTAATGGTTTTTCCCTTTTGAAGATAATCGATTAAAATAACTCCACGACTATCCAAGAAACAGTCATCACTTTCCCGGCGGAATAACTTTTTCTGGAGCCGCTTCCCCCTTTGCAGTCCACTGTTTGGACTGTATTTTTGTTTGAAGCGTGTAATGGTGTATCCAAGTATCTTCTACAGTAATTAATCTGCGCCAAAACTCGGATTTATTGCACCTAAACTGCGTCAACAGAGCGTGGGAATTGTTCATTCGAACACGTTTTTGGTGTAACGTGAGCAAACGTGGCACCCAACACGCGGACATCTTTCTCATGTCTAAATGTTGATTTAATATGTGACAAACACGTTCTTTTGACATGTTCATAGCCTCTGCTATCTCTCTCACTTTAATTCGGGTGTCGTCTAGCACTATTCGGTAAATTTTGGCTATGTTTTCGAGAAAAGTTACAGGTTTTGGAGGTTCCGAACGTTTATCGTCTCCCAAGCTCTTACGGCCACATTTTAATTCAGCTGTCCAAAATTTCGCTGTGGTAAATTATGGTGCGGAATCCCTATACACAGAATCCAACTCATTTTTGATTTGCGTAGGCGTATTGCCTTTCAAAAACAAATATTTAATGGCAGCTCGATACTCGATTTTATCTTTTTTCATAAAAAACACTGATATCAACGCACTCAAATGACTGTTACATAACAAATGAGCGTCCAAAATGTCCGAAACGTTGGTGAGTAACTGTCAACAGATGAACAACGAAATTCACTGGCTTTTATTTATGAGTGCGGACATCTTCATTTTGAGGTTAGAAACTTTTGAGATCACCCTCTAATGAGTAAAGATTTAACATAAATATCGAACAGTTACTTTTCAATAGCTAGATGAATGAGTTCTTAAATGATCAATGATCCCCGCCTGTAGTTAAGTCTAATTTCCAGCCCGCCTCTGTAGCGTAGATGGTAGCGTGTCTGTCTCATGTACAAGGGCTGCCAGGTTCGAAACTTGGTGAGGGTGTTATCTGAACGAGGATTTTTTTCCAGTGTTTTGCATTGTCTTGAAACATGGTAAGACTGGTAAGTCTAAGCTCAATGGACCCATTTCATCCATTTCATTCTTGGTATGATATAACTTAAGGTCGGAGAACGCAAATCTCTTTAATAAGAAGGGAAAAGAAATTTTGTGAAATTTCTACCTACTCTGAACTGCCTTATTAATCATAAAATCTTAGAAATTTGCATAAATTATTTTATTTTTAATGTAATTTTCCGATAAATAATTGTTTGATCATTTTGGCAATGCAGTGGAGACAAATTTCTTTTAAAAAAGGAATTTTATGAAATTTCTACCTACCCTGAACTGCCATATTAATCATAAAATCTTAGAAATTTGCATAAATTATTTTATTTTTAATGTAATTTTCCGTTAAATAATTGTTTGATCATTTTGGTAATGCAGTAGAGACAAATTTCTTTTAAAAAAGAAATTTTGTGTAATTTCTACCTACTCTGAACTGCCTTATTAATCATAAAATCTTAGACATTTACATAAATTATTTTACTTTTATGTAATTTTCCGTTAAATAATTTTATGATCATTTTGGTAATGCAGTGGAGACAAATTTCTTTTAAAAATGAAATTTTTTGAAATTTCTACCTACTCTGAACTGCCTTATTAATCATAAAATCTTTGCAATTTGCATAAATTATTGTATTTTAATGTAATTTTCCGTTTAATAATTTTTATGAACATTTTGTAGTGGAGACTTGGATAAAGTTCCCAGGCCAGAAACATGTAAGTTGTCACACCGTATTGCTGACGTTGCAACAAACTTTGTGAGATTGGCGATGACTGTAAGTTGTTTGCGGTGACAATAATTGAAAGCAGCCTTAGACGTCCCTCTCCGGAGAGATGAAACTTTGCGCATAATGTAGAATTTACCTGATTAAGGTTTGGGACAATTGAGATGTTTTCCTCGCCTGACAGCCAAGGCGCACTAACTTCATAACTAGACCAAGTTTTCAGCCCAAGTTATTTCCACTATCTCACAAACAAGATTTTGTCAACTTCCGTCACAGGGATTCACACGCGCTCGTTCCAAACCAAATTGAATAACTTCTTACGTGGTACGATTGCTAAATAATAGCACTTCAACGTGCACCTTCGAAAACAAACAGAAGAATAACGCAAACTCTCGTGTTTGGGTCACAGATTTCCATTACAATCATTATTTAAATAGATATTCTAAAGGCATATCACTGAAGTGCGTATTACCTCCCTTATTCGTTTATTTTAACAACTTTTGCATACAAATTAAAATACACTTGTTTCACGAAAACATTTGCATTCCTAATAGCATTGTTACTCAAGTTGTGAAGTAATCGCAAACACTTTGAAACAATCCTTATAAATTTTGTACACGACCATCTCCAATTTTTATTATTCTGTATCTGCCACCAAATATTTTATACAAGAAACGTTGCTAAATTAATGAAATATACATTCATCACGAGGTCTACACCTAAACCCGAAAACTTCGGCCTCTAATAACCCGGGAGCGATGGAAAACTTCGGGGCTCTTTCCGTGGCGCAATACCCTGAGTCTAAAAAGCCGCCCTCCCTCATCGACAACAACTTCAAGACGGGTGGAAGTGGATACGCCACTTACGCGCGTCAACCCCGCAGGGAGAACTACCGAATAACCTCGGTGGGTCCGCCTGGTCATGTAGGGGCAAGGGTATCTACGTGGGCAGCCTTCACAAAGTGAAGACCGACCTCCCAGGGAGTGACCGAGCTGTCCGCGAAGGGCGCCCGGCGCCTCCAAGGCTCTTTCCATTAGGGCAAGACCTGGAGACTAACAAGCTGCCCCATCTGGTCCAAAGAACTCAAGAAGTGTGGAAGTGGATACGCCACTTACCTGTCAATCCCGCAGGGAAGACTACTGAATGACCTCGGTGGGGCCTCCTGGTGATCTAGCAGACCTTCTACTAGCTCTGCAGGCAAGTACCCAGGACTTCTTAAGCAGCCCTCTGCCCCTCCGAGCGGCCGAAGCCTAGCCGGAGGTACCTGATCTCCCGGGGTATCGGGAACACACTGCCCCCTCGAGTCCAACCCAATCCGAACAACTCCCAGTCGAGAGGGGCTTGAATGTTCTGCCCGAGGTTCCTCTGGTAGCGTCAGAGGTACGCGTGCTAAGAGTCCGCAGCGCCCGCACCACGGCAGCTGAAGATGACGGATCACCTCTCCTACGGGAGGGCCGCCTGTTGATCTAGCACACCTTCTAGCTCTGAAGGCTAGTACCCTGGACTTCTTAGGCAACCCTCTGCTCCCTCCGGGCGGCCGAAGCCTAGCCGCGGATGTCGGGAACACATTGCCCCCTCGAGTCCAACCCAATCCTACAACTCCCATTTGGGAGGGCTCGAATGTTCGGCCTGAGGTTCCTCTGGTAACGTCAGAGCTACCACGTGTGCTAAGGGTTCGCAGCGCTCACACCACGGTAGCTGAAGTAGATGGATCCTCTTCTCTGCGAGAGAAATTTTACCTAATTAAATGTTCAAATTGTTGTCCATATATGATCTTGCAGTGTGAAGTGTACAAAACTATTGTAGAATGTCTCACTTTCACCTAAAAAGCATCGTTATTTCTGTTAAGTTCTATAAATAAACTTCGTCCATAGCATCAGAGCCAAATTGGTAGCGTAGAGATTGCGTCTCATTCCTTTCGAGAAGTTCCGAGTTTGATTCTCGTTCAGGGTAAGTTACCTGGATATCGGTTTTCCAGAATTTTCCCTCATCCTGGAAAATGAATGTCAGGTAACTCTAAGCTCTATGAACCTTGGGCTCATTTGAGTATCATTTTACCAATTTCATTCATCGTTCGATACGACTTAACGTTTGGAGGACGTAAGTTAAATAAAATAGTAGGAGTCGCTCGGGTTCCCTCAAAGCGAGGTAGCCGAAGCATTTACCTGAGATACCAGGGTTGAGGGGTCGGCCCAACGCCTGGGATGATGAAGCGATGAATCATGTAGCAGTTGGTGGAATAATGGGGGGAGGGACCGGAAAACCCCGAGCCAACCTACCTCAGTGCCATGTTGTCCAACAAAAATCCCACTTTACAGTCGTCTGGCATCAAACCCGGGCCGCCAGGTGAGAGCCAATCGGTCTAACCACTCAGCCATGGCACGGCTTCAAATATTTTTCAAATGTTATTTATTTAAGTTCACTTAATTTTGCTGTATTAATTGCTGTATGTGTAATTAGAATTTTCAAAAGTTAAGTAGGACGATCAGTGAAGTAAGTTGATGTTCAAAGGAGCCCAAGATCCATAAAGCTTACATTTACTCGACATTCATCTTTCAGGGTAAGGTAAAACCCTGGAGTAAAAATATCCAGATATCTCACCCTGACCGGATTCAAACTTGTGACCTGTTGAGCGTGAGACACATGCTATCGCCTACGTCACAGAGACGGCACTTGACACTTGCCGCGCCTTGGCTGAGTGGTTATACCGCTCGACTCTCACCAATTCGATTCCAAGCGACCACAAAGTGAGATTTGCGATGGAGAATACGGAACTGAGGCGGATTTTCTCCGGGTTCTCCAGCTTCCTGCACTATCTCATTCCACTGTTGCTCCATCTTCATCTCATGTATCATAGTGCCGCATGAGGTAAAAGCGGCCGTTAAATACTACATATTTCATGTCATTGACACTCATATTAATAACTGGAAAAAGATCACAACCAAGCACTGGAATTTTCCTAGTGTTTGTCTCACATGTAGAAGTTTTCATAGCTGCAAGATTGGCTTTGATATTTCCCTCTCATCCACAGTGTGAGAAAATCCAGTAGATATTACTTCTATCCTATTTTTTTAAAGGATGTAGCATAATTGGGTGTATTGTATTAGATTTTCTGTTGTTATTGTTATTTTTTTAGATAATAGACACGGGTAGGTGGATAAAGAGCCTGTAGAAGGTGTTTTGAGTAGGTTGCGAAGGTTTAACTGTTTTCTTAAAGGCTGCATGAGCTCTTCTTGTGAGTGCTGTGGTTTGTACGTGTGCCGCCTTGATGTTCTACTGTCCATCTTAATTTATCACTGAATATTTTTCAGTTAAATTGCAAAGGCTAATGGAATTCTTGATAGTTCAGAGGCTAAGAGCTATCTTTGTAAGGTTTGGCCACTGGATAAAAAAATGTTGTAGGATTTAATAACACGTTCATGCATATGTAGGTATGTGTATAAAAATAGACAAAACTAATGGGTAAAACTGCAGGGTAAACTGTTAGTGGATTAAAAAGAGTTGCAGGGAAGGAAGTAGCTTGCTCACCTGCTGTTCATAGAAAGTTCTAGATTATTAAACCAGGCTTGCAGATACAGGCAATAAGGAGGATGCAACAGCTGGAGGTCAAGATGACCCTGTGCTGCTACCACAACAGGGATTAAGCCATCGCCCTGTTACAAACTCGACATTTGGACTGTTGAAGCAACTGGTGCGAGAGTTGCTGCTTCTTGGGGCCATATTTCAAAAACTTGAGCCGATCGAAGACTGGCCTGGGGAGTCCACAAGACAACACGTGTTTGTATTCATTACGGGGGTTTGAAGACGTGAACAGCGACAAAACTCTGCCCTTCTTGTCCTTTAAACGTGTATACAATATAAACTTATACTTTGCAAAATCGATATGATTTCATATTGTTAAGTTCGGCCCGTAACTATAGTTACGGTACTAGAAGGCCGCAACAATAAGCTTAGAAAATAGACCTTTCAGATACATCCTTCATTTGTTTTTATATTTCTGCCATACCATTCAAAAACGTGATGCCATAATTTCTCCGGAAAATATATGATCTGAGACTTCCAGAAAAATAAAATTATTAGAGAATAACCCAAAAACGTAGTTAAAAAAAGCTTTTTAAATACCAAACCTGAGATGTAAATTCACATTCTTCTATGGTGGCGATGCGAAGATTTAAAAAAATAAAAGTCCCCCTAATGATTTTGACTAAAATATATTTAAGATAATCCATGACAAATTAAATGTATATCTTGCAGGTAGTAAAATACAGTAAAACCTTGTTAATCCGAACTCCTTTAAACCGGATTTTGCTTAATCCGGACAAGCATCTTTAAAAAAATCTGCAAATTGCTAAATTAAATTATACTACCGCATTACGAGGGTGGTATGAAAAGTTTCCGACTTCAACATAAACATGGCAGCAATCTAAAACAAAACCTACTGATTATTTTAGTTAATTGATGGAAACTAATCATTTCTTCACACTAGCCCTATATAGGCTAAGGTTTTTGATAGATAGTGTCAACATGAAAAATTCAAAATTTCATATACTTGCGAGAGCCCCTAGTGGTCTACCGGGGAAATATACGAGCCAAATGGAGAATTTAATATCAGGACGGCACGTTGGCCATGGTAGTTCAATGGGTTAGAGTGACTGGACGGAAACCAATAGATCCGTGGTTCAAATCCCGGCCATGGCATTGAATTTGTTAACTATCTATCAAAAGCTACTGAATTTCGTTGTTTATCTGTTACTCACCAAAATTTAGCCATTTTGGACGCTCATTTGTTATGTAACAGTCGTTTGAGTGAGTTGATGTGAGTGTTTTTATGAAAATGGACAAAGACGAGTATCGAGCTGTCATTAAGTATTTTTTTAATATATTTATTAGATCGGTCAGCAATAATATATGCTTTACAGATCTGAGAGAACAGATACAAAATAATCACAGAGTAATAACATTGTAGAGGCAGGACAGTGTGCCTCCTCTGAACTAAAACAAATGTGTTACTGCACTAATATAAATGTGGCACTGAACTAATAAAATGGTATACATACTTCCATAGTGAGAATTTACATAGTAGAACAGAAGAATAGAAAAGATAAATTGAAACAGTAGATTATTCAGAAGTGGAAGTGTCATCACTGTAAAGCAGGTCCTGTGGTAGTCGTCACTTCAGTCGCGTTGGCCGGCGACTTCGGACGCCGATGTTATACGACACAGCTCCTGGGACGTGGCGTAGATTGTAGAAGAAGCGTCGAGCAGTCTGTCGGATGAAATGGTGAGAGGAAGAAGTCCCAGCTCGTGATGCAGCTGCTAGTTGCGGACAAACCAAGGAGCATTGGTGGCGATTCGCAAGAATCGACTCTGGATGACCTGTAGACGCCTCAGGTGACAAGTACTGGCAGCCCCCCAGACTTGGCAGGCATAAGTAATAAGAGGCTGAACCAGAGATTTGTATAGGAGCAGTGAAGATTCTAAAGCAAGTGAAGTATGTTTGTGAAATAATGGAGACAGTTGTGAAAGACGAGCGGATGCCAGGGTAATGGTGCGGTCAATATGAGGCTTCCACGTAAGCCGAGTGTCCAGTAACACTCCAAGGTACTTGACTGGTGTAGGTGAAGGGAGCCACGGCACATGATCAGTCAGAAGGCGTATAGGTGGAGGAGGATTATAGCGGCGTAAAGTAAAACTCTTGGCTTCAGTTTTCTGGGTATTAAGGGAGATGCACCAATTTTGACACCATTAAACGATCATTAAGTATTTGTTTTTGAACGGAAATACGTCTACGATAATCAAAGATGAGTTGCATTCTGTGTATGGGGATTCTGCACTATCATTTACCACAGTAAAATTTTGGGCAGCTGAATTTAAACGTGACCGTAAGAACTTGAGAGACGATAAACGTTCGAGACGTCCAAAAACTGCTGCTACCGACGAAAACATTGCCAAAATGCGCTAAATGGTGGTACATGACCGCCGAATTAAAGTGAGAGAGATAGCAGAGGGTATGAAGATGTCAAAAGAACGTGTTTGTCACATATTAAATCAACATTTAGACATGAGAAAACAAACATGTTATAGCCTTACTATGTATTTATTTCTAGGTTTCTTTATATCTAGACGTATAACGTGCTTTGAGGAGGCTCAGAAATGTCATGAAGGTACGCTATGAAAGGGCAGCACTAACCTAGAAATTTCCAATTTGTGAAATCGATGTAAATTGGCTCCAATCTTTGGGATAGCCTCTGTTGGCACACCTGATCTCCGGAAGTGATGACCTGTCAAGCAACTCCTGAATTAGAGAGATTGGCTACTGTTAGCAGGTGGGCCAACCTCTACTGTAATCCACTTCAGCTTTCATTTGTAGGGCTACAAGGGTTACGAGAATTTTGTTTTGCTATTTAATTCTTTCGCTGCATCAAATTATATACTACATCAGAGAGTTAAAAATTGTTATTCTAGATTGAGTCCAGTTAATGAAGAACGATACAATCAGATTCAACTCAGTGTTCTGGAAAACAGGAAGGAGTAACGGAGCTCAACAAATAATAATGGAACTTCACATTCCGCTGAAGTAATCTTACGTGTATATTTTTTTCTCTGGTAGTGATAGTTAAGTTTGGGAAATATTGTCGTTTACCAAAAAGGTTCGAAGTTGAGAGGTCATCGAAAATATATGAAACCCCCTGAACAAATAAAAAGCAATTTCAGATAAAGCTGGTTAAATAAAAACAAATACATGTTTTAAAACTCTTCTCGGGAAGCAAGCCAGGTGAAAAGACGATTAGAAATCGACGTTTTGGAAGTGTGCATCTCTCCCATTATCAGGATATTTATTAAATGTTATAACTACAAATGAATCACTGGATATAACACAAATGCAAACAAATACAAAACACTATCAATATTTGCGTTGCTGAACAAAAGACTGTTTTCAATAAATTAAATGCCAGGTGAGGAGATGGCGTGATTATAAAAATCAATTGCGTCAAAGAAATATAACTACTCTAGTTGATTATCAAGCTTTATTGATCTGTGCTTCTTAAGTCGACTGATTTCCATTTTAAAGCCGCTGTCCAAGAGGAGCTAAACTGAAATCCAGCATCCGTCGATGCACTGCCAGATAAATACTTAGAATCAGGGCTACTATGGAGGGCATTCAGCACCCAGTATTCGTCTGGCGACCGAGAAACCCTCCGGAAAAAAAAAAAAAAACACGAGTCAAGTAGGTGGGCCACGAAACCGATCCTGGCAAATGTAGGCCACAGACGAAACCATCCCGCTCAGTTCTTGATGAACTTTAAGTACAGTATTTAACGAATAAAGGTCCTTTATATTATGCTGTTTAGAGCCAAACCAACACCGATCATTTCTTAATTCAAGGAGTTCCAAAACATGTCTTTCTGGTGAAGTATGACATAAAATTGTTAGGTGGAATGCTATACTACACATACAGGCCGACATAAGTATTCGAACGTAAACATATTTATTACTTATATTATTTTAAAGCTACGCAGAGTAAGCATGCGTAAATAAAACTGGTGCAAAATAAACTTGAGTCTTCCATTAAACATATAAACTCATAAATAGCAACTGAAACTAATTTTGCACTACAAGGAGAAATAAAACGGTTACTTTACATCTGGAGATAAGTATTCGAACAGAGAACAGCTAGTATTTAGTTATCATCCCCTTTCTTTGAATTACTGCTGATAATCGTTTGGGTATTGTGACTACAGAGTCCATATTTCTCCACTCTGTTTGATGAAGTTCTTTCAAATGTTCTTCTGATGTGATGCTTCCTCACACGCTCCTCGAGTTCCTTCCAGATGTTCTCTACAGGATTTCAATCTGGAGACTGGGGCGGTGTCTTAAAGTGAGAGGAGTGTTGTACACTATCCAAAGCCTTACAATTTCAGCAGTATGCTTCAGATCAGTGTCCTGCTGGAAGTAATAATCATACCCTAATCAGACGACTTTCAAAACTTGGCCCGCTACTTCACAGACACACTCCTCTTGGGATTGAATGCTCTCTGCTTCTCTACAAATCTCTTGTCCGGCCACTTATCACATATGCTTCCCAGGTATGGGGTTCGGCTAGCAGCACTCATCTCCGAAGGGGTCCTGCAAAATCGATTTCTGCGCATCGCCACGGATGCCCCTTGGTACGTAAGAAATCAGCAACTGCATAAAGAACTTGGTCTCCTTCCTCTTCACCAGTACATACGTCAGATAGCCTCTCGCTTCTTCTCAAACCTGCCAGATGTTCCAGGAGCTGTGATGTACGACATCGGCGTACGAACCCGCCAGCCCTCGCGCCTGAAGAGACGACTCTCACAGGATCTCCTCCTTAGTGATCTCTTTGATTACTTGTTTGTTTTAATTAACTTATTTTTCTCTTGTTTCACAGTGTTAAGAAGATAATAGGAGCCAACTTGGTTTTCCTTACATGTTATTATATAGTTCATAGAGATTGAATTAGCCAACGAGGATCTGTAAAGCATGTACTGCTAATCGATCATTGAATAAAATAAAAAATAAAAAAATACCCTAATCCCAGCTTCTCTGCATTCTTTTTAAGATTGTTTTCAAGAATCCTCTTCTATTCAAATTTGTTCATGACCCCATCTATGAACACCAGTTCTCCAAAGCCAGATGAAGCTATACAGCCCCATACCATCTCACTACTGCCACCATGTTTCACTGTAGCTACCATGTTCTTAGGTTCCCATTCTGTATTTGGCAGACTCCATACTTTAAGATGTCCATCACTCTTGTATAAGCAGAATTTGCTCTCGTCCGACCAGAGAACCTTATTCCAGAATTCTGTTGGTTTCACCACATACTGTTTAGCAAATTCTATACGCTTTTTCTTATTCACCTTATTAATATATGGTTTCTTCCTAGGAACGCGGGCATTGTACCCAGTACTATTTAAATCCCATTCAACTGTTCTGTTCTGGTCTGGACGCTCAAGGCATCCTCTAATCTCAGATGCAGTGACTCTCGGATTCTGCTTCACAGTTGTTATTATTTACCTCCTCTCTCTGGTGGTGAATTTAGAAGGAGCGCCATTTCTAGGTTTATTTACAAGAGAAGTTGTCTGTTTGAAGCGTTGAATTAAGCAGGACACTATAGTTTTGCTTCTGTTATTGATTTTGGCAATTTCAGAGAGAGATTTGTTTTGCTTGTACATATTTACCACGATGTTCCTCTCTGCCACCGTTGCCTCCATACCTTTACGTCCCATAGTACCTGTGAGTTCACAATTGACTGAATAACTTTGAGCACACTGTCTCAAGGCATAGAGGGTCAGTAGAATAAATACAGTACAGATTGTGTAATAAATACATGCAAAGTGATATTTTAAGTATTGTTTCCGAGACATAAAATGTTAATGATTGCATTTTAAAAATCATGGCTGCCAAATAAATATTACAGCATTTATAGTACGTGCAATGTTACATGTTATATTATTCGAATACATCTGTCGGCCTCTGTGTATAGCAGAGATAGCAAAAAATATCTAATAATTTTTCATCTAAATGATACAAAATTAACAAATGTGAGAAACGTAATTTAGAATTACTTCTGTTGTATAGCTCCGTCATGTGGGAGACACTCTCTGGCGCCATCTACCCTCAGTTCATGTGCCATTCGTCGGAGCGAAGATGCGCACTAATGTACCCCAGAGCCAATAGCTAATCTACATAGCTGCATTATTAAACAGTTTACGTGCGGTCTAATGAGCAACGACGTAAATAAACCGAATCACGTCAGATGTAGGAACAAAAACTGGTACATGCTGGTTGCATGTAAAGTGTCATTGGGGTGTGTACTTGTCAGGAAGATGTTGAGGATGAAGGGCAGTCCTCCGTGTACCTACACGGACAACAGCTGTCCCCTGATTTGGAGTGACGCCATCAGGAACATGTAACCATCCCCCCGTGTCGAGCTATCACCAAACGTCAGTGTGTTAACCTCAGCTTACTGCCAAAGAATTAATAGTAATAATAATGATAATAATAATAGTAATAGTAATACAAACGATAACGACAACAATAACAATAGCACTTTACTGTCAATAGACTGAGCTACTATTTCTGACGTTGTCAAAATTACATACGTTTTACAGTTTTAAAATATGAACAATTTAAAGTATTTTCATATGTAGTTATTTTCTAGTGAATTTATCCAAATTATACACGAGGATGGTCTGGTTTCCGACAGCATAAAGATGGCAGCACTCGTAAACAAAAGCTAGTGAATTTCGTTGTTCATCTGTTGACAGTTACTTACCAAAGTTTCATCCATTTTGGACGCTCAGTTGTTATGTAACAGCCATTTGAGTGAGTTGATGTGAGTGTTTTTACGAAAATGGACAAAATCGAGTATCGAGCTGTCATTAATTATTTGTTTTTCAAAGGCAATACGCTTATGCAAATCAAAGATGAGTTCGATTCTGTGTATGGGGACTCTGCACTATCATTTACTACAATGAAATTTTGGTCAGCTGAATTTAAACATGACCGTAAGACCTTGGGAGACGACGAACGTTCGGGACATCCAAAAACTGCAACTACCGTCGAAAACATCGCCTAAGTGCACCAAATGGTGCTAGAAGACCGCAGAGTTAAAATGAGAGAGATAGCAGAGGCTATGACCATGTAAAAAGAACTTGTTTGTCACATATTAAATCAACATTTAGACATGAGAAAGCTGTCCGCACCTTGGGTGCCGCGTTTGCTCACTTTAGACGAAAAATATGTTTGAATGAACATTTTCAACGCTCTGTTAGCGTAGTATATGCGCAATAAATCCACGTTTGGGCACCGATTAATTACTGTATATGAAACTTAGATACACCAGTATACGCCCGAAATAAAAATACAGTCCAAACAGTTGACTGCAAAGGGGCTACTGGCTCCAAAAGAAGCAAAACCTTTTTTTTCGGCTCGGAAAGTTTTGGCGACTGTATTTTGGAATACTCATTTAGTTATTTTAATCGATTATCTTGAGAAAGGAAAAACCATCATATGAGCATACCACGTATCATTCCTTGACAAGCTGAAGGCAGAACTTCCGATAAAACGGCCACAGTTGCAGAAAAAGCAAATACTGTTTCACAAAGACAACGCACCGTCTTACATATCCGCGGTTGTAATGGCAAATATCCACGAATTACGGTTTGAACTGCTTGACCATGCGCCTTATTCACCAGATCTAGCCCCAAGCGACTTCTTTTTGTTCACTCATCTGAAAATTGCGCTCGTAGGACAGAGATTTTCATAAAATGAAGAGGCAATCACCTTGGTGAACAATTATTTTGCAGAAGAAAACGCCGAGTACTATTTGGACGGGTTACAGAGATGAGAGCATCGCTGGGAGAAGTGTGTAGAGTTACATGGAGACTAATGGAAATTAATTGCTCTTTCACACTAGCCGTCTGTAGGAAGCACTATGAAAGGGTAGAGCCAGAATGAAAAATTCAATGCCATAGCCGGAATTTGAACCACGGATCTTCTGGTTTTCGTCCAGCCACTCTAACCATTTGAGCTACTGTGGCCAACGTGCCAACATGACATTGAATTCTCCAACTGACTCCTGTTTTTCCCGGTAAACCACTAGGAGTTCTCATAAACACATGAGACAACTACCTTAATGGCGACTTACTATGCTGTAAGTACTTTAAGGCCCGGGCTTTATAGTTCGGACCACTACTAGGTCAACCAGTGGAAATTAATTGCTCTTTCACATTAGCCGTATGTAGGACGCACTATGAAAGGGTAGAGCCAGAATGATCCGTGGTTCAAATCCCGGCTATGGCATTGAATTTTTCATTCTGACTCTACCCTTACAAGGAGACTATGTTGAAAAAAAAATGTAAGAAAGTGTCTTGTATCTTGATTAGGTCGGAAACTTTTCAGACCACCCTCCTTATTTATTAAATACATTTTAAGCATGTGTTTAAAAATATGTCACACTGAGTTGCTTTGTATATTCCGATAATATATTATACAAAATTAAGTCTATTAAACTAGGATCTTTGTGACAGATATTGAATCGAGTGCTTTAAGCCTTAATTATGTCTGGTATTATAATGGTCCACTTTGTTATATCTTGAATTTTGTTTTTGTGCAGCGTATTAGACAATTTTATGTAGATATAATGAGAAAATTGTCAAAAGCTTGTATCATCTGCATAGGATATAATACTATATCATTCCCATATAGGATAAACAATAGGGGTGCCAGCGCCCAACCATGGGGGACTCTGTGTTTAACATTTTGAAATTCTGTTGTAGTTTTCTTGTTATATTGTCATTTTTATGGTGTGTTAATATTTCCTGCTTTTTACCTATAAGATATGTGCTGATTAAGTTTTTGGTTATGCCTCTAATGCCATAAAGCATCGTGTTCGACTCCTTAAACCTTCCAGAAGAAGAGGCTACGTCGTGATTTGACGAAGAATATGAAGTGTGAGTGAAAAATTAGTGAAAATACGAGAAAAAGCTCGACCAAGTCGGAATGGTGTCAGAAGTGGGATTGAGTACCAGGATGGAAGAATTTATTAAAGAAATATTAGTTGAAAGCAAGATGGTAAAATCGAATGGAGAAGATAAAATCTAAACTGTGATCTCTATGAAGAAACTGAGATCTGGTTTCGGGGATTTGCATTTCTAGAGTATGAACAAGAAACTGTAGAATAAAACGGTGAAAATGAAGGTGTAACTCGGTTTTGTCACTGACACTGGAACGAATGGTCCGTCATTTTGATGCTGGAGCACTACTACTGCAAGAAGTAAGCAGATGTAATAACAGTATACACATTCAGACGATGTCTGAAGTTAAGGGACAGTTGCAACCGGCATACAGAGTACCTCGTTAAACTTCTCGCTCGCTTACAAAACCCGTGCACAAATTCCATTATTTTCCAAGCGTATGATATGTTATTTTAATAATGACGTTAGTTGGATATTCCGGGGTAGTAACAATGCCGTAAACTGTCAAGACAAGACGCTCGTAGTCTTCCTTTCCCTGGGAATTTCGGTCCTCGCAAGTTGGTCATGCGTTCGTCCTCCGGTTTACTTCCGCAAAGTGGTTTTGCATGCGTCGGACGTGCTCGAGTTAAAGTTGCAAACCGCCCAGCCAAAGTAGGGTCTGGCTATTTTGGGCAAACAGTAACTCCTCCACTAATCTAATTATCTCATTGGTACAGTGCACCTGGGGAAAGCTGTTTTATAGTTCGGTAGCACCGTTGAACTGACTGAAAATGAAAATATGGAAGTCAGATGTTAAATACAATATGTTGACAATTTGTCATGGGTTCGATTCCAGTGACCGAACTTCCTGAACCATGGCCTTGTCTATGGTTTTCCCTGGACGATAGCCAGTCACCTTACTTCTCATTTCGTTCACCCTTTAACCTGTTTCGCTGTTTCGGGGTCCACAGTGTAGAAGAGTGTTTCGGTGTGCATAGTAGGCAATTTATAATCCACAGCGTAAGAGTCCGCAAATGGGCCAGAGCTGGCCAGCGCAACTGCCGGCCTCACGCCCACTGTACGCAGGCAGAGGTGAGCGAGGAGCTGTGGGCAGCATCACGGCACCCCACTCGGAAAATTGGCTTCCTTGACCGGGATTCGCTATCTATCGTGATTCCTCAAATTCCTGACAATGCTGAGTGGATACCGGTCCTATACCGGGACTTAAAATTCGCTAGCCGCAAGGGTGGGATCAAACCCGGGTGCATTCCGTGGTAGGGAACCAAAGCACAACGCCCTAGCGTACGGTGCCACGTCACAGGAAATGATAGGGAATTAGCTCTCTGTAGGACCTCGTCCTGCGGATCGAGGTAGATTTTTGTCAGATCCGATCACCCTTAGTAACCTCTGCTCATCCCTCCTTTCGGGGAGGGGGGATAGAAGTGTCCCATCAGGGACATGCGCACAGTAGACCTTCTGAAGTTCGAGGTACTAATTGCTTCCTCTGAAGCTTGTAATGGAGTAACAGAATCAAGTTATTTTCACAGCAGCTCCCAGAAAATTCAAGATAAAAAGTGTTATTTATTTGTCAAAAACATATCTCATGGTGAATTTAGCTGCGTTTCATTTTTCTTATTTTGCTCTTTTAGAATTGCTTTTCTTGGACACTTTTAGCAAAAATATTCACAGCATATGAATTTTGAGTATAGTTCATTGCTTTAATATGTTTATTTTATACTTGCCCAATGCAAATGTAAAATTAAAATAGTAATAATGTTTTACTTCTTTTGTTTCAGGTAAGATCTTCAAATGGAAACTCAGGGTACAGACAAGGTACAGAATGCATTTATTTTATACCACATTCTTTGTGACCAGAATAGTAGATTTCTGAAGGTTTTGTGCTTTATCTAGCATATTATTAGAACCTAGATATATCAGAGGTGTAACTGCCGAAGATTTTGTGCCTGACTATCTGTGTTATCCAACATTGTAGTTATATATCCCATAAGGTGGTTGAAAATAAGTTTAAGGGTGTTTTTGTTAAGATTTTACTAAGTCGTGGGTAGTTTGTGATTTATACTTATATCTAAAGAGTGAAAGATTAATAATTATTTACATTTTTGCTTAAATTACGTCTCGTGTATGTTAATTAACATGCATAGAGCTTTTACCATTTATGTAATAATATTAAAACACCCAGCAAATGATCAAAAGTGTCTTAAAAGGCTAAATCAAACACGAGAACTCGCGAGGTGGCAAAGATATAGCGCCAGGCATAAAAGTCCTACTACTGTACCCAGAATGTGCTTTCAGGCAAGTCTCGAAATAGCTCAATAGGATTATCACGTCTCCTGTTCCCTAACCCCCAATGAAATAGGTTCAAGTCTCAGCATTGTAAATACTCCTTTTATGTCCATCAAAACTTGCAAACCGAATTCACAATAATTTAATTATAATGCCCCTGAAGCCCTGCATTACCCAAGAGGGTCATCAGTTCGAGCACTTGCTTCGTGTTCTAGGAATTGAAAAATTGTCATTTTTAATATCACAGTAATTCTATGTTTGCAAAATAGTATTTAACTTCCATGTTAAACTCTAATACTGTAATTTCCATGTTCTCTGTGTTCAAATGTGTATAAATAATCCTTATTTCAGTTGCATCTACCTATAGGCGTGTTTAAACAACTACTTACTTGTAGTTCACCAATAAACATCAAACAATCCCATAAAATGTAATAAAACAATTAAAAATAGAGACAATGACAGTTTACAGAATAATAATTGCAAATTGTGAGTATTATACGGTAAAAAATTAGTATATCTATGCAGAGAATTCGAACCACCTTCGCAGTAGACAGATGAGATTGTAGTTCTGTGCTAGTTTCAACTGAGCTACCTAGTACAATTACGACCTGAGATGTAAATAGTGAAATGTAATCTCCCAATTGTGTATTATATTCTCCCAAAGTTGCACGTGTGTCCTATTATTGGTTCAAAAGTTATGGCCTATTGAAATGGTTCAGATTGATATGGATCGCACTGCATGATAAGACAATAAACGAATTTTTATACATGGACTAAGCATAATGTACCATCTAGGTTACAAGAAACGCATTTCTATCGGAATTGAACCCAGAATTCTTGAATGGGAGCCTCACACATTAATACTGGCCGATGGTGTTCAGTTTTTAATGCACTTCTAACCAGTTTGTAGTGCTGTTGCTGTGTTGTCTCGCCAACTACTTGCTTATCAAGAAACTAAACACACTTGCTGAACAGATAAGAAGCTGAATGAACACCAAACCTTGATTTCATGCAGAAATATCGTTTAATCTCCAATACTTGAGATTTTCTTGTGCAATTAATTGAAGGACTACGTTAGAAATCCCTTCCCCCTTAGGGAGAAGAAGGTGGTTATCTTCTTGTTACTGCGCCTATGTCAGAATCTTTTACCAGTAATTAGTTTCGTTTTTACAACTGCAGGTTCTAGGAAATTAATACTGGGGGGTAAAGAACAAAGAGCGGTAAATGAGTTTCATTACCGCAACTTTGAAACAAATTCAATAACAGCTGGTGTTACCTTGGTAACGGTGTCTCTCTCCTCGTGTTTTGATCTGCTTTACCGATAAAGCCGCAGCCTTAGTCCTGGGGAGAGCAAACAAGGCCTTTGTTAAATTTATTTCACTTTTGTAATTCGTAGGAACTGTGCTTTGAGTAATTCAGGTCTCAAAAGTGCAAGAAATAACATCTGAATTTTGCGAAGTATTATGTTTATTATAAAGAAAAAATTGAGTATCGCCAAACACGTGTTTGATATATAAAACTATTATTTTGTACGTAACTGTGTTTTAGCTTTTACCCTTTCATTTTTGGAACCTTTCTGTCATTTTTCTCCTTTTAATATTTGACATTTTGTAATTCTTGCTGTTTCAATTTAGCTTACTTTAGCGCTTAGTTTTTCTTTGGTTTTTAGCTTTTACTTTCAACTTCACGTTCAAGTGGCCTAGATGTCGACGAGTCCTAACACTGTACACACTCACTCACTCTCTCACTCACTCACTCACTCACTCCCTCACTCACTCACTTACTCACTCACTCACTCACTCACTCACTCACTCACTGACTCACTCTTTTATGTAATTATCGGCTGTTTAATATTAGAATGCATTAAATAAAAACCAAGTGCTCTGAGATAAATACTGAATATTTATTTTTAGGTCCTTACAAACAAGGGCTCCCAGTTCTCAATGTACCGTTTCCAGACACTGTTGCCAAATATAAACCCTGTTATTCTTGCTGTTTCAACTTAGTTTACCTTTTAGCGCTTAGTTTTTCTTTGGGTTTTAGCTCTTAGTTTCAACTTCAGGCCCAAATGACGTAGCTTTCGACGGGTCCTAAAACTCCAGACACTCACGCACTCTAGTACGTAATTATCGATTGTTTAATATCAGAATGCGTTAAATAAAAACCAAGTGCTCTGAGATAAATACTGAATATTTATTTTAGGTGCTTAAAAACAAGGATGTTGTTGATGTAACGTTTCCAGTCATTGTTGCCAAATAAAAATGCAGTTGGTGGTTTCAGCATTAGAATTCGCAATAATATGTGCACATTACTCCTTTGATGTAACTATCAATGCGGTAATGATCGCATATGTCACTTGTAGAGCTCCAGGAACAAGGAACAAAATGCCCGCCTCTGTTGCGCAGGTGGTAGCGTGTTTGCCTTACGGTCAAGAGATCCCAAGTTCGAATCTCGGTCAGGTTGAGTTATCTGGATAAGGTTTTGTCAGGGTTTTCCCTTATCCTGAAAGTGGAATGTCTGGTAACTCTAAGCTCTATGGATCATGAGCTAGAATATACAGCACTTGACCCCTAACTGTAGTTGACGTAATGAATGTGGCGGTGCACTGGGGAATAATTCTGATGTCTGGCAAGCCAGTTTGCTATTTGAAGATACAGCTTAAGTTATATATTCATACATGAATACTCTAGACCTTTTCACATAAATAACACGGACGATGAATGCAATGGGTGAAATGATGCTCAAATGAGCCCAGGGTCCATAGAGCTTAGAGTTACCCGACATTTGTCTTTCAGGATAAGGCAAAACCCCGGTAAAACCTTATCCAGGTAACTCACCCTTACCGAGATTCGAACTCCGGACCTCTTGAACGTAAGGCAGACACGCTACCACCACGCTACCAAGGCGGGTTCGTGAAAAGATAAATAGATACAGACAGCTCAAACTTGCTATACATCAGAGGAAGACAGCTTCGAGAATTGTGACGTATTTCAGTCGGGAGCGAGACCTGCAGTGCTCGTGACGTCAGGCAAGAGCCATGTACTACTAAGTTGCCTATATAAATAGCGCTGTGAGTACAGAATCTGAGGGTTCAGCCAGGGTAGCGCACACGATGACAACAATGTAGCTGCCACGTACCAAATAGAATTGTTAAATTTACAATGTAACGATTTATTGAAGGGCAAATATAGAAACAAGGAAGACTTGGCTGATTTTTACAAGAATGTCCCCCAAACCATATTTCCGAGGTTGTATTCACTTTCCCCACGGACATTGTGTATGTTTGACTCGACATATGTCTGCGAACAATTTTTTTCCTCTTATGAAATTAGCTAAGTCCAAACCCTGAAGTACCTTGTTGGATCACAGTCTGACATGCAGACTTCGATTACAAATTTCCCAGACATTACGTCCTGACATTGATAAACTAGTTAAAGAAAACCTAAACAGAAAGTGTCGGAAAATATCTACATAATTCTGTTCTGTTCTGTAATTTGTAGAGAAAATTACTTTGTTTTATTTTAATTACTTTATAACATGCCTGATCGTCAGATAAACTACGAGTATTTTCTCATAGCACAGAGTCAAAATGTAAATATTTATAAACTATGACCAATTGTGTAATTAAAGCAGTCAACATTAATATTACAACTAAGATGTAAGTTGTGCATATTATTAACACCCGATACGTTTTCTGTCTTTCGTACGTTGTCGGAACCCCAACACAATCTATTTCCTTCCTCTTGGGCAGCAGAAATCAGCGCGTTGACGTCACCCGCTAACCTACCATTCGTTCGGGAGCATATTTTGCGGTTAGAGCTGACAGAGCTGACGTCACACCGCCACCACTACCTATAGATACCCTAGCTGTAACGGTTGTCGAAGCTACGTAACAGCAGAAATGGAAGCAAGTGTACAAAATGACAATGAAGCGTAGCATGCTTAAAATCGATTAATAGTGCTTAGTTACTTGAGTAGTCTGTTTAATATTATGAACAGATCAGACTATTATCTTGCACTACAAATAAAATGAAATAGTAAACAAATAATCTTCATTAAAATAACAAGCAGTGAACAAACTAACTCCTATTCCTAAAGATTTTACAGTATTGAATAATTTTGTCTATAATTTGGTTATTGTGTCCTTAAAATATTACTAGCATCTGGCAGGATGATTCAGATAACGTCTGTGCCTCATATTCGGAAAGTAGAGTGTTCCAATTCCATGGGCCAAAGATCTCTTGAGACTTTTTTGTGATTTCCCTTAGTCGCTAAGTTAAATCTAGGTCTAGATATTTAATACCACTGCCTAAGTTCCAAATTAAGGCTAGAAACATTAGTAAAAATTAAAATAAATGGTATTAGTGAATATGCTGCCATCTATGTACGGATTATGAAAGCGGCAGACTGAACCGCATCTTAGTGAAACTGCCTTGTACTACATTCCATGTGAACACATGACAAAGTAAGATGCCACTGCAGCGATGAGAGCTCGTCGTGGAATGACAACTTAGTTAAGGTACTTAAAATAATTAAAAATATACTGCATAATAATAAGTAATGTTAAAACATCAAATAGTTATGATCAAGCACAGTGCTGTTACTTGATTCTGATTTGTTTTCAAACAAAATGATTTACATTTAGATAATTTATAAGCATTTTGAGACTATTTTAATGTTTATGATTTTGGTAAAATCAATTCCTATAGTACAAATATCACTCATTGGTTGCGAACTCCTCTAGGTAAATTGCCTCGACTTGTGGAAATTACTTTTGGCATACTATTGCACCTGGAGCTGTTAACCATTGGTGGGACTGGGTTTGGGGGTTGAAGAAGGTAGGTTATAAAGAAAGGGAAGGTGCTGTAATCCTGTTTGTAATATACTTGTTGGATGCGTCGTTGCATAATACTGCAATTCAGGAAGGCAACCCCTACCATGTAGGTGGCGGACTCATTTTCTTGCCTCTCCTGTATTTGCACAAACTTGGCACAAGTAAGATGTTATGTTTACGTTAGGTGCAAAAGTGATCTAAGTCTCCATTTGTAAAACGTCCTCTATTCTCCACCTCTGCGTTGTTAACGAGGTACGTAACTGGAGCCTAAAACATTAGTATTTAATATCCTCTTTCAACAAAAATCTGAACCGTTCTTCACCCATTTTCCCCTCGTTATGACATTTAACATTTTGTAGCAGATATAAAGCTACAATTTAGTATTATGTGACATTTTGAATGAAAGTTATAGACGATAAACAGATGACCAGTCCTGAAATATCCGTAATACAAATTTAACACTTAATTTAACCATTTTATGTGATATGATATGACATGATATATTTTATTGTGCATAGCCCAAAATTTTACGATTTACAGCTGTTGACATTTATTTGTCTTTACCTTTTTGCTACCTTGGCTTACATGACACCCTGGTCTTCTGTTCTGCCAGCTAGCTCTTAACCTCCATACCTCGTTGATTACTTAATTAGTCCCTTTCTTCCCCGTCATCTTTCTTTCTTATACTCTTTACATTTCTTGTCCATTTTTCTTTTACTTTCTGTAAGAACTCACCAATACTTCTTATCATCTTTTCCTCCCTGCCCGTTAACACTTTTATAGCTACTATCCTCTTCTCTTCTTTCTCCCATTTTTCCTCACAAACCTTTTTTCTCCATATTGCAACTTCCTCACATTCTGTTACATAGTGTTCTATACTTTCTTTTCCCCCACACAATTCACAAATTCCTTTTTCCATATCTCTTATCCCTCATAGAAATATTATTTCTGTTCTCATCCAAGCTAACCCTTCTCTCTCTTGCCTATTGCAGTAATCTACATATGCTTCTCGTCCCCAATTTCTTTTTATTTGTTTGTAAAGTTGTAATGATTTAATCTTTTCTAGACTTCCCCATATTTCCTGTCTTTCTATATCTTCTATTCTGCATTTTACTAATTTACCCACATCGCTTGTATTCAATTCCTCTAATCACCTATCTCTGCCCACGAACTATTTGAGTTCGCTAATCCTTTTTGCTGCATCATGTATACTTTCATAATTTCCCCTTCTTCTTTGGCCAAACACCTATACCATAATTTTTATCATTCTTTCCATTATTATTGCATTTCTTCTTGTCTTTCCTAATTCTACTAAAGCTTCTTCCCTAGCTGCTGATCTTGGTATGCCTAGTAGCTCTTTACAAAACCTTCTGTAGTTATGTTTACCTCTGTGCCCCCCCCCACCCAAATCTCCGCTGCATACAACATTTTGGATTCAACAAATGCTCCATGCATTCTTTCTAACCATTTGGTTGTCATTTCTAGCTTATATTTGCATATTTTTATTCCATTCATTTTCGCCCTTCCTTTTGCTTCAATTTTTCTCCTGTGTGCTGCCCACTTTTCATTTTTATTCAGCCTTACTCCTGAGTATTCAAAATCAGTGACCACTTCTATCCTTTTGCCATTTAGTACCCATCTTTCATATGTTTTTAGTTAACTCCCTTCTTGAAGACCATAACTTTAGACTTGTTTATGTTTATCTTTATTCCCCACTCTTCACAGAATTTTTGGATTTCATTTATTGTATTCTGCAATCCTACTACCGTTATAGATCCTACCATTAAGTCATCCGCATATAGCAATCCAGAAATTTCTTTGTTTGCTATTACCGGAGAGTACGTATTTCTTTTTATTATTTTGAATATTCAAATATCTACTTTTATCAAATAGGAAGTAGTGATTCAGTTTTTCATGTTTTGAACATGCAAAGAGAATGGAATATCAAAGCTATAAGATAGGAGTAGCTCCTAAAATATTTGACTATCGCTGAAGCTTATTTTTTGTTTATTACGTAGTTTTATACAAACATTCACAGCTCCAAACTCTACAAGAGATAAATTTATTGTAGCTGAAGAAACATTTCCACCCTGCAGCAAGGAATTGAACCTGGTACCTCTGTATTTAAAGGTTAACACGCAGCGCGTCTGCCTTCAAGAGTTTCCGAGTTGGAGTCCATGTCAGGCTGAGTTACGTGGATAAGTTTTTTTTTCTGGGATTTTCTCTTCTCCTGAAAGATGAATGCATGATATCTCTAAGCTCTATGGACCTTGGTCTAATTTGAACATAGTTTCACTTATTTCATTCATCGTCCGAACGACTTAACGTTGCAGAACGTAAGTTACAAAACAAATAAAAATGAGAACAACAGTTTCAACCCAAAACAACACCAACATGCCATTTTCAACAGTTTAATCTTTCGGATGATCAACTTTCCACTAAACAGAGAAGATTATCAAGAAGAATACCTACACATAAAAAAGTAGCTATATCCAACGGTTTCAACCCAAATTTAGTAGACGAAACAGTTAACAGACTCAACAAAGCTAAGAAAATAAAAGAAACCAGCACCCTAGAACCTACAGGAGAAAAAGAGAAAAAACTTTTTAAAAAATTCACCTTCCACCCATCAGCCTATAACAAATTCCAAAAAATCTTCTCAAAACACAACAAAACTCTTGCACCTCAAAATAGGTTTAATATCAGAAATTTGTTAAAAGGCCGTCCCAAAAATTCAATCACTACCAAAGAAAAACCAGGAATCTATGAGATCAAATGTGAAACTTGCCCTAAAATGTATATAGGAAAAAAATATTAACATCAGAACTAAAGAACATATAAGAAACATTAAAAATGGTGAAACAGAAAAATCAGCAGCGGCTTTTCATTTTTTGAATACTAGACATGACATCAACTTGGAAACATCTCTAATAAAATATGTTAATCACCCCATAGACCTTTCCGTATGGGAAAAAATCTTCATTAACAAAAATCGTCATAGAGTCATGAATTTTGAAACTCCGCCACCGGACATCTTTGACAAGTACATCACGCCATCTATTGACAATACGGAGAAAGAGGAAACCACAACTTACACTAATCGAGTATCAGCTGATGATAGGAGCAAGAGCTCTTGAAACCAGTCCTGTGAATAAACAGTGTGAGTGAAGCAATGTGTCAATATCTTCTCGATTCACTTTTGTACAAATAAAAATAAGTTGTTCAAAAATTTCATATCAACTAGGTATGGCATTACTGAACTATTCTGTTATTTGATTTTTGTTTGATTTTTTATTCTTATAGGCTGTATAAACCTTCGCTAATTGGGACTAATGCCGTATTAGAGAGTTAAATAAGTAAATAAACTCCATAACTTGCTTCCATATTGCTGTGTCTAAAGGTCGCTGTATACATTCACCCTGTATATAAAGTTTTGTTAATATAAGCCGATATAGAAAGAATTAACAATTTGGAGCATGTTAAGAAGCCATAGCAGATGTAACATTTCTGTGGCTCACCTCGCAGATACTTTTCCCTCCATGCTGCTGACTCCTCTTGCCCTCCGAACCCCTTCACGGCCCTCTAGAGACCAGCGGGAAGATTTGCTCTCCCCTTGGAACCAGATCCATCGATCCTCATTCCTACTTTAGCAACGACACCCTCCTTTCTTACTCGTTGGCAGTCAGTGTGGGATTCACACTTGGCTAAGTTCTCAACTTCCGAAATTTGCATTTCTGTAATTATTTATCTCAATTTACTGTGAATGTAAATAGCAATTTTGCTAATACCCTTATTTTAATTATTACAATTATTTTTACTTACGTTTTCCAACAAAGCAATAATGAAGAATGAATGAAATGGGGGAAGTGATACTCAAATGAGCCCTGGGTACGTGGAGCTTAATGTTACCTGACGTATATCTTTAAGATAATAGAAAACACCTGAAAAACGTTCCAAAAACTAACCCTGACCGGGCTTTGAACACCGTACCTTGAACGACGTGAGGTAGACACGCTACCCCATACATAGGTGGTCTGAAAAGTATCCAAAGTAATAAAGGTACAATATATTTTTTCCAGACTTATTTTTCTAATTTGTTTTTTCAGCACAGTCTCCTTGTAACTCCACACCCTTCTCCCAGTGATGCTCCCATCTCTGTAACAGGTCCAAATAGTACTCGGTGTTTTTCTCTGCAAAGTAATTGTTCACGAAGGTGATTGACTCTTCATTTGACGCAAATCTCTGTCCTCCGAGCGCAATTATCAGATGAGGGAACAAAAAGAAGTCCCTTGGGACCAGATCTGGTGAGTAGGGCGGATCGTCAAGCAGTTCAAACCGTAATTCGTGGATTTTCGCCGTTGAAACCGCTGAGCTGTGAGACGGTGCGGTGAAACAGGATTTTCTTTTTCTGCAAATGCGGCCATTTTCCCACAAGTTCAGCCTTCAGCTTGTCAAGTAATGATGCGTAGTGTGCTCTTGTAATGGTTTTTCCTTTTCGAAGATAATAGATTAAAATAACTCCATGAGTATCCCAAAAAGCAATCACCATCACTTTCCCTATGATGGAGCCGGTTCCTGCTTTGTAGTCCACTGTTTGGACTCTAGTTTTATTTCGGACGTACAATAGTGTATCCAAGTTTCACCTATAGTAATTAATGGGCACCAAAACTCGTATTTATTGCACCTAAACTGCGCCAACAAAGCTTTGGAAATGTTCATTCGAACATGTTTTGGTCCAACGTGAGCAAACGCGGCACCCAACGCGCCGACAGCTTTCTCATGTCTAAATGTTGATTTAATATGTGACAAACACGTTTTATTGACATGCTCATAGCCTCTGCTATCTCTCTCAGTTTAATTTGGCGGTCGTCTAGCGGTCGTGAACTTTGGCGATGTTTTCGTCGGTAGTTGCAGATTTTGGACGTCCCGAACGTTCTTCGTCTCCCAGTTATGACGGCCACGTTAAATTCAGCTGCCCGAAATTATACTGTGGTAAATGATGGTGTAGAGTCCGCATACATAGAATTCAAATCATCTTCGATATGCGTAGGCATATTGCCTTTCAGAAGCAAATATTTAATGACAGTTCGATACTCGATCAACAACTCACATCAACTCACTCAAACGACTGTTACATAACAACTGAGCATCCAAAATAACTGAAACTTTGGTTAACTGTCAACAGAAGAACAACAAAATTCACTAGCTTTTATTTAAGAGTGCTGCCATCCTCATGCTGAGGTCGGAAACGTTTCGGACCATCCTTGTATGCTACAGTGGTGGAGCATTATTAATTGATTGGTATGTACTTACACGTTGTTTGTTACAAAATCCATATCACTTTTTGTATTACAATCACATTTTACCTTTTGGATAGAGGAAGTAATTTATTCTGTCGATTTCAAGGGAAGTGCATGCTTTAAATCCTCTTAAATTGTACCAAAAGGTCCGAGAGCTGCTTTTGTTTTTTGGTAGTATAACAAAACATGCAATGTGTGGTAAATAGGAATATTCAAGTGAAGCACCTTTAAAACATGTGATACGAAAATTTTGGAGAAAGTCCTACCACCCAAAACTATTTTTGTCATGGAAAATGGTTGTTTTTTATTTAGGGATTTGTGATTTATATTCAAGATATTTACATAATAAATAAAATGTATATAATAATGTTTTGGGACAGTCTCTGATTTGTTATTGGAATTATTTTGGTACTATTACACAAATCTAAATAAAATTTGACCAGGTTATTTTAATGACCCTTTATGCCAGGCAGTAACACAACACATATCCACTTATATTACATTTATAGAAGAGAAAAGGGTTACAGTTCGTTGAAATTTACAATAAACTAATATGTATATAACAGCACATGTGGGAAAGTCACTGTTATTACCCTCGTAAGCAAAACTAAAAGCTCAAGTTCTTTTATTTGGCAGCAAACATTATCAACTTTTTGTAGCCGTGTTATTAACTTCGTACATTGCGATAGACGTGGGTGAAACTGTAGACGAAAGGAATTGTATGGACTTAACAAGTACCAGTGCGACACTGCGTGTGTTTCAGGAGCCCACTCTTTCACGTGGGCAGCCGTATCCCAAGCTCATAAAGAACCTATGCTACCTTGTTTAGTCTTGTGACTTGAAACACTGCACCAACTTCCCAAGTAAACCCATTTAAATTAACGTCCATTTCACTTCTAAGTGTAGATTCAACTTTTATTTTCACGCCGTTGAAGATATGATTATCATTGTTGTTACTGCAATTGTTGCAAGGTCTCTAGGGGCAGAAAGAGCATTTAAATATTTAGAGCGATGCTCTGAGTGGCGTTGGGATGATGTGTTTGACTTACTTTTGGTGTAGATATATAGTGACCATTAACGTTAGCAAAGCTACCGTATGTCCACGACAAGAAGGCTAGATGGGAATGAAGGGGACAGGGGCTTGTACTGTTTGTCTGCTCCGGTAGCGGATCTGTTTACTAGAGTGTATGAGAGGGCAGGTGAGTCACACATTCGCCACATACGCCACTTCCGAGCGTCAACCCCCAGGAAAGACTACCGAAAACCTCGATGGGGCCGCCTTGTGATCTAGCACACCTTCTACTAGCTCCGCAAGCTAGTACCCGGGACTTCTTTGACGACCTTCTACCCCCTCCGGGCGGCCGTAGCCAGGCCGGAGGTACCCAATGTGTCGGGAACACACTGCCCCCTCGAGTCCAACCCAATGCAAACAACTCCCCGACGGGAGGGACTCAGCAGCTCGGCCCGAGGTTCCTCTAGTAACGTCAGAGGTACCACGGGTGCTATGGGTCCGCAGCGCCCGCACCACGGCAGCTGAAGGGGCCACCGTGCGGCCAGCAACACATTCCTCTAGCTTGCCTTCTTGTCCTGGGCAAAGTAGAAGATAGTCAGACACCGAAAATCGAGTGGGATGGCTCAGAGGGTTTCGTATGTGGCACGCATTTACGAGGCCGCAGTTCGATTCCGATGGCTGACCTACCTGTCCCATGGGGTTTTTCGGGGATCTCCCGGGTCGCCAGGGGGTTGCTGGGCAAGTTAATTGCATTCCCCGAATTACATGTCTCTATTTACTCTCCATTATCATTTGACATCATTCCTCATCTGCTGGTTTCTAGATAGAAATGTTAGCGAGTTTCTCGGAGTTGTATGACAGGATGATATTTTGGTAAAACTTCCTTTTCTGGTAGGGCGGTCTCTGGTCTCCGAACTCGTTCTGCACCCAATAGGGTGGAATGCCGGCTGAACTGACATGTCGGGGAGTTTCTAACCTAGACCATGCCCACTGCACTGCCGTGGCCCTCTGTCTCCTCTCGCCTCATCCTTCCTCCCAGAGGTGCCTCACTTGGAACGTAGCTACAGTAGACCATGTTTGGATTTCAGTGCAAAATACCCTCCATAGCGTAGTTCAGTCCAGTTTAGACAGAGAAAGTTCTGCAGCAAGGCCTTTGGTACATACCTGACCCTCTGCGAGGAAGGAATAGGTGTGTCTCGGAGGACACTTCTGCCACCAGCACCACGAGTGCTAGGAGTCCGCAGCGCCCGCACCACGGCAGCTGAAGGGGACGGATCCCCTCCCCTTATATATTGTCACTCTGCAACCCCCCGTACGGGAAAGAATCCGTCCCCTTCAGCTGCCGTGGTGTGGGCGCTGTGGACCCTTACCACTCGTGATACCTCTGACGTTACCAGAGGAACCTTGGGCCGAACTGCCGTGCTCATCCCGTCGGGGAGCTGCTCGGATTGGGTTGGACTCGGGGGCAGTGCGTTCCCAACACCCGCGAGAGATGTACCTCAGGCCAGGCCTCGGCCGCAAAGAGGGGATAGGCGTTTGCCTCAGAAGTCCCGAGTACTAGCCTTCATAGCTAGTAGAAGGCGTGCTAGATCACCAGGCGGCCCCACCGAGGTTTTCAGTAGTCTTACGTGCAGGGTTGACGCGCGTAAATGGCGAGTACACTTTCATCCCGTGTTGACGTTGTCGATGGTAGGTGCTCTTTAGGAAACCAGGTATTGCCCCAGGAAAGAGACCGGGAGCTTTCCATCGCTCCCGGGTTGAAGGTAGCCAGGGTCCTCGGACCTTTGGGTAGATCCTCTGCAGATTAAAAAAAAAAAAAGCGTATTCCAGTCCAGGCGGAGAAAACTGTGTACCGAGGCCCTTTGCGACAATTGTTGAGTCGTTGTTGAGTTCAGAGGTTCCACTCCCATTAGTCTTGGACCCGTAGGACCAAGATCCCGGCCTCTTTCACCAGGGAGTATCCAAGATATCTAAAAGGGCGCCCGGCGTCCTCTGTGGGACTTTCCATAGGGCAAGACCTGGGTTACTAACAAGCCCCCCTCCTATCTGGTGCAAGGACACAAGACGGGATGAAAGTGGATACGCTGCCGACGCGCGCCAACTCCAAATTGGGAGGGCTACCGATATGACCTCGGTAGGGCCTCCTGCTGCTCTATCACACCTTCTACTAGCTATGCAGGCGAGTACGCTGGAATATTATGGCTTCCCTCAACCCCGTCCGGAGACTTACCCGATCTCCCGCGGGTGTACCTTTCCAAAATATCTCAACAGTTATTTTTTAGTTGGAATACAATTCATTTTCTTACGTGCTATAGATAAAATAAAGGCTTTTTGATAAGCTGTTTACGAAAATTCAAATTAGGCTTGTGGAGGCATTCCTCATATGAGTATTACTTATTTACTTATATCTCCTGTTGGTATTCTCACATCATTCAGTTTTTATTATGCTTTCACTAACGAAACTGTTTCTATTGTACAATCTGACTTCGCTTTTATCTTGCGATGTAGTGGCGTAACTAAATATGCCCAACGTAACCTCTTCTTCCGGAGGGTTTACTCGTTGTTAAGTCCAACACAGGACGCTTCTAGAGCGTTTCCGGAGAACGCTCAGGTAAAGCATTTGAGATCTTTCACTGTTCCAGAACGTTTCAGATAGAGAAACATCCAGAAAAATCTGGCAATGGAGCTTATGGTGTTTACTCTGAGCGGAACGTTTCTTATCTGTTTACAATTCCGTCACAGATTTATGTGTTTATTACTTTTATTATCCAGGATTTTTATTTGATTAATCGGCTTCTTTATTTTATTTAAGTTGAAGATGCTGTTAATTGTTTTATGGTACATCTACATTTTTAGGAGTAATAATTCCACGTGGCAAATTTACATGGGTTTTAAACAGTTACTTAGCTACAGTGCTGTAGACAAAATTATTACACAATCTTTATGAATCTCGTTGGGGGAAGACAGGATCGAAGTAATCTTCCCGAACCCCAAGCAGGCAAGATGCGATTTATAAAAGTTATCTAATTAAAACTTCATTGAAAGAACATACATTCAATAATCTGATAAAAGTATCACAGTGGATAAAACCACAGAGATAGCGTGCTTAAAAGGCAGATTAAGTCGCGTTATTACTTCAACTTAAGTCTAAACGTCAGAAAATATCTTAAAGCTGACCGCTTCACCAAACATCTGCCGAGCATTATAAACGTCACAAAAGTTGTCTCGATTATTAACTGCATTATGCACTTACACTAAATATTGATTTTAATTTAAAAAATTGATTCCGAGTTTTCATAGGAAGTGTAAAACATACGAAGACTGTTCAATAAAGAAAAATCACAATTTTTTTGACAATGTACCTTTACTCATCCTCATAATTTTGATGGTCCTTCACAAAATAGTCTCCCCTGAATGCGATGCACTTGTCTCAGCGTTTCTGCCAGTCTTCAAAGACATATTGGAAACCATTATTCAGAGATCCTTAAAAATCGCCTCCGCAGCCTTCACCACTGCTTCTGATGACGGATAATGCCTCCCACGAAGGAGTTTCTTCAAGTTATGGAATAGAAAAAAGTCACATGTGGCTAAGTCCGGACTATAGGGAGGGCAAAGGATGTACTTCACGTTGATTTTTGCAAGTTATTCAGTAACAACATTAGCAATATGCAGCCGCGCATTATCGTGGTGCAGCATCCTGCCTGCTTCACGGAAATATGATCTTTTGCGCCTGATATGGACTTTCAATGTTTTCAGGACATCCCTGTAGTATTGTCCAGTTACTGATGTGTGTGCAGGTACAACAAGCTGATAAACCATTACATGAATATCAAAGAATGAGATGACCACAACTTTCCCAACAGAAGCAACCACTTTTGCTTTTTGGGGGGTTGGTGATGAAGGAGATTTCCACACTGAGCTTTGCTGTTTGCTCTCAGGATTAAAGTGATGTAGCTAAGTTTCATCAGCAGTGATTACGTTTGAAAGAAACTGCCGATCTTCCTCCAAAATCAATTTTAACTGCATGCAGCTCTACATGCGAATGTCCTTTTGTTCGGGAATCAACAGTATTGGAACTCATCGCGCACAAACACGTCTCATGTGTAATGTTTCTGTCACCAACGTGTAGGGGGCACCCAATGAAATGTTCAGTATTTCAGAAAATGATCCTAAGATAATTCGTCGATCCTCTCTCACAATGGCAGCAGCAGTGTTGATGTTTACTTCCATAAGAGTAGTAACTGGTGCACCGGGTCCATCTTCCTTTGAAATCGATTGTCTCCCCTCTTTGAACATTTTAAACCACTTTCGAGCTGTGCTGTAGGGAAGAACATACTCTCCATAGGCTTCCTGTATCGTTGTATAGGTCTCAACTGAAGATTTGTTGAGACGAAAGCAGAATTTCAACGCCGCATATTGTTCCTCGCGTGTCACCTCCATTGTAGCGGTAGGCGATACTGAACATGTCTGAACCTGCCAGGTTCTCACAAGCGGGAACCAGGAGTAGCAACAATGAAACTACTACGGCGTGTTTGTTTCATGTTAAGCTAACAGAATACAATAAGATTGAATTTTAGTTCGAAATGATCATTCTTTATTGAACAGCCGTCGTATTTTGAGCTTCCTTGAGTCCAAAAAGAAACAAATGGGAGCAGGGTACTTTGGTAAAAGTTCATATATCTATGAATAGCTTAACGTGCAAGAAAAACAGTTATATAACAAATTTATATTTGAATTTAACAACATTGTACGATGTTCAAAATGTTCGCATAGCAAATAGATATACAGATACTGTATCATAAGTAATGTAGTACAATTGCTTGTATTGGGTTGTGACAAGGAATTAACTAATTCTTAAAGTACACACCATTGGTTTCTATGGCATTTCTAAGGTACCAGTCTATAGTTTTTGATGCAAAGAGTTCGGTGACACCCATTTGCAGTGCTTCAATATTTTAAAAATTTATTCCACTTAGGAAATGGGCCAAGGATCCATAAAGACAATAATTTGATGGTGCAGGATCGGGGCCGTATGCTAGGTGTGGCAGCAGTTCGATTCCTCTCAGACCGAACTGGTTCCTTTTAACGATGGCTTTGGCAGGTTGGCGGGGATCAAGTCACTGTTTCTAGGCAACAGGGTTTCAGCAATATACCCATTTTTCATCACATGTGACAATTCTCCCGAAAAATCTATCATCTACGGAATTATGGATAAGCTGACGACAGACATCCACTCTACGTTCAGCCTGTTGAGGTGTCTTAATGTGGTAATGTTTGGTATATTTTGATATATGAAATTCTTCTGACAGCCTACGGTTACATTTTTGTGGATTTTCTGCCAAAACGTTGCTTGCAACCTCAATATTCTATACTTTAGGTCTTCCAGAACGTGATAAATCATAGTATTTTCGTCTCCATTGTTGAAACGTTGGTACCATCGCTGTGCCACACGCTCACTAACTACACTTTTTCCTTCCACTTCACGTATTCTTTGAGCTGCGACAGCGGATTTATAATCGTGTTTACAGTAGTGGTTTAGAAGAACTCTAAGTTCAAACTTTGTTACCTCCATTTTGTGATTGTTTATTAACAATTGAAGACTGATACACATGCTCGCAATGTACCCAACACTTGCCATGGCATCCTGTAAATAGCATTGCCAAACCAAAGAAACCCAATAAATTTCCCAAAACACGAAAAAGCTGAGTGGAACACATCAGGATGGGTGTTTATATAATCTTGTTGAACTAGTAAACGTTTAAAAAATGGACGATCATTTGTTCTTCCTCTGATTACCTTCGTTTTTGAATTTATCACTCCCAAGAACCGAGTGGAATTGCTCAGGTGGTTTCGTCTGTTGCCTCCATTCTCCAGGTCCGAGTTGGATTCCCGTGGCCGACCTATGTGACCCATTTGTTTTTTCGGGGGTTTTCAAGATCGCCAGTGAATGCTGGGAAGTACGTAGTTACATCCCCCAATTTCCTGTCGTTCCAATTGTTCTCCATTATCACTTTACAGCTACTCTCTTTCAGTTTTTTTTTTTTTTTTTTTTAATTTAAGTCCTCCAACATTTAGTCATATCGGACGTTGAATGAAATGGGTGAAATGATGCTCAATGCGTCCGGGGTCCATGGAGTTTAGAGTTACCCGACATTCGTCTTTCAGGTTAGGGGAGAACTCCGGAAAAACCTTATCCAGGTAACCCACCCTGACCGAGATTCTAACTCGGGACCTTTTGAACGTGCACTGTCTTTCAGGGTAGAAGTGTCGGCGGGAGTCAGGGCGCTGCATGCCAGGATGATATGCTCCTGGTAATCACTTTCTCCTTTCTTCCGGAATGCCCAAATTCAATCCAACACTCCCAAGAGCTTGAAAGCAACGCCCTAGGTAAATAGCAAACCTTGGAACATGGCATAGGCAGGTTGGATGATCAGTTCAATGCC
Organism: Mantis religiosa; assembly: GCA_030765055.1. Classification (NCBI taxonomy): domain Eukaryota; kingdom Metazoa; phylum Arthropoda; class Insecta; order Mantodea; family Mantidae; genus Mantis; species Mantis religiosa. The sequence goes on along the minus strand of CM060947.1, from coordinate 12,025,460 downwards.
TCTAACGATGGTTAAGAACAAGAAAACAAATGGTAGCGTTGGTAGGAAAAATCGCGAATCAAATGATGAAATCAGAATACGTCTAGTGATTGCGGAATATCTCGAGGAACATTCAATCGAAATTATGCATTAAAAAAAGAAAAAAGAGGTTTTGTGAAGGTACTTTACTAGTGCTATAAACTGCAGCCATTTCTTGCACCTATAGACAAATGTAAAAATCGAACTATTTTTTTAATGGAAATTAATTGTTCTTTCACACTGGCCGTGTGTAGGGTAAATTGTGGAAACGTAGAGTCAGACTGAAATATTCAATGCCATAGCCGGGATTTGAACCACGGATCTTCTGGTCTCCGTCCAGCCGCTCTAACCATTGAGCTATTATGGCCAACGTGCCGATATGACATTAAATTCTCCAACTGACTCGTTTCCACAATTTAGCCTACACACGGCCACTTCGAAAGAACAATTAATTTCAATTAATTGGCAAAATGGTGGTTAACTATTGCCGGCCCTCGTAGCCATTGTTGCTAAAGCGTATGTCTCTAGCGTTCCGCCAAGTAGAGGGTCGCGGGTTCGAGTCACGCCTTAGGCATGGGTATTTATGTGTTTAGTGAATATGTGTGAAACTTAAGAAAATAAATGGAATTAATAAAAAACGGTTAAATTAGGAAAAAAAGAAAAATGAAAAATATATATCTATATACATAGATATAAAATTTATTTGCCAAAAAAAAAAACTATGAAGCCCGGGGCTTAAAGTACTTAGAGCATAGTAAGTAACCATTAAGGTAGTTGTCTCATGTTTTTATGAGAACTCCTAAGTGGTTTACCGGGAAAATACGAGTCTGTTGGAGAATTTAATGTGAAGTTGGCACGTTGGCTATGGTTGGCTCAATGGTTTAGAGCGGCTGGACGGAGACCAGAAGATCCGTGGTTTAAATTCCGGCTATGGCATTGAATTTTTCAGTCTGACACCACGTTTCCACAATTTTTTTAATGTTTCTGTCCATTAATATGAAGTTTATATAAAAATTAAAGTTTCATAATTATAGTTTGTATAAATTAAATAAAACAGGCATACTGTATAGACCTGATCGTGTAAGTATAACCAATATGACATGCCCCCTTACCAAAAGACTATCGTTACCGTGTTAAAACAATCGCTAGAAAATCTAAAGGGTTCTGCAGAGAACATTTTAATATGTCATACCTTAATTTTATTATTTATTAATGATTTATAATGTCGGTAGGGTAGGTTCACAAAGAATTCCAACTGCAAGTGCTTGTTCAACACAGTAGATCCCGCTCTTCAACTGTCTCTCTAGCAATCAATACAAGTCCGCCCACTTCAGTGCAGCTTCTCCCCAATTTTTCTCACCTCTGGACCAAGTGTGCTTATATTGCACTATAACTCACAGTTTATTAGTTCCACCACCAACCAGCCAGAAATCTTGACTGATGTCCCACACAGAGCTGACCCATTCACTCAACTGTCGGCAAAAGTCTAATTAAGACATGCATTTATCAATGGGATACCTGACTGACAGTTGCATCGCCATAACAAATAAAATGTGCACATTTGATGTAATATTCATGCTTTTACATAAAACTACCCTTTAAAATTTAAGAAAATTTGCATCTAAGTTTAATAGTTATTTTTCCAACTAAAAATATCCATACTAAAAGTTATTTACACATTTATATAAAGACAAATTTATAGAAAGATATTTCTTCTCAGTTCCATACAGAATATCTTACCTCTTTCTTATGCTGGAACAGTACAAAAAGGTTAAGCATTTAATAAATATTCATTGTCGTGTACTAAATATATTATATTGATTTATAAAGCCATGAATAACACGCTATTTGAGCAATGAGGGCAGAATTTTTAAAATCGTTGGTTTTATTTTTCCAAGTATAGTGTCTTACAGCAGGTTTATTCCTCTTTTTTTTTGCAACATAATTAATGTCATTATGTGTGGAAAAGAACAACAATTAAGTGACGACGGCGCCTTCTTTGGTTTGCGGGTATACGTTTGACCCAATTATCAATGACAAAAGAACGTAAATTAGGTCCAACTCACGATTAACACGCGTGATATTACTCATAACGTGATTTACTGTTTCTGGTTTGTTGGAATAAACTCTAAATTTAACATAACCCCACAAGAAGTAATGCAACGGCATTAAATCACATGATCTCGGGGGCCAGATAACATCACCACCGTGGGAAATGATGAAACTCCTTCAGAAGATCGATTGTTTCAAGAGCAGTTTGACATGTGGCACCATCTTGCTGGAAGCAGATGTTTCTGAGATCCATACCATCCAATCCAGGCCAAAAACAGTCCCTTATAATAGCCAAGTATCCTCCATTGACAGAAATTCTCCATCTTGTTCCATTTTGATAATAAATTTTCACCATTTATATTCCTTGCCGAATGCTGTAACGTTCCTTATCTATTTGTCAATAACTGTATGAAAAAATGACTGCTGTAGCTCAATCATATGTTAAAGATAGGGCGGTCTTGTTGAAAGACCTATATATGGAAGATTTGTAAGTCTGATGATAAAAATTACAAACAAATATTGTACAAAAGTCTGCATTATTTTTAACGAAGATGATTCGTGGGTTCACATCTTAAAAGGATGTAGGTGTACAGAGGAATGTACAGAGAAAAAAAAAACTTATCAGGATGATTTGTCACACTGAATGAGGGTTAAGGGCATGTTGGAAGCCACTGGCAGGCAGGAAGTAGTAGGGGATTGCAAGCAGAAGCATATTGTCATCGATATTTTGTGTGTGTGCGTGCGTGCGTGCGCGCGCGCGCGTGTGTGTGTGTGTGTGTGTGTGTGTGTGTGTGTGTGTGTGTGTGTGTGTGTGTGTGTGTGTGTGTGTGTGTTGGAGCCGCGACAAGCCAGTGCCGGGCGCGTGCGAAAGAAGGAGACAGAAAGCAAGGCGAGCGCTTGGCGCTTGCCGCTTGCCGATAGAGACAGAAGCGGGAAGAGAGAGATGCCTGAATAATTGTTTCCTTCTCTCGCTGCGCCACGAAAGGCCTTGAAACGTCAGTGCGTTTCTGGAACAATGCCTGAGGGTATAAAACCCGGAAGACAGTTACGAGTGAGTCAGTTTTTAATGGAGTTGCGAGTTGAGCTGTTGATTGTGTGTGTGCAACTATTTGAAGTGTACTGCAAGTGTATTCTTTTGTTTGTTTACGTAAGGTGAAGCAACGTTAGTCCTTCAAGACTGCGTGTTGTGTATGTCCCGTCATTTTTAGAGCCTGTCAGGGTTGTACAAAGCGTGTTTTTACTTGTAATAAGGAGCATTTTAAAATTCTGCAAACAAGATTCTTAATTCCACAAACCCATAAAGTCACAATATCGACTGGATGTTGGAACCTTATTTTTATGTAATGCTGTGCCATCTTTCGATTAATAGTGTGTATGTATGTATTTGTTTATCATTCTTAATTGATCTTTTAAAAATATGTTGCATCATAACGTGATTCGCCGTTGTTTACATCTCTTTCAATGTGTTTCTCTTACATTTTCGTATATTGTTGGAACTCCGTTGCTTTATTATTCTATGCAGGAAAAGCATTAGACTCTTGGCTATCTTTACAAAGTAAAGTGCCTATTTGACAGAAATGTGACGAATCTAGTCTGTGTGTGTGTATTTTTTTAGTAATATTCTTCTTAGTTGTTACAGTTTAATGTTATGCAAAAGTCAACCAGAATGAACAACACTTTTAAGGATATTTCTAGAAAATTACAGATATACAATTAATTTGTCTTCAAAATACCTTAAGCATGGGGCCTGGGCACTGGGCACTGGGCACAGAGCTCCAGTCTTGCTCTATTGTAGCTATGCCCCAAGTGAGGCATCCCCAGGAGGAAGGATGAAGCGAGGAAAAGACTTGCCGTAGTCTTGAAACGGCTCATGTGGTCGGCCCACAGACCGGAAGCCGTTCTACTGAAGGTCGAAGTGTTTAGGAGTAAATCATCGCGCCATGCAGTGCCGCCACTCCTGCCGACACTTCTACCCTGAAAGAGAGCACCAGATGAGAGATGATGTGAACTGATAATGGAGATGAAATAAAATGGAGGGACAGGAGATTCGGGGGATGTAACTCAACTACCCAGCATTCTCCTGGTGAACCAAGAAGACCTCTGATGAGGTAGGCCAGCCACGGAATCGAACCCGGACCTCCCGGATGAGGGCAGCAAATGATACCCTCTTGGTATCTATAATGATACGTTAGGTAATCAAGCAAATGAGGAAAATGCATATAATAAACCGGTATAAAAATTAAAAATATAGTTAAAATTTACGAAATGCAGAAAAACGCTCTATGAAACTATGATAAGCACCGAGAGATACATCTAGTAATTACGAAAATTGGCTGTTCGTACACAGAGATATATTTACGTTCATATTAAAGACAATTCCGCTCGTTTTCCTCAGTAGTTACGTCACAATAAAGGTAAAAGTAAAGCTTACAATACCACAAAACAAAATGCTCTCGTCATTTGTATTTCAGTTGTTTTTTTACCTGTCTTTTTTCCCCTCGCGGTACGGAATGGATATGTTTTGAAATCACCTGACTGCGCTACTGTACAGAAACGGACGCTAACAAGGATGAATGATACAAAAGGGAGAGAGAAAAATACGCATATGAACAGGGAAAAAGAATGTGAAAGAAGAAGACGAAGAAACGATGAATATATTGACTTCATTTCTCCAGACTCCCTCTCGAGAAGAAATGTGCTGGGCTTTATTATCTGTGAAGTCACCTGAGCAACAAGGCATAAGAATCTTTTCGGATTTACGCGCTTTCCACAAAAGGTTCCAGTGATTATTGAGTGTCTTAAGTACTTTTGTACGAGCAGGAACGAGAATGACAGAACTGCTGCGTTTTTTATCCCACGTTTCCTTTGTGGGGAAATGAGAACACGGTTATTCAGCTCCACGTGCTCGTGCACACATACAACGACAAAAAATGAATGAAATCTTTTAACACACATTTGTTTACTTCATAAAAGCCTGGCGTATACCTGGCAGTAAACAAGGGGCTGCTTTGTTTAGCTCCGCTCGCACCATTTCGGAAAAGATAAAACAGGAAGCTGTGTTTTGTCGTGCAGCCTCAATACGTTCTGCAGATAGATCTAGAGGATTTGATTGCATCCTTGCCAAATGTCGTAAAATATACCGAAAAATATAAATCCCAGTGTGGAAACAACTATTGAGTTAGGAAAAAGTTCGAACAGAATGCAACGGTAAAAATCTGGATTGGTGTTCGATTTTTATAACGGAACTAAATTGTCAAAATATGATATTTTAAAATTTCTTGTGTACTCATATGAAGGGTCCAGGGGGGAAAACCAGGTACGTCACTTTTTCTATCAAAATAAGTTTGACATGTCATTGGATATTCCATGGGAAGCACCATCTTTCAGAGATATGAAACAGGGAAGAAAAACTGCTTAGTTATGGGTTTTTGTGTTTAAATTTTGGCGTAAGGAAAAGAACCAGGTAAGTCAATTTTTCCCACGAAAGAACCAGTTAAGTCATTTTTCTGCCAAAAGAAGCAGTGCGATAGCGACGTATCCCACCATTTACTCTTCTTTGTGGTTCAGAGACAGCCACTCCTACATAGAATGTGATAAGAATGTTTGTCTTTGGAATTTGGAATTTGAAACAAAGAATGGAAAGCTCCAGAGGAGTTCATAAGCTTGGTTAAAAATTCAAGAATCAAACCTTCACCTTTTATTGTTGAGAATGTCTGTCAGGAAATGGTAATGGCTGGAAAAATAAATTTGGATCAGAACTGTGTGACGAAATGTCCATTGGCTCTTCAATAAAGAATAATCACTTTTTTTTTTTTTTTTTTTTTTTTTTTTTTTGCCAACGTACCTTTACTCATACTCATAATTTTGATGGTCCTTCTCAAAATAATCTCCCCTGAATGCGATGCACTTGTCCCAGCGTTTCTGCAAGTCTTCAAAGACATACTGGAAACCATTTTTGAGAGATCCTTCAAAATTGCCTCCGCAGTCTTCACCACTGTTTCTGATGATGGATAATGCCTCCCACGAAGGTGTTTCTTCAAGTAAGGGAAGAGAAAAAGGTCACATGGCTAAAACAGGACTATAGGGAGGGTGAAGGGATGCACTTCATGTTGATTGTTGCAAGATATTCAGCAACAACATTGGCAATATGCTGCCGCGCATTATCGTGGTGCAGCATCCAGCCTGCTTCACAGAAATGTGGTCTTTTGCGCCTGATATGGACTTGCAATGTTTTCAGGGCATCCCTGTAGTACTGTCCAGTTACTGATGTGTGTGCAGGTACAACATGCTGATAAACCATTCCATGAATATCAAAGAACGAGATGACCATAGCTTTCCCAGCAGAAGCAACCACCTTTGCTTTTTTGGGGGGTTGGTGACCGTCCAGCAACAATATTATCAAAAAGGATATATAGCTTTGATCTTTGTAGTAATAATTTGTAAAACCGCGGGTGGAAAACATAAACCATACTTTTTTATTTATTAATGAGAGTCCGACTACTTATATTGACAAGCGAAAACGTACAGATTTACGCTCAATAAATTACTCCCTTTTTGGCAGATGTTAATTGCTTTTAACAATGTCCACAGTGTCTAACAAACTTGTATTGAAAAAGTCCCAAAATACCAGAGACAAACTCAACATTGGTATTCCGGCGCTCGCAGTATTTAATGGTATATAGGCTTTAATTAAACTAAAAAAAAAACCGATACCAGTCCAAGCAAATTATATTTTTTGTCAACACGTCGGTTAATAAATGTAACAGAAAAATTGATGCCCTTGTAATGAAACACGAGCAAGCAAATGGAATTGATGGGTTCTGCTCCACAGGATCGTGTTTATCGGAAACAAGTGAAGGGGAGGGGAGAGATCGATAGCATATCTGATGCATATAGGTGCAACAATGTGCACTTGCTGTTGGTAATTAGGGTTCAGAATTGAAGACCTTTAAGTGACCTGACCATATAGCTAACCGGTTAACTGAAAACAGCGTAAGAATGTGATGTAAATAAATTAGTATTTTAAATAACTAATTTGAATTGTATGTTTTAAAATAGTATTATACATGGCAATTGCCATATTATTAGAGGTAAACTTAGATTAGAACAGAGGAAGACAGCTTCGAGAGTTTTGGCGTATTTTAGCCGGGAGCGAGGCCTCCAGTGCGTGTGACGTCAGGCAAGAGCTGTGTAATACCAAGTTGCCTATATATCTGGCGCTGTGAGTACAGGATCTGGGGGGACACATCAGGGAACTATCGGCACGGGTGCAGGGTGCTATTGCCTCTCTGTACCCAATGCTGGGTTCGCGCTCGATGTCAGTCCGCTTAAAGCTACACCTCTTTCGAGCGCTGATAATCCCACGTATGTTGTACGCTTGTGAAATCTGGGGCATGGCTGCCGATAGCTGGATAGCATACCTTCAGCGTGCACAGAATAGAGGACTCCGATCCATCTATTCTGTGGGCCGTTCTTTCCCCGTGAGGTTGCTTCACAAAGCTTCTCTTCTCTCGTACGTGGAGGACGAAATTAGGCGCCGGGCGACAAAATTTTACGCTAAAATTCCTGCTCATAGAAGCGCCCTGGTTCGGTCTCTAGGAGACTACGACGCCACGAGACGCCGCTTCAGGCTTTACCGGGTACCCCGTATGGCTTGCGGGCATCCGAGGTAACAAAGGAGTTAATCCTTACAGCAGCACAAGCTAAATTTCAAATCTCCAGAAGAGCTGTTTGGCTACAAAATTTACCACACTTTAGAAAAATAAAACACTAGGGTGTAAACAAAAAAGCGGTTTGGCATCCTGTTAAAAATTAAAGAGGAGCAAAAAGCTACCTCAAAAAAATTCCTCAACAAAAAATACCACATCATCCTGTAACCATCAAAATTATCAACCTGCGGTCAGACCCAAAACCTGGGTGGGTACGCAGCAAAAACCTTCTGGCTGTTAACAGCCTGTCAGTATACGACTTGGACTTAGGGGATCTGGGGTTTCTTTCAGGTGTAGCTCACTCGAAAATAACAATGTAGCTATCACGCACCAAATGGAACTGTTACATCTACAACGTGACGATTTATTGAAGGACAAATATACACACGAAAGAAAGACTTGGCTGATATTTACAAGAATGTCCCCCAAACCAGATTTCGGAGGTTGTATGACATTGTTGCCGGACATTGTGTATGTTTGGCTCGACATATGTGTGCCCAAATCTTAACTCTGGTCGCTATAGGGACCTTCGCGCCTCTCTGTGGCCTTTCTACTTGCGACCCTGTAGCCGCCTTGGTTGCCACACTTCATCACTTCCTCCTGGGTTGCAGGCCGCAACAGTTTTGTGTGGAGGTCGCAATACGTGAGGTGTACACCATGTTAAGCTACCCTTTATTTTTATTTATTTTTTAATTACTTCCTCCAATGTTAGGTCATATTGGACGATGGATGAAATGAGTGAAATGATGCTGAAATGAGGCCGGGTACGTAGAGCTTACTTTTACCAGACATACAGCTGACTCACCCTGACCGAGATTCGAACTGGGGACAACTTGAACGTGAGGCAGACAGGCTACCACCACTACAGAGGTGGGCTCCCTTAATTTTTAATGTAAACTACTTGATAGAGGAAATACAGTATTTAAAACACGGTTGTTGGGTCTAATATATCTGTACAAAATTAAACAAGAAATTCCTGTATATATGAAGGGTCCAGGGAAAGATACAGGTAAGTCACTTTTTGTAAGGAAGCTAGAAAACGAGTATTTAAGGTTAAAGCACAATGGGGGATTCTCAAACAAAACACTTCTCTGAAACATTAACGCGTCACTTGTAGTGAATCAAGTGACACTTCCTGTCCGTTAAGTCAATAAAATTGCACCAAACAAAAAAAGTTCATTGTAATAGCATTTTTTTTTTTCATTAAGGGGAGAGTATTTTGAGAAGGACTATCAAAATTATGAGGAGGAGTAAAGCTACGTTGTAAACACAATTGTGATCATTCCTTATTGAACAGCTCTCGTATAATGTCGGTAGGCGGCAGCACTCTTGTACTGGTAGGTTGGTAATAGTGCTCATTTTGTAAATCCTACAAACCTTTAGGATGATACTGTAATATTTGTTTTGTAGGTCTATTATCTGGCATTCTTTCAACATGTTCCTTCCATTTTTGTTTGAGATCTTTTAACCTATCATTCATACCTATCATTTAACCGCTCTTCAGGATGATTTAAATGAAATCTGTAATTGGGCTGCGGCTAACAAAATGTCAATTAATGTCAAGAAAAGTAAGTCCATTGTTTTTAGTAGAACTAAGGGCAAAATTATTGTTAACTATCACATGGGAGGGGTGCAAATTCCACAGGTGGACAGCTGCAAATACTTGGGAGTGTACCTGGCAAGTAATGCTGGATGGGACGAACAAGTAAATTCCACATCTAGGAATGCGTGGAAGGCATTACATTTCGTAATGAGAATATTGAAAAAGGGGAGCGCTAGGTCCAGGGAAATTGCCTACAAAGCCTTAGTGCGGCCGGTTATGGAATATGGAGTAGCATGCTGGGACCCGTATAGAGCTAACCAAATCGATCCATTAGAAAAAATACAGAAGTTGGCAATAAAATTCATAAAAAGAGGCAAGTATTTTGGGCCTATAAAAGGAGATGAGACTAAATGGGAGGAATTAAGAATTAGGCGTAAAAAACATAGGTTGGTAGCATTATTCAAAGCTAATGCTGGTGTAAAGGCATGGGTGGACGTTAATGTAAGGTTAGATAATCCGGATTATTATGGACGAAACGATCATAGGTATAAAATTAAGGGTAGAAGATACAGAACCGACGTAGGAAAATTTCCTTTTGTTAATAGAACCATTGAAGAATGGAATGAATTGCCTGTAGCAGTCTTTCAGGGCTGTCCCCTGTCGCTGAAGAAATTTAGAAAAAATCTAGATGGTTTATAGTTTAACTTTTGAATTATAATGGTATATAATATGTAAATAGAGAAGTAATTAGATATTTTTAAGTGACTAAAGTAAAATAATAATATGTTTGTATTGTTTATTGTGTTATTGTTGTAAATCTAGTATTTGTAATTTGATCTGTATTCTTAACTCTGCCACCGGGTAGTATCCAATTGTAGTGAATAAATAAATACATACATACATACTAAAGATGTCCAGCTCTTCTCTTATATTTTCATTTATTATTAAGTCGCTCTTCGTGCATGCTTTCACACTTCTCAAGAATTTCATTTCTGAAGCCTGTATTTTACTCTGTTGCTTTTTAGTTAACGTCCAAGTCTCACTTCCGTATGTCAGTATAGGTACAGCCATAACTTTGTAGAACTTTAATTTTGTTTCGTTACGCATTTTGTTTCTAAATGTTCTATTTATTGTTCCACACACTCTTTGAAATTTGCATATTTTATTGTAGACATCATATTCCTTGTCATAACTAACATCAGTTCCAAAGTAGTTAAAATGGCTTACCTGTTTAACGCAACGATTATTTATAACTATTTTTGTTCTAATTGACTCTTTCCCAATGAATGCCATTACCTTTGATTTTATAAAAGAAATTTTCATATTATATTGTTTACTAAGTTTAATAATAGATTTTTTAGGGCAGACTCGCTATTTTGTATAATAACTAAGTCGTCAGCAAACAATAAAATATTTAAAAAGTTTTTATTTGAAATTTTAAAACCTACATTCACTAGCTGCTTCCATTTGCACACTAGGTCGTCAATATAAATACTAAAAAGTGTAGGTGATAAAGTACACCCTGGTCTGACACCCTGATTAGTAATAATTTTTCTAGAAATTTTACCATTTTTCCTCACATTTATTTTTGTTTGGAAATAGAAGCATTGTATCATTTTTACTAATTGTTGTGGGTATGGTCGCTCTTCCAATATTTGCCACATTTTGCATCGGTTTCCCCTATCGAAGGGTTTTTCAAAGTCAACAAACGCCATATGCGTTTCTTTATTAAACTCCCTATGTTTTTCAATTAGTTGTTTAACAATAAAAATGTAATCTACACAGGATCTGCCTCTTCTTCACTTTGTTCTTCCAAGAGAAGACATTCAGCTATATTCTTCAACCTTTTTGAAGTATTTATCCATTTTATATTTCTTTAAAGATGGCAGAACTTTGACTGAGGTCACTCAAAATTGCAATGTCAGAAAGCATTCAGCCTTTTCCGCATGAACAACCATTTTGCTGTAATAGTAGAATATATTACACAGCTAGCTTTTTTTATTTCTTCTCTTTGCCTGTGCCTCAAGGTTTAATAACAGACCAGGTAAACACATTAAGGGAAAGAGGATTCAAGTTATTTAGGCATCTCGTGACAATCTCTCTACCTCTCATCGGGTATCCTTTGGGTAGAAATTGAATGTAAAGCAAAACAGCTGATAATTGCGCATCCGGTTTCCCTTTATAGCCGGTAAATATATGCGAAGAGGGTTTCTTATTGCGGTTCGTACCGTAGATTACTGTTACTGTATTTCTGGAAGCAGGGGCTAAAAGCGTGTAATAATGTACTTCTCATATATATGTACGTGCACACAGGCTTGACCTTGTGATCCTGGTTCATAATGTTCTTGCGTCGATATCAGCATCGTAAGTTCCACAGATACCAACTTTGGAAACAAAATATTGTACGAGGGCTGTTGAATAAAGAATGGCCATAATTTTTCGCACTAAAACTCAATCTTATTATATTCTGTTAGCTTAATGTAAAACAAACACGCCGTAGTAGTTTCATTGTTGGCACTCCAGAACCAGGCAAGTTCAGACATGTTCAGTATTGCCTACCGCTGCAATGGAGGTAACATACAGTTAAAGTTGATGTTAGAGGAAGATCCGGAGTTTCTTTCAAACGTAATCACTGCTGATGAAACTTGGCTACATCACTTTGATCCTGAGAGCAAACAGTAAAACTCAGTGTGGAACTTTCCTTCATCACCAACCCCCCAAAAGCAAAAGTGACTGCTTCTGCTGCTCATTCTTTGATATTGTGACTGTGATTTCGTGAAATTAAAAGTCCAATTGCACAAAATAAAAATGTTCTTTATTTCCACCGAATTACAGTTGAAACATTTGCCAATTACACAGAATTACGTAGCGCACACAATTACAATTCGCCAGTTCGTCTGACGCAGGCCCACTCTACACTCACAATTACGTACAACTCCTCTGATAGACGTACACAGTCTTCCGGTCCGTTCACTAGCACGGCGCTCCTCACGCTGCTCGCCAAGAACTGACTGACTCGTCCACTGCAGGCCTTATATAGGGAAGATCACTGTTTCTGGAAGCTTCGCGGCTCGCACAATTATCCCGATATTTCCAGATGTCTGGTAGAAGGGAAAAGAGACGGACAAGGCTCGTGCCGCTCTTCTAATCATCCCCTCAGTTAGTGACACGAGATAAATGGGTAGGCGTAGCCTGAATGCTTCCCGTCTGACCCTACTGCCGGCCAGCTCTATCGGGAATTCCGATGTTCGGGTGACAATATTCATGGAATGGTTTATCAGCATGTTGTACCTGCACACACATCAGTAACTGGACAATACTACAGCGATGTCCTGAAAACATTGCAACTCCATATCAGGCGCAAAAGACCACATTTCCATGAAGCAGGCTGGACGCTGCACCACTATAATGCGCGGCCGCATATTGCCAATGTTATTGCTGAATATCTTGCAAAAATCAACGTGAAGTGCATCCTTCACCCTCCCTATACTCCGGATTTAGCCACATGTGACATTTTTCTATTCCCTAACTTCAAGAAACGCCTTCGTGTGAGGCATTATCCATAATCAGAAGCAGTTGTGTAGGCTGCGGAGGCGATTTTGAAGGATCTCTAAAAAAATGTTTTCCAGCATGTCTTTGAAGACTGGCAGAAACGCTGCGACAAGTGCATCGCATTCAGGGGAGACTATTTTGAGAAGGACCATATTAATTATGAGGATGAGTCAATGTACTTTTTCAAAAAAGATTATCTTTAACAGCCCTTGTATGTCTAAAGTTGTACAACTCATCCTTGTCTACAAAAATTGAAAAGACAATCATTTGAATTGGTTTTACTAGAAAATATAATGGAAATATTAGAATACAGTAGATCTGAAAGATGTTAAAATATCTTTTGCAATCTTAGATTTTTAAGTAAATCTGTAAACACGTATTTGGTTGTGTAAGCTTAATTTACAATTCATTTGTCAATTGCCATTGCAAGTAACAGGTCATTAATACTTCCGATACTAATAGGAAGTGACGTAACACCAACAGCATAGTAACCTAAAAACTGAATCCTTAGCAATATATGCAACCGTATGAACTATTTATTCATTGATATATTGAAATTGGACATGCTAACTTATAAACAATATTGAATTATTTTTACTTCTTCAGGACATCTTGAGGTGCAACCCAAATGTTCACATGAATTATACAAATTCATAGCCCTACAACACTAATAAATGGACCACCGATTTGTTCAATGAACATGAAAAATCATAAATCTTTGCAACATTAAATAATCGCACAATAACCTCGCTGGAGATGCCTTTTGTTTCTCTCATGAAAATATGCCAATAAAACTTTATTACTGGTGCTTACTTTTATCTCGAGCAACAAGCGTGGTGAAAAGATTATAAATCCACGTTTCAGGAGTGTGCGTCGCCCTTATTATAAGAATATTTATTAAATGTTATAACCACAAATGAAACACTGGATATAACACCAATATAAACAAAGACAAAATACTATCAAAATTCGCATTTTGAACAAAATACTGTTTTCAGTAAATTAAATGTGCTAAGTATAGAAAATTAATTGGGTCAAAGAAACGTAACTACTTAACTTGATTATCAAACTCTATTGTTCTTTGCTTCTTAAATCGACGGATTTCAATTGTAAGTCCGGTTTCCAAGAGGAGTTGAACTGAAATCCAGCATCACGATTAAGCGTGCTCCTTTCAGAGGAAATCGCCAAAGCCTCCTTAATCCTTCGCTCCCAATAACTGTTGCATTTTGCCAAGATGGTCGTCTCCCGAAAGTTGGCTCTATGGTCGTTATCAAAACCATGCTCTACCAGTCCAGACTTCTCAGGCTGCATTAAACGAATGCTCCGTTCATGTTCGTTTATTCTGGTAGCGATGGCCCTTCCGGTTTGTTCTATATACGGTGGCCAACATCCACAGGGAAGGCGGTACACTCCCGTAACTTGGAAGTCCAGTTTATCTTTCACTGGTCTCAATAGATGTTTAATCTTCAGAGGTGGTTGGTGGGTGGTCTTGATGTAAAACAGCAAGAACCATCGCTACAAGAACAAACGAACATGAACGGAGGATTCATTTAATGCAACCTGAGAAGTCTGGGCTGGCAGAGCATTGTTTCGATAACGACCCAAGAGCCAAATTTTGGCGGACGACCCTCTTGGCATTATGTAACAGTTACTGGGAGCGGAGGATTAAGGAGGCTTTGGCCATTTCCTCTTGCAAATCGGCCTTACAAATGGAAATCCGTCAATTTAAGAAGCAAAGATAGATACATGGAAATTAATTGTTCTTTCACACTGGCCGTGTGTAGGCTAAATTGTGGAAACGTAGAGTCAGACTGAAACATTCAATGCCGTAGCCGGGATTTGAACCACGGATCTCCTGGTTTCCGTCCAGCCGCACTACCATTGTGCTACTATGGCCAACGTGCCGATATGACCTTAAATTCTCCAACTGATTCGTATTTTCCAGGTAAACCACTTAGGAGTTCTTATAAACACATGAGACAACTACCTTAATGGCGACTTACTATATTGTAAGTACTTTAAGGCCCGGGCTTTATAGTAGGCTTTTTCAGTCTGACTCTACGTTTCCACAATTTAGCCTACACACGGCCAGTGTAAAAGAACAATTAATTTCCATTAATTGACCTAATAGTGGTTTACTATAAAGCCCGGGCCTTAAAGTACTTACAGCATAGTAAGTCGTCATTAAGGTAGTTGTCTCATGTGTTTATGAGAACTCCTAAGTGGTTTACCGGGAAAATACGAGTCAGTTGGAGAATTTAATGTCATATCGGCACATTGGCCATAGTAGCACAATGGTAGTGCGGCTGGACGGAAACCAGTAGATCCGTGGTTCAAATCCCGGCTATGGCTTTGAATTTTTCAGTCTGACTCTACGTTTCCACAAAGATCGATACAGTTTGATAATCAAGTTAAGTAGTTATGTTTCTGTGACCCAATTAATTTCCTGTACTCACGCCATCTCCTGGCCTGACATTTAATTTACTGAAAACAGTCTTTTGTTCAGTAATGTGAATTTTGTTAGTGTTTTGTCTTAGTTTATATTTTTGTTTTTTCTAGTGTGTAACTTGTAGTTACAACATTTAATAAATATCCTGATGGTGGGAGCGATGAACGCTCCCGAAACGTCGATACCTGATCTTTTCACCTGGCTTGTTGCCCGAGAAGTAGTGAGCCCTTCCGACGCCAGGAAAGCTTCAGGTCTTACTTTCTTACTGGTGTTTCGATACTATTTGTGATAAAATTTTAATATTAAATTTTGGCAGGAATGCAGTTTCTTCTCTACCTGTTTGTACGTGATGGAGAAAGAATAAATGATTCTTTCCTTTCTCTATCACAACAAGTCTACGACATGCCTGTCGTAGTTTTGAGCCATCTCTATATAAAATACATATCTTAAAAACTCTTATCTATAAAAGGGTAGAGCCAGAATGAAAAATTCAATGCCATAGCCGGGATTTGAACCACGGATCTTCTGGTTTCCGTCCAGCCGCTCTAACCATTTGAGCTACTATCGCCAACGTGCCAACATGACATTAAATTCTCCAACTGATACATGTTTCTCCCGGTAAACCACTAGGAGTTCTCGTAAACACATGAGACAACTACCTTAATGGTGACTTACTATGCTGTAAGTACTTTAAGGCCCGGCCTTTATAGTTCGGACCACTATTAGGTACAGTTAATGGAAATTAATTGTTCTTTCACTCTAGCCGTGTGTAGGGCGCACTATGAAAGGGTAGAGCCAGAATGAAAAATTCAATGCCATAGCCGGGATTTGAACCACGGATCTTCTGGTTTCCGTCCAGCCGCTCTAAGCATTTGAGCTACTATGGAAACCAGAGATCCGTGGTTCAAATCCCGGCTATGGCATTGAATCTTTCATTCTGACTCTACCCTTTCATAGTGCGTCCTACACACGGCTAGTGTGAAAGGACAATTAATTTCTATCTATAAAATCTTTTGTACCTGAGTCCTTGAGGAAAGGAGGGGTGAAGCTAGAGCACACGAGGGGAGATTGCAGTTGAGGGCAGGATGCCTAATAGCTACTAATTTGCACTTCACGGTGACTACCTTTTCTTGCGGGCATACAACCAGAATGAATGAGGAAATTTAATTATCCTTCCTTGCACACAGTGAAACCTCTAAAATACCACATGGGTGAGGAAGGTCAGCTGCGAACCCACAACCCGCCGAACTCAGCTACCGCCCGAGTCTTTCTGCCCGTTAACAACACAACCAGGTCTTGGTATACCCGTCAAGCTGGTACATCAGTATATGAATTATGCACCAGAAGTATATTCCACTTGGACACAGGAAGATGTACTTCCAACAGGATATGTTAATTATTAAGAAGGAACATAAAATACGATCGCCAACCACAGTATTAGAAACAACACAAAGATTTGGGTGCAGAAGAATGAATCAAGAGTTATGGCCCATTAACAGTCCCCTCAGACACAGGGAACCTTGTGAGTAAATTGGCCAATAAACACTGGACTGACAGTACAGAAGGCCGTGATACCTACAAAAAACTGAAAAAGAGCAATAAAATCGATACGTGACAACAGTTCCTGTCTCCCCTTCAAGGAATATTTATGTAAGTCTGCTCCTGAAATGATTACAGTCAAAACTAAACTGTCTAAGAAGTGGATAACGTCTTTCTCTGCGATTGTGGGCTATTCTGTCAGTTATTATAACTCTGAATTTGGCACAGCTGTGTTAAATATTTTATATATATATTTCTCAACTAGTGGTAATGCGTGGGACATGCTCTCTATAGTAAATGGTTTCGATCACCGGCATCTACACCCTGTGACACATGGTTTTCCTAGTTACACTGAGTAGAGAGGCGAATTCTGAACTTATTTTTCTTTTACCAGAAATTCCCAGACACTCATATGTTCTTTTTCAAATATATAGACAGTAGACGGTGCTCGGTGGGTTGTAGTTGGGTGGTGGAGGTATCTTTTGTAGAGGTTTCTGCCCTGCATGACCAGTCAGGACCCATCTTTGAGGGGGGGGGGGGGCAATTAGGAGTTAGCGACTTGACTGTGGGATTGGGCGGTGTTGGAGGCGTTCGAATTAAAAATGTTGAAGATCGTGTCCATACCTGCACCCATCACCATACGGATTTGGTCCGCCCTTAGGTCCCCTTCCTTCCTCGCTACCTCCCAAGTTTCACGGTACAGACACAAAATGCCGGGCGCTTACTGCGGTGTTCCTCCCCCTTTGCGGAAGTTCGTTGGTACCTTTACCGCATATCTTCAGTCCTCCATTTTTGGTCTCTGAGCCTCATTCTGTTTAGTTAACGCATGTGCAGTTCGGAGTCAAAGGAACCTGAGCATCCCGCCCACTTATGACCGTCATAAATCTATCTCCACACTTCAGAAAGGGAACACTGTCGTTGAGGACCAATAGCAATCCTGATTTTCTCGAAGTGACAGTCGCATGCCTACTCCACGTGGTGTCTCAGTTGCCAAAGTTCCAACTTCCGGTTGATCTGTTTCATTACGTGCAGAAATTCGTTGTGTGTCACGATGTGGAGACCGTGGGAGGGAAATGCAAGTGGTAAATGCAAATGAAGTAGTAGATAACTTTCAGTCACGTGAAAATAATCAAAGTGAAGGCAGTGTGAATAACTGGGCCGAGTTATATTACTGGAAAAGCCTTAAAAAAAGTTATAACGGGAACTGTTTCTAAGCAAATTCAAGCGCTTGTTTTTTTTTTACACATATACATATGTGCTGACAAATAATCTTGGTAAGGGGTCGTGCAATGAACCTCATGATAAATTATGGGTATTCACAGAAATACAGTAAGAAATATTGTGACGAAAGGAATACCAAAGACGCCGATCAAGTGTGAAAACAAAAGGAAACGTTTCTCTAAAGTAGATAATTTCACATGCGATTTAATTCGTCGAGAAATTTATAGATTCTATGCAAAAGGGAGAGCGCCCACCTTAGACGCGTTGGTTGCACATTTGCAAGAAATTTGTGATTTTCCTTATGGGCCCTGAACTTTGCGCGGCCTCCTAAAGCAGCTGGGTTTCAAATACCGCACTATGAATAAGATAAGGGTTATTATGGAATCCAGTAGACTTGTAGCTTGGCGATATATATATTTATCAAAACTAAGGAAGTTTCGCAGTAATGGACATAAGATAATTTATTTAGACGAAACCGTGTACGATACCCATGACCTATCGAGAAATGCGGCAACCTGGCAGAAAGATCTGGGAGAAGAAGGGTCGGGGTTGTAAAAGGATTATAAGGGTTCGTCAAAGGTTGAGGCCGACGTGCACACGAGTTTACTAAACAGACTTAACCCGGCGCTTTGGTGCAGTGGGCTACAGCGTTGTGCTTTTGTTTCCTGCCGCGGAATGCAGTCGGGATCGATCGCATCCCTGGAGAGTGCCGATTTTAAGTCCCGGTTATAAGACCGGTGCACACTCAGCATCGTGAGGCAATTGCAATTTAAAATATAACCTAAATTCATGCAGATGGTACAACAAAAGAAAAGCAGAAGTTCAAGCTCAAGAAATTTTATATCTTGTTTTAAAAGTGCAGAGTAAGCAGAATCTTCTAAACATGTCTGCAGCTGGCTGCATTCGCTGTTAGAAAGCAGTGTAATCTTTTTTAAAATCTCCGTCACAGTGCCATATGCCCTTCCCATGAGTTGACCTTTGGGGTTATCAGATTTGGCGCCGCGCCCATTATTTATAAAAATTAAAATTTTATTTTTACAATGAAAATGTAATGCACCCGGTTGGGAGTGCCGTGTTGCTGACCACATCTCCTCCCCATATCGGTTGGTTGATCGTCCACCTCTGCCTTGCGTAGGTGTGCGTGAGGCCGGCAGTCGGGTTGGCAGGCACAGACCCACTGCAGGATGTTACGTCATGAGTTTACTTTTTACTGTATAATCTCATATGTGTATATATTTTTGTAATTGCAGAATACGAATCAGCATAGAACCACCTATTGCATTATAACATGCAATCAATATTTTGATTGATCCATCTCACCAGAAATAAGAACACGTTTTTTGGTACACAATAGTACTAAGGGGAAGAAAGAATGAACGAGGGGGGAGAGAACAGAGAATGTATAACTCAAAGGGAAAGTGTTGTATTTGCCAAAAATTAGTCTTTTTATCATATCTGCCATTTATCTAATACGTAAACTGCATGAGAAATGCAACAGTTTGAAACTTCCTGAATCCAAAAACACCGAGAGCTTCACTTACTGACACGTGAATTGCTTGTTACCAATTTCACGGTCTATCGACTCCTTATCACAGAGCTTCGAACGTACCACCCTCAGCTTGAATTACCATACTTCTCTCACACTACTCATTGAACTCGCTCGCTCGCTCGTCGTGCTGGCTGGTTGTATTTAGCCAGAAGGTTTTTTGCCGCGTGCCCACCCGTTTTAGGTTTAACCGCAGGTAAGCTTTGTTCGGGATGTTGTAGGGTGACTTATGGGTTTTTAGGTTGGAATTAATTTGTAAGGATACAGTGATTGTACCTTGGGAATGAACGGATAGGATGCAATGCCTAGCACCCTGGTGTTTTGTTTCTGAAATTTAGGTTGGTAATTTTGATGCCAAACAGCTTAGGAGATTATGTGGAGCTCAGATTTAGCTGCTGTTAGGATTAGCTCCTGGGTTATTTTGGGTGCCCACAAGCCATGCGGGGTACCCGATGTAGGCTAGAGCGACATCTAGTGGGGTCATAATCTCCCAATGATCTAACAAGGGTGCTTCTATGGTTGGGTAAGTTGGCGTATAATTTTGATGCCCGGCGCCTAATCTCGTCCTCCACGTATGGAAGACCTGAGGCTTCATGAAGCAACCTGGTGGGAAAGTAGCGGTACACAGAGTAGATAGACCGTAGTCCTCTATTCTGTGCACGTTGAAGCCATGCCAACCAGGTATCTGTGGCCATGCCCCAGATTTCATAGGCATAAAGCATGACGGGAATTACCAGCGCTCGGGAAAGGTATAACCTCAGGCGAAGCGGCACCGAGTTCGACCCCAGCATTGGATACAGGGAAGCTATTGCTCCCTGTACCCTTGCCGTTAGGTCCCTGATGTGCTGGCGAAAGGTTAGACCTTTATCCAACATAACTCCTAGGTACCGGACAGAGTTAGTCCACTCTATCCCTCGGCCTCGGAAGCTGAAGTTGGGGCAGTCTGCGGGGGTGTGGCGCTTAGTAAAAAGTATGGCGTGACTCATTGAACAACTCAATGACTTCACTTTTATATGCTGCCGGGCACGTTAGATATTTCTAGAATTATATTCTTCTCGAAAGTGGTCTAGAAAGATCTTTTGGCCCGCTTTGGTAGCGTGGTGGTAGCATGTCTACCTTACGTTCAAGAGGTCCCGAGTTCGAAACTCTGTCAGGGTGAGTTACCTGGATAAGGTTTTTCCGGGTTTTTCCCATATCCTGTAAGATTCATGTCGGGTAACTCTAAGCTCCATGGACCCCGGACTCATTTGAACATCATTTCATCCATTCCATTCATCGTCCGATATGACTTAACGTTGGAGGACGTGAATTAAAAAAAAAAGTTCTTTTGTGTAGTAACATCACAGTTTCGCCCCGGCCTCATACCACTCCCCTCCGGCCAACCTGTAAGCAATGAGGCGATAATCCTATTTCCAATTTAATTAAAAAAGTCTATTTTGGGAATTGGAAATTTCAGGTTAAAGTTTAAGCTGTCTCTCCAACACTTAGCAGTTACGACGAACACTTATAAAAACAATCAGAGAAGAATTTGAAACGCAGACCTGTTGTTTACTGTTTGCTCCTTAACGACCACGGTCTCTCTTTTATACGCCTGTATGAACGTGAGGACACGGCCCTGGTATATATAAAGCCGCCTATCCCTTGCAGAATTTGGACATTGTTCCTTAAGGCTGTACTGAGTGCGGCTGCAGCTGTCCCTTTATAAAGAGCCGCCGCGCTGTACCTCCCACCACATGATTTATCCTCGGTCATCAATAGTCTAGAAACCACACCTCCCCTTCTCGCCAAAGTCTTCCCTTACATGAGATGCGACCTGGCGATGTGTGGGGTAGAAATCTCTATTCTTATTAAGACTTTGGGGGCGTAATCCTTCCAGTGATGAATTGCAGAGTGGTTTTTATCGCGCAAAATCCCTTCGAGAAGGTGCTAACTCTGAGATCCAAAAACTGGGGAATTGAAAAACAATTCGCAGGGATTTTCCCGAAGGGGGAGAAAGAAATGGATAGGATAACAGAACCACGTGGACAGCAAGGGAAGAAATGATGGTAATACAAACTGTCGTTACCGCAATTCATATGCAATAAAACATCAAAGTTCGGGAGCAGGGAAGATCAATAACAACACTGCTAAACGCTTTTGTTCCATATTAAACAGTAGAAGGTCTTCAATTGCTTATTATGATGCAACAAACCATCATAGAAGTTCTAAAGTATGTTGATAATGCATAAATGTTTGGCTGCAATGACGAAAGTAATGCCAGAGGACATTTAATCATTTATTGCAATATTTTTAAATGTTATCTTGAAACGAAAATTGGATGAGAACAAATGCTTAGTGAAATTTTCACGAGAGGATACTTCACATTATGCCAGAACCAGTCATAACAAATGAATGAGGCAGAGTGTTTACACAACCAATATTAAGGCAATTTTCTAATAACGTTGCATTTATTTTGAAAACGACAAGAATATGTTATTAGCGTTTTTATAAATGAATGTGTTTGAACTATTATTATTTATCTTCTCCAAGAAATAACATAAGGCATTGCTATTAAAGTAACAATAATAAATAGAAAGATGCACATCAAGGATTCGAAATTCATGTTGGTCTACTTACCAGACACATGCGTTTTATCGCTCGGCTGCCATGCATACGGCCAAGCCGCAAAGCATTTGTCTAGCTATCGTATGACTTTGAAAGGAAGCCAGAATGATATTAAAGCGTGTATTGTGAACGCTGCGTCATTGTCATCGAATGCTTCTGATGTTTTTGAATCGAACTCTGTTTCTGGTCGCTGCTCATCTTTTTTGGTCTATGTCTTTATATATCTTATATTTTTTTTGGAGATATTCTCAAAATTCTTCATACCTTTAATGATAATTATTAAATCGTAAGAGATAAACATAATTTGACTACATAAAAATGTAGCTCCCGTTAAAGGACGCAATTTAACATTTTTAACTTTTCCGAAATATTCATTGTTATTGCTTGAAGTTTTCTAATAACTATCTCAAATGGAAAGTCGTTATAATTTTTTTTCCTCCTGCCATGCAAAGGAAATAGAATTTCAAAGCTCTCTCAAAGTTAAAAATTCTAATAATATTTGACTGTCGCTCAGAGCCTACTGCATTCCCCTGTTCCCTTTTTTGCTGTTGGATTTATATCCTCCAACGTTAAGTCATATCGGACGGTGAATGAAATGAGTGAAATGATGCTCAAATGAGTCCAGGGTCCATGGAGCTTAGAACTACCCGACATTCGTCTTCAATGATAAGGGAAAACCCCGGAAAAACCTTATCCAGTTAACTAACTCTGACCGAGATTCGAACTCGGGACCCCTTGAATGTGAGGCAGACACGCTACCATCTACACTACCGAGGCGGGCAACTTCCCATTTTATTTTTAAGGAAATGTGTAATTAAAGCATTTGTAGAAATGTGTATGTCATTTATCTGAGGTAAACAAACCAATAAGATTTTTACAGTAGTTTTGTACAGTGGGTAGAGAGATCTATGAACATAACAGGTACCAGAAATAGCATGAAGGAAATTTCAGGGATCGTAGTGAGATGTCGGTGAGTGTAGTGTGATGTCGGTGTCTGTGACGTTTTGTCTCCGCGGTGTTGTGATGGGCAGAATTCCTGGAGGTCTACTGTTATTCTGACGTTGGTTGCTCTTATCTCTAGCACGTCGTTATGACGGAGAATTAACAGCGCAGGTTTAAATAAACGTCTACATAATCTTCGCAGAATTTTACCCCGTTGAAATAACACCTACCATGCACTGATGCCCTTCTCAGAAATCCTAGCTACATTTCCTGCCAAGTTCCGTATCTCACGCGACCCCGTACGAGTGACAGATCTGCGTTGAAATATAAATAAATTTCCTTTTTTGTATCCTCAGAAAATGAACCTTTTACTACAGTTAGGTTTTGTAACATTGTTTTTTATCGGCTTATGGATTTGAAATGCACCACACTCATCATTTTGCCATTGAGATTTGCATTTGGGAGTTTTCGGGTTTGACTTGCGACAGCCTTCAGTTTTCATATTCTTTTCTAGGCTATCTGCAGTACATTATCATAGCCAGTTGGAAGATGTGATAATTTTATTTCCAAGTTGGAAAATATTTTTTTGAAAAAAATGCGTCGCTGGATGAGAATACTTGGAAATCCCAATGGTGTAATCAATTTAGAAACTGATTATTTCAATTTCTCAGCCAAAGCATGAGGATTGTTCCCTCAGATTGTTAGTTCGAATCGATGCCTTTTTCTAAATCAACTTAATTTTTAAAAAATTAAATATCTGATGGTGCCTTTCCTTTTTGTCGCATTCTGAATTTCATTATTAAACTTTGACAAAAATGATATAACACAAATTAAAATCTCTCAAATACAAATTACTTTCTCAAATTACGCTGCAATTCTCAAACGTGTATCTTCGACGATCGAAATTAACCTGACAGCGTCCCTCTTTTATCCCCATAGCAACCGTACTTGTAGCAACGTTGTATGCACCACATCTTGTTTATTTTTACAATTTCACTTCTTAAACTTAATATAAACATTATAATATTCTAAAACTTTCTTTAAATATCCTTAAACATTAAGAAACAAATAAATAACATTGATTTTTCGAGGCTACATTTAAAACAACTGTTATGTCTGATTTCACCAACAGATGTTAAAATCGACGTTAACAAATGTAACGTAACAATTGTCACAGCGCTAAAACTAATGTTAAATTTCTTGCATTTCACCAACCTCTTTTCTTAAAATGTTAACAAACCTGTGTTAACGCCAAGAAAATTGTAAATATCACAGCTATAGAAGGCTATGGATGATTTTCTGAACGTACTCCGATGCGCTTTTGTTTTCACTTTCGTCTGCAAAAATGGCGGATGAACAAAATCATAAATAAAGCCGTGAGACAAATTTCTCATCGACGGAGAAAGAATTGTTAATTGAAATGGTGACGAAGTATAAGGATATCGTGGAAAATAAGAGGACGGATGCAGTGAATGTAAAAGAGAAAGATGTCGCAGAGAAAATATTGGAAACGAATTTAATTCAAATGCATAGGTCACTACTAGAAGCACCAAACAACTTGTCAGTGTTACGTAAATTTAAAACGAGGTGCGAAGAACAAGTGACTTAAACGTTTCAAGACGGGAGGTGAACAATGTATTATACATATAATTCAGTGAATTATAAAATCGCAAAGTTATTAATACGTGAAGCAAAGGCGTGATCGGCATATTCCTTTCGATGTATATTCTAATTTTTTATTACGTAAATTTAAAACGAGGTGCGAAGGACAATTGACTTGAACGTTTCAAGACGGGAGGTGGACAGTGTATTATCCACATAATTCAGTGAATTATAAAATCGCAAGGTTATTGATACTTGAAGCAAAGGCGAGGTCGACATATTCCTTTCGATGCATGTTCTAACCTCTCTTGTACTTCCGCAGTAACCTTCATAGCAACATGTTTCGACATTCTATACCTCCATAAAACAGTTTTCTTCGGATAGTTCCCAAAATCATTTCTCCTCATAGGCCGTACTCTATTATGAATGCCATTTAGACGGCCTTAAACATAGCAAATCGACATCAACAGCTGAGTTCATGCTCGCCATCTTGACTATTTACAATTGTTAAGGACTTAACATTAGAAATTCGGCGTGTTAGTTTAACATGAGATTTAACACTTGTGTTACGCTATCACTTGTTGGTGAAATGCAATTTTTGTTATAACTATTGCTAAACTCGTGTTAAGTCTTAACATTTGCTGCTGAAATCGGGCATTACAGTTCTTTTTCCTTCTGGTTTCTGATAGCTTCTACATCTCGTGGCCTACTATAATTCTGTAACCTGCTATTTTGCGAAATTCCTCTTCTATACACTTTACAACTGTGTTTTAATACTGTCCAGTTCAAATTAGGTCTACAGTAAATTCAAGTTTTATTTAGTTTAAGTATTGTGTATTGGTAAAATTATTTATAGAAATTAGTCTACGATATATCTATAAGTTTCTGGCGTGACTCCAGTTTGATTTGTGGAACACAAGTAAACAAATCGAGGGAAGGAACGAATATAGCAATGCGCTGTTTTATCTTAGGTCATGTGTGCTTATTTTTTTTTACTGTATTCACAGATTTTAGGCATCAGAATAGGTAAATGTAATGTCAAGAGAGACCAGAAACGTAATCTAGTTCATCATCTAAACAACCTTCATTTGCTACAGTTAACGCTGCTTGTTATATTAATAGCTTTACTTCTCCCACCATTTTTGGGCATATTTTCAATTAGCCACAAGATTTTGAGAGTCTATGGAATGTTGCACTTAATTGACAGGGTATGCAGTCAAAGTAAAAGACTGTTTAGTTAACGCGTGTGCAGTTCGGCAGTCTCCTTTGACGAGCCCCTATAAACGTTTGACAACACAGACCCTCCTTCTCTATATAGCCAAGCTACAACTCTACTGGATTCCATAATAACCGTTATGTTATTTTTTTATTGGCCTTCGGTAAAATCCCATATGGCTATCGTAGGGAAAAATAAGAAAATAATGTAAGGAAAATTAAGAGGATGGGAGGAGACTAGATCTGTAGTTCACTTTCTTTAAGAAATTGCAGAAGAGCTTGGTATACAGGTTTGTGGCATAACTGTAATATGGTGTTGACGCTAGCGGGAAAAGGAACAGACTGCTGAAGTAGGCGGCTGAGGAAGGAAGAACGGTGAGCTCGGTAGTGAGAGCAACTGAACAGGAGATGATTGAGGTCAGCGGTTTCGCCTAGGTCATCAGGACATACAGGGGAATCGATGAGACGTAGTCGGTGTAGATGCGCAGGGTAACATCCATGTCCAAGTCGCATTCTAATGATGGAGGTGAGATGTCGACGTGCAATCCTGAAGCTGGAGAACCAAGGGATCGTGGATAGATGCGTCTGAACGCTGGCGTAGTGTTTGCCTTTGATGGACTGCGAACGAATCCAGGCGTCATTCCAGCGACAATAGGCGTCACGATGAAGGACCGGGAGGAAATCCGTGTAGGGCAGTTGGAGGCCTTGAAGGGTGCCTTGGGTGACTCCCTCCTTTGCCAGCCGATCGGCGACTTCATTGTATCGAATTCCGACATGCCCTCTGATCCAAAGGAAGTGAATTTGATGTCCGGCTATGGTAGCGTTGTTCACCAAAGTCAGTATCTCGTAAAGATAACGGTGCATATCTCTTGTCCAACGAGGAGATGAGAGTCTCTGCAGCACACTGCGCATCGGTTAAGATCAGCAGTTTGGGGAAACCCTGAGAAATCCCATACTGCAAAGCGTCACGAATGGCCAGAACCTCCGCAGTGTAGTTGGAAACCTCCATAGGTAGGCGGTATCAAGCCAGGGCATTAGTAGGACAGACGTATGCATAACCTACTCCATCAGCAGATTTAGAACCGTCGGTGTAAATCGTGGTGAAATGTGGCCATGTAACCTGCAAGAAATGAGAAAGGGCGACGTTCACGTCAGGGCCCCGAATGATGTGATCAGAAAGATAATGCACCGAAACATTCAAGAAGTGTAAGTCATATGGATATTGAAACCCCGGAAGTGAGGGATTTTTCAAAATTAAGGGAAAAGTGTGGTATAGATACCGAAAACCCAGTAAGAGTAAGGGCAATCGTCGTACAGCTGGAAAATCCGAGTTGAGATAATTAGCAGCAAGATACTGCAACGTCCGCAATACTGGGTGGGCGTCCACGGAGAAAACTCGCAATAGAAAGCGCTGGGTTAAGAGCTGTCGACGGATGTCCAATGGTAGTTCTGAGGCCTCACCCTTATCTTATTCAAAGTGCAGTATTTGAAACCCAGCTCATTTAGGAGGTCGCGCGAAGTGCAGTGCCCATAAGGAAAATCACAAATTTCTTGCAAATGTGCAACCAATTCATCTAAGGTGGGCGATCTCCTTTTTGCATAGAATTTATAAATTTCTCGGCGAATTAAATCGCATGTGAAATTATCCACTTTAAAGAAACGTTTCATTTTGTTTTCACACTTGATCGGCGTCTTTGGTATTCCCGTCGTCACATTTTTTCCTACTATATTTCTGTGAATACCCAGAACTTTTGCAGGTTGATTACATGACCCCTTTCCAAGATTATTTTTCACCACATATTGATATGTGTTCAAAAAAGCGCTTGAATTTGTTTAGAAAGATTTCCCGGTATAACTTTGTTTTTTGAGGCTTCTCCACTAATATAACTCGGCCCAGTTATTTACACTATGGTCTTCACTAACTTTGATTATATACACTTGAGTGAAGTTGTCTACTATTTCATTTACATTTAAAGTATGTTTAGTTAACGCATGTGTGGTTCCGAGTCAAAGGAACCTGACCCTCCCGCCCACCAATGACCGTCATAAATCTATCTCCACACTTCAGAAGTGGAACACTGTCGTTGAGGACCAATAGCAACCCTGATTTTCTCGAAGTGACAGTTGCATGTCTACTCCACGTGGAGTCTCAGTTGCCAAAGTTCCAACTTCCAGTTGATCTGTTTCATTACGTGCAGAAATTCGTTGTGTGGCACAATGTGGAGACCGTAGGAGGGAAATGCAGTTGTAAATGCAAATGAAGTAGTAGATAACTTTCAGTCACGTGAAAATAATCAAAGTGATAACAATAGTGTGAATAACTGGGCCGAGTTATATTACTGGAAAAACCTACAAAAAAACAAAGTTACAACGGGAACTGTTTCTAAGCAAATTCAAGCGCTTGTTTTGAACACATATAAATATGTGCTGAAAAATAATCTTGGTAAGGGGTCGTGCAATGAACCTGATGATAAATTCTGGGTATTCACAGATATACAGTAAGAAATATTGTGACGAAAGGAATACCAAAGACACCGATCAAGTGTGAAAACAAAAGGAAACGTTTCTCTAAAGTAGATAATTTCACATGCGATTTAATTCGTCGAGAAATTTATAGATTCTATGCAAAAAGGAGAGCGCCCACCTTAGACGAATTGGTTGCACATTTGCAAGAAATTTGTGATTTTCCTTATGGGCACTGCACTTTGCGCGGTCTCCTAAAGGAGCTGGGTTTCAAATACCGCACTATGAATAAGTTAAGGGTTATTATGGAATCCAGTAGACTTGTAGCTTGGCGATATATAATTTAACTAAACGAAACCTCGTACGTTACCCATGACGTATCGAGAAAGGTGACAACCTTGCAGAACGGTCTGGGAGAAGGAGGGTCGGGGGTTGTAAAACGATTTTAAGGGTTCGTCAAAGGCAGAAGCCGACGTGCACACGCGTTTACTAAACAGACTTTACCACTGCATTTCCTTCCCACGGTCTCCACATCGTGACACACAACGAATTTCTGCACGTAATGAAACAGATCAACTGGAAGTTGGAACTTTGGCAACTGATACTCCACGTGGAGTAAAATGCGACTGTCATTTCCAGAAAATCAGGGTTGCTATTGGCCCTCAACGACAGTGTTCTATTTCTGAAGTGTGGAGTTAGATTTATGACGGTCATTAGTTGATGGTAGGGTGCGTTTCCTTTGCGAAACAACTGCACTCGCGTTGACTAGACAGACTGTACGTCATAACTATAATCCAGCAACTCTTTGTGTACGTACGCGACGAAATATTGTCACGTGGATGTTTGAGAAGTGCTCGGAAACATATCAAAATTTAGAATTGTATTATTTCTGCATATTTCCTGATTTGCACATTTTTTACATAGAGTCAACATGAAAAATTCAATGCCATGGCCGGGATCTCCTGGCACGGATGGCACCTTGACCATGGTAGCTCAATGGGTTAGAGCAACTAGACGGAAACCAGGAGACCCGCGGTTCAAATCCCGGCCATGGCATTGAATTTTTCATGTTGACTCTATCCATCAAAAACCTTAGTCTATATAAGGCTAGTGTGAAGAAATGATTAATTTCCATCAATTAACTAAAACAATAAGAGTTAAATGATGCAGCCTGGGCTTCATGTACTTACGATAGTAAGTCGCCACAAACGCTGTATCTCGGATGCGAAAGCAACTTACTGGTCTACCGGGGAAATATACGAGTCAAATGAAGAATTTGATGTCAGGATGGCACTTTGACCATGGTAGCTCAATGGGTTAGAGCGACTGGACGGAAACCAGGAGATCCGCGGTTCAAATTCGGCCATGGCATTGAATTGTTGACTCTATGTATCCAAAATCTTAGCTTATATACGGTTAGTGTGGAGAAATGATTAATTTCCATCAGTTAAATAAAATAATAAGGTTAATGCGATGCTTGCCATGACATCAGCTTCCAATTCCCTCATGTCTATCATGTGCAAGTGGCATGGAGCTGAATTTGCAGTCAGCTAGAATGTTCTAAGATATATGGGAAATCTTATGTTTGTTTGGTCAACGCTTGTGAAGCTTTTGGCGTTGGTTTGCCGTGTCATGTTGGAAGAGATGGTATTTAAGGTCATCATTTATTTAATTGACTAATAACACTAGGGAATACGTTTTTTGTACCCGAAACAAAATAGACTAATTCTTATGCAAAATGACTCGCTGATTTCAAAAATGCCTCTGAAAATGCTGTATCACGTAACGTTTTTGAGATATTCTTATTCCTTTATATAAAATTGCAGAAATGAGGTATGATACCAACTCATATTGACTTAATTTAAAATAATAGCCATTGACTCTTCTAAATACAGCTTAAAAGCAGTGTTGCTTTATAATGGCAATTTACTACCTTCAATACCATTATTTCATGCCATAGGAATGGAGGAGACATACGATTCCATGTCCATAATTTTAGATGCTATTAGTTATCAAAACCATGGCTGGGAAATTTGTAGTGACCTCAAGGTAGTTGCATTGCTAACGGTACTGCAGGGAGGTTTCACAAAATATTGCTGTTTTTTGTGCTTATAGGACAGTAGGGCAACTGACAAGTATTTTATAGTGAAAGAGTGGGGGAAAAGGGAAGACTATACCCCTGGAGCAAGCAATGTTAAGTATGTGCCTCCAGTAGACCCAAACAAAGTTCTTCTCCCCCCACTTCACATAAAGCTCGGGTTAATGAAGAATTTTGTTAAAGGTTTGGACAAAAGTGGAAGTGCATTTGAGTATTTAAGAAGTATCTTTCCCGAAATAAGTGAATCTAAATTGAAGGAAGGTATATTTGTCAGTCCTCAAATAACACTACCTCTTAAAGACAGTGTTTTTTAATCAAAGCTTAAACGTGTTGAACTGGCAGCATGGAAATCATTAAAATCAGTGGTGGAAGGCTTCCTGAGCAATAACAAAGAAGAAAATTATGAAAATTTAGTCTCAGAACTATTAAGGACCTACAAAAAAATGAGTTGCCGTATGTCACTTAAAATCCACTTTTTGCACTCTCATCTTGATAGTTTCCCTACAAACCTAGGAGCTGTAGTAAGTGATGAGCAAGGTGAGCGTTTTCACCAGGACATTTCTGAGATGGAAAGACGTTACCAGGGTCGCTGGGATTCAGCCATGTTGGGAGACTATTGTTGGTTCCTCAAACGGGAGAGCTAATACAAAAAAAAAAAAAAAAAAAAAAAATCAACAGTGAAACACTTCTGAGATAATTCAGGTATTGGTTTTCATCATTATCTTGTGTTTATTTATTTTAATAATAATTAATAATATTATTATTTTTAATGTTATTTGGCAATAAAATACCTATTATTTTCAATTAATCAAATATGAGTTATCATATCACATTTCTGTAAGTTTTCATAAAAAATAATGAATACCTAAAAAACGTTACGTGATACAGCATTTTGGGGGGCATTTTTGGAATCAGCAGATCAGTTTACATAAGAATTGGCCTATTTTGTTTCGGGTACACAAAATAATTTTTTTTTTTTTTTTTTTTTTTTTTTTTTTTTTTTTTTTGGTTCCCCAGTGTAATTTCTGTATGAACTTCTGTAGTAAGATGCTATTTACGGAGGTAGTTGTGTTGTGTGGTAATTTACTCCGGGAGTATGTGAAACGAGTAAAGTAGTTTCCTGTCGTAGAGTTTTAGCTCTTAAGAACGCGGTCTGTGATGCTGCAGGCCGAAGGAAGTTGAGGGTAGTAAGTAACACACCATACTAAAGATCCTACAAGGAGACACACAGCGGGAAGTGTTAACAGCGCGTATCGTTTCCATTGGCCCTTATCGAATCCCAACCGATGTTTTCCTCCGACCCCAAGAATTTCTCCTTGCCCCCCGCGCCAAGATTTATGGTGGTGGTCTGCACCCCACCAGATGCGCATTTGGGGTTCCAGCTTTATAATAACATCACGCCGAGGAAATTTTTATTTAAAATAGCCACATCGTGTTAATATATTCTGTGCCTCGCATAGATAACACCAGGCGTTGCATTTCACTTTGATTTACTAGGGGAGGGGGGAGGGAATGAATAGGAATCGGGTTCCGAGGGCGCCGTCACGGGGTCGGCTTTAAACCAATACTTTCCTTTCATTTTAAAATTAATCTAATAAAATTTATGTACGCGCCGTCCTCCGAAGTGTGAAGATTTCAGAAAAACTTTATGATCTGTAACATAACCCTGAAGGTTATTAATATTCTAGCAAAGTTTTCCCCCCTTATTTTGACATTACTACGTGGATAGTAGTAGAGGAAGTATTCTAAAACATCCAAAGATCCTATACCGAGATTTCACCGAAGATACGCTCACTGGATCCAAAATAAAATTTATAAAAGGTTTCGTGTGTACGAGTACATCTGTAGGTGCGTCTTTGCCCAGCATAACTTGTTATTTATGTTCAATAGCTTCCAAGGATGTAACATGTAACGGTTGGCTTGGTTTAGACCCTGAGAGTTGAAAAATATTTAAATATGTTTAAATATATGCTTTAAGAATCGATAAGACATGCTAAAATGAATAAGAAAGGAAATTGTTAAAATTCAGTAGGTCATGTGATGACGTAACATGTAAGTGATTGGGTGTGACTTCGGAAATACCACCATCCCATCATCACCATAAATTCTGCCACAAACATCAAAATTTAAAAAAGAATAAAAAGGGTTCCAATCTGTTATTTTTTATTTTCTCAACAACAACAACAATAATAATAATAACAACAATAATAATAATAATAATAATAATAATAATAATAATAATAATAATAATAATAATAATAATAATAATAATAATAATAATAATAATAATAATAATAATAATAATAATAAATAATAATAATAATAATAATAATAATAATAATAATAATAATAATAATAATAATAATAATAATAATAATAATAATAATAATAATAATAATAATAATAATAATAATAATAATAATAATAATAATAATAATAATAATAATAATAATAATAATAATAATAATAATAATAATAATAATAATAATAATAATAATAATAATAATAATAATAATAATAATAATAATAATAATAATAATAATAATAATAATAATAATAATAATAATAATAATAATAATAATAATAATAATAATAATAATAATAATAATAATAATAATAATAATAATAATAATAATAATAATAATAATAATAATAATAATAATAATAATAATAATAATAATAATAATAATAATAATAATAATAATAATAATAATAATAATAATAATAATAATAATAATAATAATAATAATAATAATAATAATAATAATAATAATAATAATAATAATAATAATAATAAATTGTTTCTCCCTTCCTCACCTTCCTCAGAGCGAGGAGGCCAAGGATTTGTCCTGAGGTACCAGGGTTGAGGGGTCGGCCTAACGCCTGGGATGATGAGAGATGAATAATGGAGCAATTTGTAGAAGGATGGTGGGGGAAACCGGAGGACAAGGAGGAAACGCACCCCAGCACCATGTTGTCCACCACAAGTCCCACTTTGCGCTCGTCGGGATCGAACCCGGGCCGCTTAGGTGAGAGCCAAGCGGTCGAAGCACTCAGCCATGGCACGTCCATAGCAATAATAATATTATAATAATGACAGTGACAGTGACAATAATGAAAATGACAATAAGAATAATAATAAAATAATAAGCTGTAGGTCCTCTCGCCTCACCGTCATCTTCACTATCACCCTACCATTGGAGCTAATAGACAGCGCCCTATGGGTGCCTCCACCTGAGAAATGGGACCAAACATCACTTGGGGGGGGCGAGGTTACCCCGAAGGCCGTATTTGCCATAATATGGGGAGTGTTGTTATTCATACAAAAACAATGATAATGACTCTAACAATTTGGTTTAATATGTTGTATTTTCTGCGAATGTCCTCAGAAATCCACTTCTTTCTGATCGGTTTTTGCATCGCCAGTAAACCGCAAGAGTAGGTGACTGCCTGTGTAGCATAGATGGTAGCGTGTGTGCCTCACATTCAAGTAGTCCCAGGTTGGATTCTCGATGAGAATGATTTACCTGGCTAAGGATTTTTTCGGGGTTCTCCCTTATCCTTGCACATCAATGTCGAGTAACTCTAAAACTCAAGAACCTTAGGTTAAATTGTGCATCATTTCTTTCATCGTCCGATATGACTTAACGTTGGAGGATGTACATTTTGAGAAAATATACCGTTACATAGTCACCATCACTACCAAATACTTTACTGTAGCTTAAAGTCTTCTATATTCCTGTATTTCAATTGCATAACTTAATTAGCAATATCTGGGCCCATAAATAACCTATTATGTTAAGTACTGCAAACATAAGCTAGAAATGACTACCAATTGCTTAGAAAGAATGTATGAAGCAGTAGTGGAATCCAAAATGTTGTATGTATGCAGTGGAGATCTCGGTGTGGGGGACGCAGAGGTAAACAAAACGGTGGACCAAAGTTACAGAAGGATTTGTAAAGAGCTACTAGGCTTACCAAGATCAGCACCTAGGGAAGTAGCTTTAGTAGAATTAGGAAAGACAAGAAGAAATGGAATAATAATGGAAAGAATAATAATACAATTTTTATTTAGCTGTTTGGCCAAAGAAGAAGGGGAAATTATGTATGAGACAGCAAACAAGATTACAGAACTCAAATAGTTGGCGGGGAGAGATAGGAGGAAGTATGATAAAAATAGGAATGGGAGATATATGGAGATTAGAGGAAAGGAATACAAGCGAAGTGGGTAAATTAGTAAAATTCAGAATAGAAGGTATAGAAAAACAGGAAATATGGGGAAGTCTAGAAAATATGAAATAATTACAATTTTACAAGCAAATAAAAAGAAATTGGGGACGAGAAGCATATGTAGATTACTACAATAGGCAAGAGAGAGAAGGGCTAGCTTGGATCAGAACAGGAACAATATTTGTAAGAGGGAAAAGGGAATTGTGTGGTGGAAAAGAAAGCATAGAACACTACGTATCAGAATGCAAGGAGGTTGCAATATGGAGAAAAACGGTTTGAGAGGAAAAATGGGAGAAAGTAGAGAAGAGGATAGTAGCTATAAAATTGTTAACAGGAAAGGAGGAAAAGAAGGTAAGAAGTATTGATGAGTTCTTGCAGAAAGTAAAAGAAAAATTGGCAAGAAATGTAAAGAATATAAGTAAGGAAGATGAGTGGGAAGAAAGGGACTAATTAAGTAACAAGAAGGCATGGAGGTTAAGAGCTACCTGGCAAAGCAGAAGACCAGAATGTCATGTAAGCCAAGGTAGCAACAAGGTAAAGACAAATAAATGTAGCCTAAAGCTCTGAATTGCAGAATTTTGGGAATATGCACAATTAATAATTCAATTCAGTTCAGAATAATACATAATGTAAAGTACTGTTGCAGGGATTTGTTTACCTTTACTGCTAAACGTGCGCTGATTAAGACAATGAGAAAGTATTTGACAAAGTTATTTATTTTCGCATGCAACTTTATCACTTGTAGCCCTGTATCGCAACTTGTGTTAGATCTAGTGTGTGACAAACATCAGTAAATAACGTACTATAAACAAAAAAGCGAATTCGGCTGTCAGAGCGAGTTTTATGTACTCCAGACTGAGGAAAGCTTCCTTTTTTTTTCTTCTTCTTCTCTCTCGCTCTGTTATTTTCTTGAGCCGTTAATTATAAGGGGCATATAAACATGGGCAAGGGTAATGTTAACACGCAGAGACCGGAGTTAATTAGGTTTTGAGTCAACATTTCTTACTCTTGTTCTTCTTCTCCACTAGCAACCGTTTCATTAAACGTGCTGGGAAAACAAAAGAGAGGCAAGGAAATACATAAACAGGTCATAGCGCACTTAGATCCTTCTTTGTTAAATATTTACACTGTGTGGTGTTGCTGAGGTATTTGGTTCATGTCTTAGCGTTCTCTTTGTTTAGGAAATGTGAAATTATTCTTGCATCGCTTAGTTGTGGAAACAGAGGTCTGTTACCTAGGCAACCGTGTCAGCCAATACATACTTCCCAAGTAGAACTTCATACGTAATATAAAACTCTTCAGAAGTCAGCCGGTGAAATCAATTTGTTTTATTTATTTGAATTTCGATCTAACGAAGTATGGCGATTGTAGGGATTCTCTTCGTAATCGAGCTACCAGATGGTAGGAAACCAAATATCTCGTATTCTCTTTCCATTATCGTTTACATTTATCTCATCCAGAAACTCTTATAACACTGGAAAAAAAAAAAGTATATACCCGAAACAAAATAGGCAAATTCTTATGTAAACTGATCTGCTGATTCCAAAAATGCCCCTCAAAATGCTGTATCACGTAAAGTTTTTTAGGTATTCATAATTTTTTATGAAAACTTACAGAAATGTGATGTGATAACTCATATTTCATTAATTGAAAATAATAGGTATTTTATTGCCAAATAACATTGAAAATAATAATAATTATTATTAAAATAAGTAAACACAAGATGATGATGGAAACCAATACCTGAATTATCTCAGAAGTGTTTCACTGTTGACTCTCTCTCTCTCTCTCTCTTTTTTTTTTTTTTTTTTTTTTTTTTTTTTTTTTTTTTTATTGACTCTACCGTTTGAGGAACCAACAATAAGTCTCCGAACATGGCCGAATCCCAGCAACCTTGGTAACGTCTTTCCATCTCAGAAATGTCTTGGTGAAAACGATCACCTTGCTCATCACTTACTACAGCTCCTAGGTTTGTAGGGAAACTATCAAGGTGAGAGTGCAAAAAGTGGATTTTAAGTGACATACGGCAACCCATTTCTTTGTAGCTCCTTAATAGTTCTGCGACTAAAGTTTCATAATTTTCTTCTTTGTTATTACCTAGGAAGCCTTCCGCCACTGATTTAAATGATTTCCATGCTGCCAGTTCAACACGTTTAAGCTTTCATACAAAAACACTGTCTTTAAGAAGTACTTATTTGAGGACCAACAAATATACCTTCCTTCAATTTAGATTCACTTATTTTGGGAAAGATACTTCTTAAATACTCAAATGCACTTCCACTTTTGTCCAAACATTTAACAAAATACTTCATTAACCCGAGCTTTATGTGAAGTGGGGGGAGAAGAACTTTGTTTGGGTCTACTGGAGGCACATGCTTAACATTGCTTGCTCCAGGGATATAGTCTTCCCTTTTCTCCCATTCTTTCACTATAAAATGCTTGTCAGTTGCCCTACTGTCCCATAAGCACAAAAAACAGCAATATTTTATGAAACCTCCCTGCAGTCCCGTTAGCAATGTAACTACCTTGAGGTCACTACAAATTTCCCAGCCATGGTTTTGATAACTAATAGCATCTAAAATGATGGACATGGAATCGTATGTCTCCTTCATTCCTATGGAATAAGATAAAGGTATTGAAGGTAGTAAATTGCCATTATAAAGCAACACTGCCTTTAAGCTGTATTTAGAAGAGTCAATGGCTATTATTTTAAATTAAGCCAATATGAGAGTTGGTATCATACCTAATTTCTGTAATTTTGTATAATAGAATAAGAATATCTCAAAAACGTTACGTGATACAGCATTTTCAGAGGAATTTTTGGAATCAGCGAGTCATTTTGCATAAGAATTAGCCTATTTTGTTTCGGGTCCAAAAAAACGTGTTCCCTAGTGTTATAAAAGCTTATTTTTATTATGAATTAATGAATTCCTGTATTCCCTTGTCTTCTTAACCGTGCAACCTCAAGGGCAAAGAGCTGAGGATCATAAGTTTCCTGATTAGAGAGACTCCGAGATGAGTGATCCGCCCAAACCCGGAAGTGAAAGTATAAGAGAAATGAGGTGATAGGAAAGATGGTGGTGCAGCAATCGGTGGAATAGTGGCTGTGGAAACCGGAGGACCTGGAGAAATCCCACCCCAGCTCAATTTGTTCACCACAGATCTCACTTTGCAGTCGCCTGGGGTCGAAGCCGGGACACCTTGCTGAGAGCCAAGTGGTCTAACCACTCAGCCATGGCGCGGCCTATTTTTATTATACCTACCAAAATAAAAATATAGAAAACCCTTGAGGGCGTAATTTAAAAAAAAAATGTATATCTGTTAATGTAAATTTATATTGAGGAATTAATCCTTAAAGAATTAATACTTTTAAATACATTACTCCGGTATATGGGTGTTTTAATTTATTAGAGCCAAATGAAAAATTCAATACCACGGCCGGGATTTGAAACACGGATCTCCTGGTTTCCGTCCAGTCGCTGTAACCCCTTGTGCTACCATAGCCAACATGCCGACGCGACATTTAGCTCTCCAATTGACTCAATATATTTTCCCGGCAAACCACCTAAGAGTTCTCATATTTGAGATACAGATTTGTGGCGACCTACTATTGTAAGTACTTAAATACCAGGATTTTTATAGCTGAATATTTTTAATGTAAATTTATATTGAGGAATTAATCCTTAAAGAATTAATCCTTTTAAATATCTGTTGCTTTTTGCATTATTATACAGGGTGTTCCTTATGTCCCCAAGCCGCTAATCGCGGGTTTATGTACTCCGTACAGGGTATCCTGTCTAAAACTCCAGGTTAACTTTTTGTTTTTTCAATTTATGTTCTCCAACGTTAAGTTATATCGTACGATGAATGAAAAGGGTGAAATGATCCTCAAGTGAACCAAGGTCATTAGAGCTTAGAGTTACCAGACCTTTATCTTACAGGATATGAGAAACTACGCAGAAAGCCTTATTTAGATGACTCACCCTGACCGAGATTCGAACTCGGGACACGCTACTAAAGCTGACACATTACCACCCACACTACAGAAGTGGGCATAATAATTTGGGTTGAAAGTGGTGTCCATCTGCATTAACACATTCCTCGTCCTCACCAGTAAAACCAGCGAAGAGTCGCGTAAATGCAAATAGCGCGTGGAGAAATACAACGATTTTACGAAAAGTGCTATACGCAGTCAAGTCCATGATTATTTTTTCAGTAATGATTTAAAAAGCTAATGTGGATCCCAACTCTACTTATTTATTGTCTAAAAGTTAGCGCTGCAGTGTTGCAAAACTTGTGTGTGTGTGTGTGTGTGTGTGTGTGTGTGTGTGTGTGTGTGTGTATGTATGTGTGTGTGTCTGTGTGTGTGTGTGTGTGTGTGTGTGTGTGTGTGTGTGTGTGTGTGTGTGTGTGTGTGTGTGTGTGTGTGTGTGTGTGTGTGTTTGAAAGCCAAGGAACTCCATGAAGCCCGCTTATGTAGCTTAGATGGCCACGTGTCTGCCTCATTTAAAATGTTCCGAGTTCAAATCTCGGTCAATGTTAGTTACCTAGATAAGGTTTTCCCGGGTTTTCCCATATCCTGTTAGATGAATGCCAGGGAACTCCAAGCTCTGTTGACCTAGGGTTCATTTGAGCATCATTTAACCATTTTTTTACTAAGCTAACTTCTTGAACTTCAATGTATCGTTCAGGATATTTTAAAGTTTCATATGTGGCCGTTTAAATGGCCAATGATGCATGAAGTAAGCACAAAAGCGGAAATTTAAATCTCACCAACCACCGCAGTCTTTCCTGCAACCCTGAAACAACTTAAACATAACAATTAAGACAGGAATTTGTGTTAGAAGGGAAAGTGCCCGCCTATCGACCCGGGAAAACATGAAAAGCTCTATGAACAGAGGCCGGCCAGTGGGTAAATCGAATCCCGGACCTCCACAGTACTGCAGAGATATTTCCCTAATATATCTAGGTATTAAGGGAAGTAATATGAAAACTAATAGGGTTTTCTCTCAGAAGTAAACTGCTCGAAACCCAGCTGGGTCTTGCAGATAAGTCAACAGAAGCGCAAACACTGTGATGCATATGTTTCTGTGATATTCAAGACAATATTGAACAGCTTCCCATCGCTCTGTTGACTTAACAACAATTGTTGTTTCAGATCCGTTCAGTATTTGTCGAGGAATCAGCACATCAGAACCTGAAGTAAGCACACCGACCGTCCTTTGTTTGAGAAACGGCTGTGGATTTTGGTCCAGTCTCTGCCGGCCAGCCAGCTAATTCACTTTAGCTCCACAGTTAATTTTCCTAGTACTAGTGGTCCGCCCAAGCTCTTAAATTTGACACCCGCTCCATTAAAAGTTTAGACAACCGTCCTGGGCTTGCTTGCAGAGCGATTTTAATAAGGTCGTTCACACAGTTTATCACCGGCGCTGAACGCTTAATTGATGGAGTTTAGAT
This sequence comes from Mantis religiosa, assembly GCA_030765055.1. Lineage (NCBI taxonomy): Eukaryota > Metazoa > Arthropoda > Insecta > Mantodea > Mantidae > Mantis > Mantis religiosa. Next base: position 11,985,221 of record CM060947.1, on the reverse strand, counting down.
GGTAGAGCAGAAAACTGGACGTTCAAAAAACTGTGTTCTAGTGGCTTAAAAGTCCAAAGTCCCAGTTTCGATTCCCGGCGTTACTGCTCATCCTCCACAGAACTGGAAGCGTGAGTAAGAGCGGTATATATGTGTAAGTTTATTGTTGTAAAAACAAAAGTACAAAGGAAACAAAATACTGTGACTTTGTGGGTTCCAAGATTTAGAAGTCCAGGTTGTAGAAATTCAAAATGCTCTTTGTTACAAGTAAAAGCACACTTTGTACAGCCCTGCCAGCAGCAGAATTACGTAACATATACCAACGCAACATTCAAGGTCGTCTGTCACACGCCCACACAGCTACACACACACAGTTAATAGCTCAATAGCGACTGACACGCCCCTTGCCTCTTATTTATACCCGAGTAAAGCGGAAATTTAAATCTCACCAACCACCGTAGTTTTTCCTGCAACCCTAAAACAAATTAAACATAATAAAGACAGGAATTTGTGTTAGAAGGGAAATCGCCTGCCTATCGACCCGGGGAAACCAGAAAAGCTCTATGAACGGAGGTCGGCCAAGGGGTAAATCGATTCCCGGACCTCCACATAACTGCATTGTTTCTCGAAATTTGCCGAAGCTTCACGGCCTTTCACGATCGCAAGAGAAGGAATTATGAAGAGATCTTTCTGTCTCTTTCTCTCCCCGCTCCCCCCCTCACTCTCTACAAGTAACCAGCTCCACGTCCACGCGCTAGCCGCGGCCCGCTGCAAAACAATTCCTCGCGACAATACAAAAGAAGTTGGGTTACTCGGATCATCTGGGACCAGGGCCGATCCGAGCTAACAAAACTCTGCCCGCCTCGGTAGCGTAGATGGTAGCATGTTTGCCTCATGTTCAATAGGCCCCAAGTCCGAATCTCGGCCAGGGTGAGTTACCTGGATACTGCTTTTTCCGAGGTTTTCCATTATCCTTCAAGACGAATGTCGGGTAACTCTAAGCTCCATGGAGCCTGGACTCATTTGAGCATCATTTCACCGAATTCATTCACCGTCCGATATAACTTAAAGGTGGAGGACGTAAATTACACAAAAAAGAAAGAATGAAAGAAAGAAAGAAAGAAAGAAAGAAAGAAAAAAAGAAAGAGTGAGAGAGGGGGAGGAAGAGAGGGATAGAGGGAGAAGGGAGGGGTGAGAGGGAGGGAAAGAAAGAGAAACAAAAATCTGGGTTATCCAGAGAATGACGGAAAAACGATAAAAACATGTATATCACCGAAATAATTTTAATGTAGTCTAAAAGTTACTATCGGCACACTTTCACCTAAAAGCAGATGTACTGTAATAGCCTATGTATTTGCACTGTATACAATATAGCTACAATCTATTTGGTAGTAAAATAGACAATGAGATTCTGCTGACTCAGTTTAGTGTATTGCTTACGAGCAGTGTGATTTTACATCCATTTTAACATTTAAAGTTCACTTGGTAATGTTTAGGCTTCACTCCAAAAATAAAGCACAAATTTCTCTATGTTTGCTACTGCTTTTGTGTGGGTTATAACCACAACATGTTCATCAACACTGTTTGAATCTGAATACTATCTATTTTCAGTAACACTGCATGATGCAATAATTCCTTCCTGTGTAATTGTTTATAACCTCCGTCATTGTTAACCTCTTATTCATCAACATGGGAACAGCTATCGATATTTTTAAAAATGTCTGTAAAATCTTCTTCTATGCTTATTTTTTCTTCTTCAATCTTTTTTTCTGGAAAGTCACACCACCAGGCCAGAACATTTTCCATAACTTAATGAAAGTTTCTGTTCCAACCTGGTCGCAAGCAGGTGAAGTGAGTGCAATGAATTTGCCCCTGGCTAGAGAATTTGAGTAATTTATCTATTGTAAATAGCAATTTATGTCTATAAAAAGGTTTTGATTTACTACGCTAAACAACATAAGTTTAATAAGACCTGAAGCTTTCCTGACGACGAATATGTTAAAGTTCTCGGGAAGCAAACATGTAGAAAAGACGAGTAGAAATCTCCGTATGGAGAGCGTACATTTCTGCCAACATCAGGATATTTTAAGAAATGTTATAACCATAAATGTATCACTGGTTATAACAGAAATATAAACCCAGACAAAATATTATCAATATTCGCATTACTGAACAAAAGACGGTGTTCAGTCAACTAAATGCCATTCAGTAAATTGTGGAGGCTTTGGACATTTCCTCCGAGAGGTTTAATCGTGACGCTAGATTTCAGTTCAGTTCTTCTTGGAAACCGGCATTAATGGAAATCCGTCGACTTAACCAGCACAGATCTACACAGCTTGATAATCACGATAAGTACCAGGGCTGTTCAATAAAAAAGGATCACATTTTTTTTTGACAATGTACCTTTACTCATCCTCATAATATCGATGGCCCTTCTCAAAATGGTCTCCCCTGAATGCGAAGCACTTGTCCCAGCGTTTCTGCCAGTCTTCAAAGACATGCTGGAAACCATTTTTTGAGAGATCCTTCAAAATCGCCTCCGCAGCCTTCACCACTGCTTCTGATGATGGATAATGCCTCCCACGAAGGCGTTTCTTCAAGTTAGGAAATAGAAAAAAGTCACGTGGGGCTAAATCCGGACTATAGGGAGGGTGAGGGATGCACTTCACGTTCATTTTTGCAAGATATTCAGCAACAACATTGGCAATATGCGGCCGCGCATAATCGTGGTGCAGCATCCAGCCTGCTTCACGGAAATGTGGTCGGAATGTTTGCGCCTGATATGGACTTGCAATGTTTTCAGGACATCCCTGTAGTATTGTCCAGTTACTGATGTGTGTGCAGGTACAAGATGCTGATAAACCATTCCATGTATATCAATGATTGAGATGACCATAACTTTCCCAGCAGAAGCAACCACTTTTGCTTTTTGGGGGGTTGGTGATGAAATAGATTTCCACACTGAGCTTTGCTGTTTGCTCTCTGGATCAAAATGATGTAGCCAAGTTTCATCAGCAGTGATTACGTTTGAAAGAAACTTCGGATCTTCCTCTAACATCAACTTTAACTGCATGCTACCTCCATTGCAGCGGTAGGCGATACTGAACATGTCTGAACTTGCCTGGTTCTCACAGGCGGGAACCAGGAGTACCAACAATGAAACTACTAAGGCGTGTTTGTCTCACATTAAGCTAACAGAATATAAGATTGAATTTTAGTGCGAAAAGTTATGTTGTAAAAAATGTATGATCTTCTTTATTGAACAGCCCTCGTAGTTAAGTTTCTCTGGCCCAATTAATTTTTTATAGTCACGCCATCTCCTGACCTGACATTTAATTTACTGAAAACAGTCTTTTGTTCAGTAATGGGAATATTCTCTTTGTTCATATTTGTATTATATCCAGTGATATATTTGTGGTTATAACATTTAATAAATATCCTGATGATGAGAGAGATGTACGGTCACGAAACGTCGATTTATAATCGTCTTTTCACCTGGCTTGCTTCCCGAGAACAACATGAACATAAGGTTGTTTTGCAAAACTTGGTTCGGGCTAACGAGGTTTTACTATAGGCACAAAAATGTGATGTATCATGTTTGGTAAATTTCTTGCAGGTGCAAGGAAATATGGGAATACAGTAGCTTTCAAAATATGATAGTTGACTATCCCGTAGGGAAGGGGGTCCGTCCCCTTCAGCTGCTGTGGTGCGAGCGCTGCGGACCCTTAGCACTCGTGGTACTTCTGACGTTACTAGGGGAACCTCGGACCTAACTGCCGAGCCGCTCCCGTAGGGGAGTTGTTCGGATTGGGTTGGACTCGAGGGGGCAGTGGTTCCCTATACCCGTGGGAGATCGGGCACATCTCCGAACGGGGTTGAGGGAAGCCATATATTCCCGCGTATTAGCCAGCATAGCTAGTAGAATGTGCACTAGATCACCAGGCATCCGTTCCGAGGTCTGATCGGTAGCCTTCCCCTTTGGTGTTGGTGCGCGTAAGTGGCGTATTCACTTCCAGCCCGTCTTGAGTCCATAGGACCAGATGGGGTCTTAGTCTCTATGTCTTGACCTATGGAAAGCCCCACGGAGGCTCCGGGCGCCATTTTGAGACATTTTAGTAAATCCCTGGTCATCAGAGGGGAGGTCAGTCTTCACTTTGTGTGGATTGCCTTGCGTTGATATATGATAGTTGACTATTTAAGGAGCTGGTCCTACAAAGAAGTATCAAAAATACCTCCGAAATGCTTAACTCTGAAAAATGGGAGTTTCTAGCGTGACCCTGCCCTATGCAGTGTCGTGACTCCTTGGATCGCCCTCTGTGTCCTCTCACCTCTCCTTCCTCCTGAGGATGAGCCACTTGGGGCAAAGGTGCAATAGATTAAGACTGGTTGCAGTGCCAAATTCCCTGCTTACGTAATCCAATTCAATTATTGACTGAAGTATTTCTTAATGGTTTGGATTTTCTGCTATGTACATTTTCTCGTGGTGACGCAAAACAAAACAAGCCCGCCTCAGTAGCTAGGGGTTGCGTGTCTGCCTCACGTTCATGAGGTCCCGAGTTCGAATCTCGGTCAGGGTGAGTTACCTGGATAAGGTTTTTTCCGGGATTTTCCCTTATCCTGAAAGACGAATGTCGGGTAACGAAGCTCCATGGACCCCGGACTCATTGGAGCATAATTTCACCCATTCCATTCATTGTCCGGTATGACTAAATGCTGGTGGACGTAAATTACAACAAAAAAAAAAAAAAGGTATGAAATTTTAAAGCCATAGCAAAGGCAAACGTTCTTGAAAAATATGACTGTCGCCTTAACTTGTAGTATTGTAGCACAAAAATATGACTGTTTTCTCTGGTTGTAGAGGAAATCACGGATAAAACAGAGTTTTGTCTAAGAATAGTTGAGGCATATGAAGATGACTTTTGTAACATTTTTCTTCTTTTCTTTAATGCATTTTTAAATGAATTGATATTCATACTTGGATACTGAAACCCGGGCCATTACTTTATTCCTGGTTTATTAGCAGTTTCTATTTCGCGGACAATACGTCACGTACGTACGCTACGCTACCTAAAGTGGAGTTTCTACGACCTCAGTGGCAAGGAGGTAAAGAAGGATATTACGGTAAAAGGCCTGGAAAGCGAATGTGCTCTCAAGGGAAGCCATGTAATGGATGGCGGAGGTAAAAGATTGCGCTGATTGAAATGTCTGTCATGTTGGCTGCACTGCAATAAGTGACATAGCGGGGGGAAAAGGTCACGTTCCTGTACGTGATTGGATGACCAGAAAAGAAATTAAACGTCACGTTGTACCTACTTCACCATTAGGAAATGAGCCGACCGCAGTTTACTTCTTGTGCGGTAGTGAGGGGATAATCTGAGGAGGAGAAAGGAATTGCAGGACTCAGAGTAGAGTCACAAAAATATATGTCAACAGATGGAGCCGTGTACGCTCTGTCTTCTCGGAGGTACCTGGTTCGACTCTCGGCTGGAGCAGATACTTGTTTTAATTGTAGTAATTCTGTGATTTAGCTACCAGGATGCCTCACTTCTAATAAATTCACACATACACATAGGCCTGCCTCGGTAGCGCAGGTGGCAGCGTCTCTGCCCCACGCTCAAGAGGTCCCGAGTTCGAACCTTGGGCATTGTGAGTTATCTGGATACGATTTTTAAGATTTTTATGGTTTTTCCCTTATCCTAAAAGATGAATGTCCGGTAATTCTAAGCTCTATGGACCCCTATGAGCACCATTTCACCCATTTTATTTATCATCCGACATGACTTACGTTTGAGGATGTAAATTAAACAAAATCTCATACTATTTACTCCGTCGCCAGTCTCCACACTATAAAAAGGATTAGGAAAAATCCTGGATAAAGAAAAATTCAATCCTCATCCAGAAATTGAACCCGAGACTTGGAAGTTAGAACGCCGACGCTCAGACCATGAGGCAGTCTGAATAAGGCTTAAAACCACATTCATTAGATTACTAATATTATAAGATTCCTTTTGTCTTCTCGTGCTAGTAGAATGCTGGGTTGGTTCCTATTCTGTTATAATTTTTCTGTCCATCATTTCCTACTTCATTTAAATATCCTACTGATTGCAAACCTAATTTCTTCCCTTGAAGGTCCTCAAGGTGTCTCGAGGCTTATAGGCGGGTTTGAACGGAACCAGGCGCTTCATTCTGGAATCGTTAAGGGCCCCATTCATTCTCACGCACATGTCTCAGATTAAGGTAAGGCGGGGGATTCATTTTTTATTTACGTTTTTCAACGTTGTCATATAGGTGCCGGGGTAACGCAGTAGTTTTGTTAGTGGCTCCCGTACTAAGGGTGCCGAGTTCGATTCCCGGCTCTGGGATTGGTGATTTTAAGTTGACGCTATCCACGCCTTCACCTCTGTCTAGCACATGCAAAGTGTCCCCTATGCCCAACGTGGTTCGGAGTCCACTATAAGCTGTAGGTCCTCTCGCCACACCGTTAACTTCAGTACCACCCTATCGTTGCAGGTAATGGAACCGCCCTCTGGGTGCCTCTACCTGAGAAATGGGTCCAGAATACATGTGGTGGGGCGAGGTTACTTTGAAGGTCAAGGTTGTCATATGGGGCATGCTGTTAACCAAATAACGTTAAGTCATATCGATGAACGAAGTGGGTTAAATGAGGCTCAAATAAGCCCTGAGTACATAGAGCTTATAGTTATTCGACATTCATCTTTCAGGATAAGAGAAACAACCGAAAATAGCTTATCCAGATATGCAAGTCAGCGTGACCGAGGCAAGATTCTAGCTGGTACCTCAATAACGTGAGGCAGACAAGCTACCACAGATTATTTGCTGAAACTTTAAGATATAGATTTCACATATTATTGGAATACAGGAACAAACAAGCCTACTTCAGAAATAGAGTTAGTAAGAAACTAAGTGTAAATAATCCCCTTACTAAATGAATAATTTTATACAATAAATTAACCTAGGAATTAATGGAATTAGAAGGTTTATCTTTCAAAAGGGCCATAAAAAGTTATTTTATAAAAATATGTTATATATTTTATGAATGAATACGTGCTAGAATATAAGAAAATACTATTGTCATATGTAAATGTTTTGTAAAAATAATCTTTGTGTGTGCTAACTTTAATTATTTATTGTCTGTATAATAGTTTAACCCTTGTAATAGAATTTGACTTTATCCTTCTGAGAGTTAAAAGTCTTGTTGCAGAAATTTTAAATACTCCCTGTTTTAGTAAATCGATGCTTTGTCCAAACCTGGCAGCAGCAAAATTACTAACATACACAAACCCAATCTTCAAGGTTGTCTCTTTCTTCTCGCCACATCAAAAGAATTCACTGCGATACACTACGCAGCTGCACATACACAATTAACAACTCAATGGCAACTAACTAGCAATTCAACTCTTTGCCGGCTTTTATACCTCCAGCCATTGTTCTAGAATTCAGTCGAACGTCCGATAACAATCACGATGCACCGAGAAAGATGAAACTATCTCTGTCTCTTTCTCTCTCTCGACAAGCGTTCAGCGCTCGCCCAAGCGCCGACGGTTCCAACCAAGATTGCGATCGGCGACATCATGATTATTATTATTATTATTATTATTATTATTATTATTATTATTATTATTATTATTATTATTATTATTATTATTATTATTATTATTATTATTATTATTATTATTATTATTATTATTATTATTATTATTATTATTATTATTATTATTATTATTATTATTATTATTATTATTATTATTATTATTATTATTATTATTATTATTATTATTATTATTATTATTATTATTATTATTATTATTATTATTATTATTATTATTATTATTATTATTATTATTATTATTATTATTTTAAAAGGGTAGAGCCAGATTGAAAAATTCAATGCCATAGCCGGGATTGGAACCACGGATCTTCTAGTCTCCGTCCAGCCGCTCTAAACCATTGAGTTACTGTGGCCAACGTGCCAAAATGACATTAAATTCTCCATCTGACTCGTGTTTTTCCCGGTAAACCACTAGGAGTTCTCATAAACACGCGAGACAATTACCTTAATGGCGAGTTACTGTGCTGTAAGTGCTTTAAGTCCCGGGCTTTATAGTTCGGACCACTATTAGGTACAATTAATGGAATCTGTCTTTCAAATCCCGGCTATGGCATTGAATTTTTCAGTCTGGCTCTACCCTTTCAAAGTGCGTCCTACACACGGCTGGTGTTAAAGAACAATTAATTTCCATTATTATTATTGTTATTATTATTATTATTATTATTATTATTATTATTATTATTATTATTATTATTATTATTATTATTATTATTATTATTATTATTATTATTATTATTATTATTATTATTATTATTATTATTATTATTATTATTATTATTATTATTATTATTATTATTATTATTATTATTATTATTATTATTATTATTATTATTATTATTTTGTGTTAATATAAGTTTCCTAAATTTGTAAATATACTTATGATTATGTTCCTCCAAGATGTAAATATTTTATACAATCTGGCGTGTTCAATAAGATGTATATATGTGGATATGTGGATAGAGTCAACATGAAAAATTCAATGCCACAGCCGGGATTTGAACCACAGATCTCCTGATTTCCATCCAGTCGCTGTAACCTATTGAGCTATCATGGCCAACGTGCCGTCCTGACATTAAGTTCTCCATTTGACTCATGAAAGTTTAATGTCATGACGGCACGCTGGCCATGGTAGCTCAATGGTTTAGAGCGACTGGATGGAAACCAGGAGATCCGTGGTTCAAATCCCGGCCATAGCATTGAATTTGTCATGTTGACTCTATCTATCAAAGACCTTAACCTATATACGGCTATTGTGATGAAATGATTAATTTCCATCAATTAACTAAAGTAATGAGAGTTATATGATGAAGCCTGAACTCAAGTACTCAGGATAGTAAGTCGCCAAAACGGTGTATCTCGAATGCGAGAGCCCCTAGTGGTCTACCGGGGTAATATTTGAGTCAACTGGAGAATTTAAGGTCAGGACGACATGTTGGCCATCATAGCTCAATGGGTTAGAGCGACAGGACGGAAACCAGGAGATCCGTGGTTCAAATCCCGGCCATGGCATTGAGTTTATCTTGAGTTTATCTATCATACACGGCTAGTGTGATGAATTGATTAATTTCCTTAAAAATGAAATGTGTAGTGTTTAACGCCCGCTTTTACTACATACGGCACCGCAGGTAGTGACACTGATGATGCATGAGATGAAGATGGAGCACCGGTGGAATGAGATGGCGGGGGAAAGCGGAGGTCCCGGAGAAAACCCGCCCCAACGCCGTGTTGTCCACGACAAATCTCACTTTGCGGTCACCGGGGATCGAACCCGGGCCGCCTTGGTGAGAGCCAAGCGTTCTAACCGCTGAGCCACGGCGTGGCCTATTAATTTCCTTCAATTAACTAAAATGTATATATGTATTTTCAAGGAGAAAATAAAAGTTGAATAGAACTGAATTGAACTTGTCATGCAAAAAGCTTACATTGGTATTTTTATCAAAATCATTGGGCCATTTTCAATAAAATTAAAATTTTGCTATTTTTTGTATGTAAAAACAGATTTTCAATCACAGGCTTACGAGTACCACGGAGCATTTTACTAAAAATGCTCTTTTTTATCCATGGAATCTCATATATTATCGAATTGTTAGGTGGAATGCGATATTTCCTCTACTTAAAATGTACGTACGAGACAGAGTAACATAGAAACTGTCTTTTAATGAAGAATCAGTCTCCAGGATGACACAGATAGAAGAGGGAACGGTACGAGCTCATGCCGCTTTGTTTTCATTAACGCGATTCCGATGTTGTGGTACTCGAATCTCTGTCCCATTCATATCGGGTCGCGTGCTCGGGTACACTTGACGGCACTTGTGTTAACATGTGAACATCGACTTCTTCAAGCACTGTTTACATTCGTACAAATGGCTGAACAAGGCTCGTGTGCTGCTTCTGTCATTGTTATTTATTGATCGCGTTATGCGCTCCGCAATGAGGTTAATTAAACTTAATTAAACGCACCAGGGTAGAGGATACCATCCACTTTTTATACGCCCAATTTTTAATGTTACCAATTTCAATAAATTAGAGAACGACGAGTGGAAAGTAAACGCTAATTTATATATTCTGCAATATGCTGCTGTGAAAAGATGGAGTTTTGATAAAAAGGCAAGGAGAAAGAACATCAAAAGGAAAGGTTAAACCATTACGAGATGTCAGAATTAATCGATTTACTACTTTCTTTTTGTTTTTATGTAATATCTTTTGTTTTTAATTATTCGTTTTAATAATTCACCCAGCGGGATGCCTCACACTGTTTCGTCCGTAGCCCCGCAGACGGGAGATCCGGGTTCGATTCCCGTGGTCGATCTACCTGGTCAAGCGTTTTTCCAGGGGTTTCCCGGGGTCGGTGGGGTTGGTTAGTTACATCCCCGGAGTTTCCTGACCCTCCACTTTATCTCCACTAACATTTCATCTCTCATCTGGTGCTCTCTTTCAGGATAGAAATATCGGCGTGTGTCTCGGCGGTGTATGGCAGGATGCTCTTACTTAAAGTTACTCCTAAGATAGGACGGTCTCCGAAGCCCGGCTGGTGGGGCTATTTTCGGACCACAAGATGCGATGCCGGTTGTAGAGCCAGCTGTTTCCAACTGAACATCTTAAGTGCTCTGCCCTCTGCACTGTCGTGACTTCGGACGACCACCTTCTGTCTCGTCTCGACTCAACCCTCCTCCTGGAGTGCCTCACTTTGGGCATAGGTACAGTAGATCAGGTATACTACATAAGTGGTCTGAAAAGTTTCCGACCTAATAAAGAAACAAAACATTTTTTTTCAGCATATTCCCCTTGTAACTCTACACACTTCTCCCAGCGATGTTCCCATCTCTCTAACCCGTCCAAATATAACTCGGCGTTTTTCTCTACAAAATAATTGTTCACGAAGGTGATTGCCTCTTCATTTGACGAAAATCTCTGTCCTCCGAGAGCAATTATCAGATGAGGGAACAAACCGGTCACTTGGGGCTAGATCTGGTGAGTAAGGCGGATGGTCAAGCAGTTCAAACCGTAATTCGTGTATTTTCGCCATTGCAACCGCTGAGGTTTGAGATGGTGCGTTGTCTTGGTGAAACAGGATTTTCTTTTTCTGCAAATGTGGCTGTTTTTCCACAAGTTCTTTCTACCTTCAGCTTGTCAAGTAATGATGCGTAGTATGTTCGTGTAATGGGTTTTCCTTTTTGAAGATAATCGTTTAAAATAACTCCATGATTATACCAAAAAACAATCACCATCACTTTCCCAGCCGAAAAAAAAACAGTTCTTTTGAGCCCGCTGCCCCTTCGCAGTCCACTGTTTGGACTGAATGTGAATGTGTAGTGTTTAACGCCCGCTTTTACTACATACCGCACCGCAGGCGGAGACACTGATGATACATGAGATGAAGATGGAGCACCGGTGGAATGAGATGGCGGGGGAAACCGGAGGTCCCGGAGAAAACCCGCCCCAGCGCCGTGTTGTCCACCACAAATCTCACTTTGCGGTCGCCTGGGATTGAACCCGGGCCGCCTTGATGAGAGCCAAGCGGTCTAACCACTGAGCCACGGCGCGGCCACTGTTTGGACTGTATTTTTGTTTCGAGCGTATAATGGTGTATCCAAGTTTCATATACAGTAATTAATCAGTGCCAAAACTCGGATTTATTGTGCATAAACTGCGCCAACAGAGCGTTCATTCGAGCTCGTTTCTGGTCTAATGTGAGCAAACGCGGCACCAAACGCGCGGACAGCTTTGTTATGTCTAAATGTTGACAGACACGTTCTTTTGACACGTTCATAGCCTCTGCTATCTCTCTCACTTTAATTCGGCAGTCGTCTAGCATCATTTGGTAAACTTTGGCGAGGCTTTCGTCGGTAGTTGCAGTTTTTGGACGTCCCGAACGTTCATCGTCTCCCAAGCTCTTTTAGATACGTTTAAATTCAGCTGCCCAAAATATCGCTGTGGTAAATGATGGTGCAGAGTCCCCATATACAGAATTCAACTCATCTTTGATTTGCGTAGGCGTATTGCCTTTCAGAAACAATTATTTAATGACAGCTGGATACTTGATTTTGTCCATTTTCATAAAAACACTCACATCAACTCAAAGGACTGTTACATAATAACTAACGTCGAAAATGGCTGAAACTTTGGTAACTGTCAACAGATGGACAACGAAATTCACTAGCTTTTATTTACCAGTGGTGCCATCTTCATGTTGGCGTCGGAAAATTTTCAGGCCATCCTCGTACATATAAAGTAATAATGAGTTTTTTTTTTTAAATTTGCTACTCCATTATTAAGTCATATCGGACGATGAATGAATGAAATGATACTCATATGAACCATAGAGCTTAGACGTATTCGTCCTCCAGTATCAGGTAAAATCCGGAAAAACGCTTATCCAGATAACTCACCCTGAGCGAGATACAAACTCGTGGCCTCTTGAGCGTGAAGCAGTGCTACTAGTGCGCTACCGAGGGGGGCATACGATGATGATGATGATGTTGGTGGTGATGATGATGATGATGGTGGCGATGATGATGATGATGAGGAGGAGGAGGAGGAGGAGGAGGAGGTGTAGGAGGAGGATATGAGGGAGCTATAGCTGTATTTATTTCATAATGAAATATTTGTAATATCACTGTGGCATCCTTTTGCAGATAAAGTAATACATTGCATCATTTAAAGCCTTGTAGAAGAATGTCGAGAAGCAATGACGTAGTAACAAGGTACAAAATGTATGTACTCCTTCACTCTTGAAGACGTCACATCTTCTTCTATGACCAGGAACATTAGCCCAAGTGACCATAAATAACCTTAAGTAAGATGGTCTTCTCGATAAAACGTGTGAAGCCTCAGTTGGGACCTGTTTGCGAAAAGGAAAAGAAAAACAAGCACACACAAAATGCAACACCATCAAGGAGAAGCTGCAAGCTATCGATTCCGTATATATCGATAATCGATTCGCTCATTAAAGCGAGGTAATAGGTCTAATTTGTTTTGGGCCCTAACAGCCGTACACGAAAGGGAAGCCCTTTTCTAACTTTTTATTTGTAGCCGAAGTTAAGGCAAGGTTTTCTTGGTTAAACGCCGGGCCAAGCCGATAATGATAACCGAACATATTATCACCTTCGGCAGGGTATTTTGAGCTTTCTCTTGTGTAATATTTAACAGTGTTGGAAGAGTATTTGAGTTTAATTGTACAAGTAGAGAAACATGTTTTTGTTTTAGTGCTTGTTTACCACTTGCTTGAAAATAGGCGGCCATAGTTGTGTAGTCGACATCATCTACTGTTTTTATTTATATATATTTTGCTCTAGGTATGGTGATGAATATCTCAGACGAATAGGGTGATACTGGGGAGTTACACAGGTGAACTTCCAAATGTGATTTATAGACTCTAATAGCAATATGTCCGTCTTTGCAGGAGAAAACACAGAGGGATCTGCAAATTAGCACACTAGGGATGTGCACGAAGTAATCTAATAAATAGTGCTGCGTGATTTAATCCATTAACCGAAACGATTAATCGATTAATTCTTCATTTTAGATTAAGATTAAAAATTAATCGATTAATCGAGTCGATTAAAATTAATCGACTACAATAAATATTAATCAAAACTCTTTTAGCCAAATTTGGCTCTCTTTGTTTTGATGTATTGCTTCCAACCTAAACAGCATTTCCAACGCTTCAAGCTTTCACTAGACACGATATGTTCTTTGAACTTTGGGATAATATAACTCCTGATAGCTGAAAGAAATCAACTCTAAACCCCAAGAGAGTCTAAATAACACTTCTGTTGTGAAATATTCTAAGAGGTACAGGATGCTGATAGAGAGGTTTCTTTCCTTACAGCTTGTGTGTGGCAACATATCGTATACAACTGATTATTTATCGCTTGTTAGCATAAACTGAGCTGTACAACCTTGAACCGAACACTTCGCTTACGCAGCTATGGAAACAATAGCTGATCCCTTTTCTCAGGGCTGGTGGTGGTGTAAGTGTACTGTTAACTGCAGTAAGCGAATAACGTTTCTGAGTTCGTGACAGTGAGTGAAAGATTTATGTTAAAAAAGTTAAAATAAGGAAAGACGTTATAAAAAACTACTGCATGTCAGTCTCACAAATCTTAGTAGATAGTGATATAATACGTTACTAAATAATTACTAAAAATATTTTAGATCTAATTCAATACATATATAAAGCATGTACATTAGATGCAAATACAAATTTTGAATCTAAATATTTAAAAGCTTAATAAATAATGAAATGCACAGAGTATTAAAGTAATTTATATAATCCATACACAAAATTGTTGAATAGATAATATCTCGATTAATCGATTGATTAATCGATTAAAGTACCACGGTTAATCGATTAAAAATTTTGATCGATCTACAGCACTAGTAATAAGTAGAACCTTACAGAGATGGAATGTAATGAGATTTTTCTAGATTCTGTCTATTTAATTAGTCTACTTTTTCCTTCTTCGTTAACATGCCCCCCCCGTCCGCCTTGGTAGCGTGGTGGTAGCATGTGCGCCTCACGTTCAAGATGTCCCGAGTTCGAATCTCGGTCAGGGTGAGTTACCTGGATAAGGTTTTTCCGGGGTTTTCCCTTATCCTGATGGACGAATGTCGGGTAACTCTAAGCTCCATAGACCCCGGACTCATCCATTCCATTCATCGTCCGATATGATAAAACGTTAGGGGACGTAAATGACAAAAAAAGGATTACTTTCCCAGCTTTACCCTATCATAGTTTTAGGAATTCTTGTTTCTCTGTCCCTTAAGCCCTTTCGCGCCCTATTGATCCAGAAACTCTGGATCAGATAGAGCATCTAGGAAGGGTGGTCAGTCCAACACAAATCTCACATTCTATCACCTGGGATCAAACCGAAGCCTCCTTGATGAGAGCAGTATCACCGCTCGTCCACGGCGAGAATTGGGCAACTTACTGAATATAAAATTAGGATATGTGTGTTTTGAGAACTGCATAAGTTGCTTTCAAAAACGGAAATGTGGTTAGATATCAAAATTATAGTCAAGAGGAAGATCTGAAGGCAGATACCTTATTCGAAACTACAATTTATATAAAAGTTATGTATTTTATCGAAAAATTCTGTAGTAATTGTTATTAAAATACGTGTGTCACATTTTTATGCAAATGAAATGAACATTGAAGTGTTCTGAAAGTAGTTTTCTGGAGTTCTCTGAATGACTTTTACGTAATTGTTAGACTGTATGATATGAAAAATGTTAGTACGTAAAAACGTGCACGTTTTAAAATGAACAGATGATCTCAAAAAAATTTGAATGTGGAGTTAATCATTTCAGAGATATTCCTTGTTAATGGTTTAAATGTTCCAATATGGCAAAACCTTGTTTACCCGGACGTTTTAAAACTCGGACGTCAAAATAACCCGGGCGAATTTTGAAAAAAAAAAAAAGTGTTAAGCGTAGCAAATTTGAAGAATGGTTTTAGAGATGACAAATTGTTACCCAGTTCAGTTACAGGCGACGGCCCACGTGCGATGGCTGACAGTGTGAGGGTCCCTGTGTCCTGAGGGGGCCAGGCATACTCACGTGGTAGTTTTCGTGTATCTTAGATTACTTTACGTGCATTTATTATTATGCTTCTTAGTCGGGTCCTGCATAGCACCCCTAGTTAGTATGTGGAATCTTCTAAGCTGGCATGCGTTTCATGCGAGCGCGTCAACGTTGCTTCTTGGCGGTGACCATGTAGCCTGGGCACCACCAATGTCGTTAATCATGCGTAATTAGATTGTATATCCAAGGCTCAGGCCGGGTAGACCTGTTAGTCAGGGATTAGAAGAGTTGTGGTTATTAGCTATCCTACTTATAGTCCTAGTTTCCTAGGCTTGTCAGTTGTTGGTATGTAATATGCTATACAAAGTGTTTGGTCGTCCTTTGTTTCGGCGTGACCGTTCGTCATTGCCTTAGTCCTTGCGCTGCGTCGTCGTAGTGTCCTACTCCATATGGAGTCGCCCGCTGTCTCTGCGCCTGTAGGACACTGGTTCCCGTAGGGGAAGGGATCCGTCCCTTTCAGCTGCCAAAGTGCGGGCGCTGCGGACCCCTAGCACTCGTGGTACCTCTGACGTTACTAGAGGAACCTCGGGCCGAACAGCGGAGCCCCTCCTTCGGGAGTTGTTCGGATTGGGATGGTTTCGAGGGGGTAGTGTGTTCCCGATACCCGTGGGAGATTGGGTACGTCTTCGGACGGGGTTGAGGGAAGCCATTAAGTTTCCGGGTACTAGCCTGCTTAGCTAGTAGAAGGTGTGCTAGATCACCAGGCGGCCCCACCGAGGTCATATCGGTAGTCTTCACTTTGAGTGTTGACGCGCGTAAGTGGCGTATCCACTTCCATCCCGTCTTGAGTCCCTAGGACCAGATGGGGGGGGGCTTGTTAGGAAACAAGGTCTTGCCCTATGGAAAGCCCCGCGGAGGATGCCGAGCGCCCTTGGGACAGCTCGGATAACTCCCCGGTTGAAGGAGGCCCGGGTCCAGTTCCTACGGGTCCAGGACTAATGGGAGTAGAACCTCTGCACTCAATGTAGGACACTGGTGGGAGGCCCTCGGCCTTGACTGTTGTCAAAGGCTTGGAGGGCTCAGTGCGCGCAGCGTTCTGAAAAGAGTCAGTATAAGAAAAAGATTAGTGATGGGCTCGAATTCTCTTGCCAGCGGGCGAATTCATTGCACTCGTTCTACCTGCTCGGGACCAGGCTGGAAAAGAAACTTTGATAAAGTCATGGAAAATGTTTAGGCCTGGTGTGACTTGGCAGAAAACAAGATTACAGAAGAAAAATTAAGTGCAGAAGATTTTATAAACATTTCAAAATTATCTATAGCTGTTCCAATGTTTCTAAAGAAAAGGCATATCAACAATGACGGAGGTTATTATTACAGAGGAAGGCATTATTGCATCATGCAAAAGTTACTGAAAATAACAAATGAAGAGTATTCGGATTCAGACAGTGTTGATGAACCGGCTACGGTTATGACCCACGCAGGAACAGTAGCAGTCATAGAGAAATTGATGCTTTATTTCGAGAGTCAAGTCGAAACATTGTCAATGAACTTCTAATGTTAGAGTGGATGCGAGATCGCGCTGCTCTTAAGCGATACACCAAACTGAGACAGCAGAAGCTCACTGCCTTTTTTACTACTGACTAGTTTGTGTATATTGTCATCCGAACGTCGGAACTCCCGATAGAACCGGCCGGCAGTAGGGCCAGACGGGAAGCATTGAGACCACGCCTACCCATTTGTCTCGTGTCACTAACTGAAGGGATGATTAGGAGAGCGGTACGAGCCCTGTACCGTAACTTTCCCCTCCCACCAGACGTCAGGAAACCTCGGGATAATTGTGCGCGCCGCGAACCTTCCAGAAACGGTGATCTTCCCTATATAAGGCCTGCAGTTGGAGAGCCGCCAGGAGCACTAGCAGAGGTCGAATCAGGTCCATCAGTCAACAATGACATCCAAGCTTTGGAGGAAAGACAAACTCTATAAGACCGCACGGGTAAATCCGTACAACGGATAGGTACCGTGGCGCTCTACCCACCGTCCGGGAGCACCCGGACGACTTGTTCTCGCTCTTGGCTCTCTCTGTCAGTTCAGTTCTTGGCGAGCAGCTGTGAGGAGCGCCGAGTGAGCGGACGGACTGGAAGACGGTGTATGTGTATCAGAGGAGTTGTACGTAACTGTGAGCGTGCAATGGACCTGTGACAGACGACCTGGTGAATTGTAATTGTGTGCATTACGTAATTCTGTGTAATCGGCAAGTGTTCCAACTGTAATTCGGTGGAAATAAAGAACATTTTGAGTTGTGAAATTGGTGAAAGGTGAAAGTGTGGCGATAGTAATTTCTAAATACCATTAAAATATTTCAGTGATGTACATGTTTTTTATCGTTCTACCTTCATTCTCTGCATCGCCCAGAGTTTTGTTGATTCGGATCGACCCTTGTCCCAGTTGATTCGGCTAAACGAGGTTCTACTGTACGTATATTTTTCTCAGGTATTTATTGATACATTTTTGCTCTTTCTTTTTTATCCTTTCTTCTTTTTTTCTTTATGAAACTCTTAAAACATCTGACTATCGCTTAAGTTTACTGTATTCCCCATTTACAGCTTTCTTTCTACAAATGTATATCACGAGTAGCTGAAGTATATATGATATGATAAAATATTTATTTGTACAGTTTGCATTACATTTTCACTACAGTGACTTTGACGTCTAACAATCACTGTTATACCTCATGTATAAACACATGAAATTGCTGACGCTAAGATTTACTCGCTGACTAAGGTCCCCTGGCCATAAGCCTCTGGTTTTCCTGAGCAGCTTGGTGTCATTTCTTCTTGACCTTCGCTTCTTTTACCTGACCCACTTTTCTTTAAACCTATATAAGAATTCTCCTATACATCTATTTTTCTTTTCACTCATCCACATTAACATGCATTAGCCACTACGTCTTTACTCACGCTATCCCATTTCTTATCCCATATTTGTCTCCAGCAATTTGTTAACTCCTTACATTCTATCAGTGCTCTCTTCATCTCCACAAAATTCACATTTCCCTACCTCATTACTTTTCAACCCTTTTAGATATATTATTCCAACTCTCATCGATGCTATGTCTTCTCTTCCAGTTTTGTCACATTGATCTATATATATTACCCTACCCCATTCTGTCTTTAATTGCTTATAATATTTCAAAGTTTTCTTTTCCTTTTCTGTTTGATTCTTGCACAGATTCAATAATTCCACTTTCTGCTCTATAATACACTTATACCAGATCAAGTAGATAAAGAAATAAGTTCATTTAAACAATAGTTTTTAAAGAAAGGGTAGAGATGTTCATGTGAGTGTGTGCTGCCCATGAGCAGGCTATGACCTCGTTATAAGTTGGCCATCCAGTCACAAAGCAGCCATTTTTAACCTCCATATTGCGACCAGTATGGAAGCACCCTACAACCTTGTACCAAGTCATTTTAGCTTCCCTTGTTTTTGTATCGATTTTGCAGTTAGCTGTCCCTTCCACCCCTACACAGCAGAAGGGTAACATTTAGTTTCTTTATTGCGGGATCCTTCCGTTGCAAGGGACCAACATATTATTGTATAAACAACCCAAAGTATGTATTTATCTCTGTTTCAAAGTATTTCACAACTTTGTATTAATTTCTCTGCCACCTGCTCTTGACTGCTACAAATATTGCATTCCACCCAACAATCTGATATGGAGAAATCACCGGAAATACGTTTAAAGTACTTTGCATTTTGTCAGAGATATTAAAAATTGCACTCCAATCTTTTGGGCTTAAGTATAGAATATAATTATAAAATTGTATTGGGCTAGGAGAAAAGATATATCATTTAGCCCATTTAAAAATATGTAATAACACATGCTTTAATTTTTTAAATTTTAGAAAATAAAGGTATTCTTCGCCAGACTGTTTTACATCTAGCTCTGTATGCTTAAAGTTTGAAGCGACCTTAGGCTGTTACAAGAAAATTCACGTTTCATTTTTGAAGGAAAATATCTAAATATCCTGATTGGTCCTACATCCCTTCTTTATGTATGCAGCAGTTTTATTCCACCTCCCCAGGGTATATGACCCTTTGGCGTCCTAACGGTATACTTCCTGTTTTTTTTTTTTCCTTATGTAGTGCATTCCTAATAAGAAGCCTTATATCACATTTATTCTGGAAAAAAAAAAAGAACATCTAACATTTGCAATACTGAAGTTAGTGAAGGATTAAGTCCCGGTGTTACAAATGATGTTCAAAGCCCCAGTAAGTTTTAGCTACGAAGTTTTAATATATATTATAAATGTTGATCTTCAGTTGAATTTTTAGTATAAGTTTTCTGGAACATCTCTTCCGCTTTAACTACAGTTGTGTGTGTGTGTGTGTGTGTGTGTGTGTGTGTGTGTAATTTAAGTTCTCTAACGTTAAGTCATATCGGACGATGAATGGAATGGGTGAAATGATGCTCAAATGAGCCCGGGGTCCATAGAGCTTAGAGTTACCAGACATTCCTCTTTCACGATAAGGGAAAACCCCGGAAAAACCTTATCCAGGTAACTCACCCTGACCGAGATTCGAACTTGGGTCCTCTTGAACGTGAGGCAGACATGCTACCACCACGCTACCGAGGCGGGCACTTTAACTACAGTTTAGTGTTTTAATGTAAGATGGCGTTCGCAGTAAATTTAAACTATGAATTTTTAATTATATTATAAACGTTAATCATCAGTTTAATTTCAGAATAAGTTTCTTGGAACACCTCTTCCGCTTAATTACAGCTCAGTGTTATAATGTAAAATGGCGTTCCAGCTGTAATATGGATTCTGGGGAGATATTTGTGGAATTTCTAAGTGATGAAGATGTCCCTCCGCATTTAAACAAATTCAGAAATACGAACACCCTGTCTTAACCTCATTCTAATGAGCACCACTCCGATTGGTCGGGATGCAGCTCGGTGACATTCCGTGGCTGAGATTCAGAGCTGTAACACTTTCACCACGTTTCAACTTTATATACCAAATTGCAACAAGTTTTGCTAGTACAAACATTATTACTTTTTGTTGTAAATAGTATCCCATGATTGTAATGTTACGTTAAAAATTTTTAGTTTGTTGGAAATCGCTGGTCTTATTAGTGAATTTCATTGTTCAGTTTTTATTAGAATTTAAAGATACGTAATAGAAAAAAGAGTAATAAACAAGGATTGTCCTTGATACTTTTTCGACCCTTTGGTGCTGATTCTGCAACGTTTATTTTATTTTAAAGTGGAAAACATATTCTACATTTCCAGAACGAAAAAAAAAAAAAAAGGCCAATAAATATTTGTGTATTCCACTTGCAAAAGTTTTCTCTGAAAGAATTAAGATTTCTTTACGGAGGGGTACGTAGGCCACTATGCCGGTACCATTGTTCCTATGCCCCCAAGCGAGGCACCTCCGGGAGGAAGGATGAGGCGAAGGAGACAAAGGGCGCTCGACCCAAGCAGCCACGACAGTACAGAGGGCACGGTCGCTACAGTTTACTTGGACAGAGACTTCCCCCGATAAGCCAGCACAACGAAATCACTCTCCTACAGCGGGACGGCAACGAGCCCAGCAACCGAGCCCTAATGGTACTAAAGCAGGCGGTCCGAGCCCCAAAGGTCCCTGACTGGCGGTCCCGAAATGGTGTCAGCAGAGGAGCGGATACCGTCAACCACCTACTGGAGGAGGAAGTATATATAATCTCGAGGCAATCCACACAGAGTGAAGACTGACCACCCCCCTCCTCTAATGACCAGAGAGTTACCTAGCTGTCTCGAAAGGGCGCCCGCTGCCTCCGTGGGGCTTTCCATAGGGCAAGACCTAGGAACTAACAAGCCCCCCCATCTGGTCCTGTGGACTCAAGACGGGATGGAAGTGGATACGCCACTTACGCGCGCCAACCCCAAAGGGGAAGGCTACAGACTAACCTCGGTAGAGCCGCCTGGTGATCTATCACACCTTCTGCTAGCTATGCTGGCTAGTACCCGGGAATATAATGCTTCCCTCAACCCTTCCGAGGACGTACCCGATCTCCCACGGGTATCGGGAACTACTACCCCGTCGAGTCCAACCCAATCCGATCAACTCCCAGCAAGGAGGGGCTCGAATGTTCGGCCCGAGGTTTCTGTAGTAACGTCAGAGGTACTACGAGTTCCTCAGTGCCCGCACCATGGCAGTTGAAGGGGACGGATCCCCTCCCATACGGGGGGAGGAGGAAGTAGCTTCCCTCAGAGAATATCATCCTGCCATACACCGCCGAGACACCCGCCGACACTTCTGCCCTGAAAGAGACCACCAGATGAGAGATGCTATGAAATGGTAATGGAGATGAAATGGAGGGACAGAAAATTCGGGGGATGTAATCCACACATCCAGCATTTGCCTAGCGTCCCAGGAAAACCCCCGTAAAACCCATAGGTAAGGTAGGTCGGCCACGGAATTCGAACCCGGGCCTCCCGAATGTGAACCACAGGCGAAACCGCCTGAGCCATCCCACTAGGTTTTCTCTGAAAGACTATTAGTACAATAGGTCTCATATGTGACAGAAAAAGAAGTGGATTTGACAGCGAAAGAGTGAAACTGTTGGTATGCTTTGCTTTGCTTTTAATGTCTCATGCAAAGTTTATAAATAACACTGAAGGTTTTAAGTTTTGTCTCATTAAATATGTGGAGCGACGATATCGCGAATCGCGGAAAATATCATCTATTGGCATCGAGAACAACTGGTAGGGAGCCATTCTAAGTAACAAAAGGTAGTCGTCGGAGTGAATGTAACATAATATTAGACTGTCGCGTAATGTAGACGTTCATATTTTGTTTCGACAGAATGCCATCTGTATTTCTGAAGACAAAGGTGCTGACTGTAATCGTGTTTGAAACGCCATCTATAATGAACTGAGGTGATGAGTGTGGCTCATCATTACTGGATCAACTTCAAAGAGCAGGTTTCCGATATCGCTTCTACTTATTCCAATATGAAAACTCCAAAAGT
The DNA here is from genome assembly GCA_030765055.1 of Mantis religiosa. NCBI lineage: Eukaryota > Metazoa > Arthropoda > Insecta > Mantodea > Mantidae > Mantis > Mantis religiosa. The sequence continues at coordinate 11,962,570 of CM060947.1, read as the reverse complement.
TGAAGCAGTGCTCGTTACCATTAAGCCCACACCTCTTCAAGTTTGTTAACTAGGGTGCTGCGCCCCCTGCTAACGTCATTCTATTCCTTGCTTCGTTTACTCCGATCACTAGAGCGAAAAAGTCTGCAGGTTGAAGCGTACGTACCTGCAGGATTTTGTTTTTGTTCTCATAACTGCTGTGGAGGCAGTTTTTGACTCGGGAGGTCGCGGCTTCGTTCCCCGCTGCTCGTTCCATTAAGGGTCTCATTATGGAAGTTGAGTTGGGTGTTTTGTGCAGAGCTATTACATACCTGCTATACATCTACACAAAATATACTTCATCGCCTTAAAATATCTGTTGTAATAAATTCATATGACTTTGTCAAAACTGTTGTTACAAAATATTATCCCTTTATCACCTTTGTTAACCGAAATGCCTAAATGTTTATAGAAAAGTTTTCATTGCCATTTCTTGAAAGTAGCTACAAGAGAGATGCTTGAAGCCCGAGAAAACATATCATATGTTACGCCGCCACGAAAATCTTCAGTTCTTATTTCTGGAATCTTACTCCTCGAAGAATTTTCTGTCAGCTGCTTCAGTGATGAACTATAAGATATTTTTCTCAGATCTATACCTCATGACCTGATACCTCAACAGGCTGAGCGTAGAGTGGGTATCTGCCGTCAGCTTATCTTTAATTTCATGATTTTTTTTTTTTGTAATCTACGTCTTTTAGCTTTTTAAGTCATATCGGACGATGAATGGAATGGGTGAAATGATGCTCAGGGTGTCCAGGGTCCATGTAGCTTAGAGCTACCCGACATTCGTCTTTCAGGTTAACGGAAAACCCCGGAAAAAACTCATCCAGGTAACTCACCCTGACCGAAATGAAATGTGTAGTGTTTAACGTCCGCTTTTACTACATACGGCACCGCAGGCGATGACACTGATGATACATGAGATGAAGATGGAGCACCGGTGGAATGAGATGGCGGGGGAAACCGGAGATCCCGGAGAAAACCCGCCCCAGCACCGTGTTGTCCACCACAAATCTCACTTTGCGGTCGCCTGGGATCGAACCCGGGCAGCCTTGGGGAGAGCCAAGCGGTCTAACCACTGAGCCACGGCGTGGCCTCACCCTGACCAAGATTCGAATTCAGGACCTCTTGAACGTGAGGCAGACACGCTATCATCTACGCTATCGAGGTGGGTCGCTCCTTTAATAGCTTGTATAAAGTTGTATGAAACACTGTATGATTCACTGTATATTTTTTACTCGTGGATAAAATAGTCTTGATTCACTAATCTCTGTTTCATATAAACTTGCCCCGCTGACATGTCTCACTCCGCGTGCAACTACCTTCCCCCTCATCCTAATTGGCTAATGCTTTCGCGCCGTAGGCCATAGGTGGTGCCTTCCCGTCACATTTAAAGCTGCAGTAAACGTCATAATAATTGCCAGCAATATAGAAATAAGATGGTATGAAGGCATGCAAAAATAATGAAGTTTATAATGAAACTGAGCAAGTTGAAACTGAATGAATGAGCAATGAAACTGAAAAAAAAGTTTATAATGAAAGGCCTTCGGCCTTTTCAACTAGGATTTGTTAAACAAGCACACATGCCTCGCAAAAATGCTTGTCTTTCAGTTTTAAAAGTCGTGTCACGCCATACTTGTCGTGTGTCCCTCATTCACCCAAGTTTCGTCAAGGGAGTATATTTTGCGACTTGTATTCCGGTACAGTCTGATTGTCCTTAAATAACGCATTCGCCACACAGCAATATCGCCCCTGCAGTGGTAAGTTTTCCTGTTGTCTCACTTTCACGTCGCGATATTCCTACGCATCTCACACACAGCCGTTCGACTTCTCTCACTGACATAGAGGGATTCTTCTGTGTGAGTGCATTAAACACATGCACCACTATTCTTTTTTAGCTGCTTTGTAAGGTTTTCCCTTGCGATCTTTGTGTGAAAAACTGGCGCTAGACTCTGCCATAATAAGTATACGCACAATAAACGGTGAATAAAATAATTTAGCTCTCGCACTCGGCGCAACACACCTTCGGAAGGCGATATATGACTAATCCAGTTCAAAACAAGGCCAGTGATAAAAGTCATATAAAAAATATGTCATCACTCCTCTAAATCATGTGCTATCGTGTCATGTGCTTGAGAGCAAAGGAACCTCCTGTTTTTTATAGATAGATTCAACATGAAAAATTCAATGCCATGACCGGGATTTGAAACACGGATCTCCTGGTTTCCATCCAGTCGCTCTTAATCTTTGAGCTACCATTGCCAACGTGTCATCCTGACATTAAATTCTCCAGTTGACTCATTTATTTCCCCGGCAGACCACTAGGGGCTCTCGCATCCGAGATACACCGTTTTGTAGTGACTTACTGTCGTAAGTACTTGAGTCCGAGGTTTCGTCATTTAACTTGTATTATTTATAGCAAAATAATAAAATAATAAATAAAATAATAAATAAATAATGAAAGTTAAATGATGAAGCCTGGGACTCAAGTACTTAAGACAGTAAGTCGCCACAAAACGTTGTATCTCGGATGCGAGAGCCCCTAGTGGTCTACCGGGGAAATATATGAGTAAACTGGAGAATTTAATGTCAGAACGGCACGTTGGCCATGGTAGCTCAAAGGTTAAGAGCGACTGGAAGGAAACCAGGAGATCCGTGGTTCAAATTCCGGCCATGTCATTGAATTTTTCATTTTGACTCAATCCATAAAAAATCTTAGCCTATGTACGGCTAGTGTGGAGAAATTATTAATTTCCATCAACTAACCTCCTGTTTACTTCGTTTAAGAATTAACATGCATTTCAGATAAATCATTTCTGTTGCTTAATATTTTTAATTCAAACAGTTACCAAAATCTAAATTTGACAATTCTCTTCCAACATATAAAGATATATACACCATGTTAAATAACGAACTAATTTTTACCGCACAACAGTCTGCACCACAACAGCAGCAAATGAGAGGTGATAAGATCACGTGACCGTTAAGAGACACGGGGCAAGCTTATGTGAAACAAGGATTAATTCCACAAAATATTTATATATTGCCAACTTTATTTTAAAGTAAATCAGTCTTTTATCTCACTATATTTATTTATAACATTATTACCCCTACCACCAATGATTTCTGTCTCAACTTTTGGCATAAATGAGTATTTTGTGTGGCCCAAAAGACGAAATATTGTTGAGTCTGGTAACCTGGAATCTCCACCCACCACCAGCTGGTATAACGACCATTATTGCCATGAACCAAAACATATGAGAGACACTCAAGAAATTAATGACACAAAACAGGTCTACTTTGTTTACTTCTCAAGGTCGTTATTAATGTTTTGTGATGCGTGCTGCGGTCTTATAATGGGTTGTAAAAGTGATTTAAACTTTCCTCCTCCTGCCTTTGCTAAGAATTAACCACTCCAGGTTAACGAATCCTCCCTTCTTAACGCCTTTTTAATTATTACACCCAGACTTTATTTAGAAGCCCAGCTTCATGAATACATAAAAACACGGCAAAGAGAAAAGGGGAAGAAGAAAAAAACAAGTTTGCCATAAGTCGCATGTGTGTGCGCGCGCAGGTGATTCATTATTTCACGCGCCTGGCATTATGGGAAGTAGAAGCCATTAGCGCCGGCGAGCGGGTGAAAACAAAAACAATGGGAAGTTTTCTATGTACACAAAAGAGGCGAGATGGAAATGGGCACAGATTTTTGCTTTAAATTCTTGTTGCCAACTTACGTCAAAAAAAGCGCTAATGCACCTCGTAGTTAATTTTTGATAAAGGGGAATGTTAAGTTAGAAAATCCTTTTAGTAAGTAAATATCTCTGTACATAGAGAATTCAGAAGAGAAGACATTGTATGAATGTTCAGAGCTGTATTAATATTTGTTGTCCTTTCTGAAAGCAGATCCAATAAAGTACACGCTGTTCATTTTTATGTGTAATTTTACCACGCAATATTTGACGTCATCAGTAACATCACTGAAGGTGCGACTTTATATACAATTTCCCTAGCGGCTTGCGATCGTATTAAAGTGCTGACAGTAGCTTTGACGCCTCCCTCTACCGACAGCTAAATACACTATTTGAGAGGTGTGTCTGCCCGCGTAATATAAAAGTGCGTAATTTCAATTGCTACGTAGATACTTATTTTTAATCATATTTTAATCATTACATTAGATATTTAAAAGCAAAAAAGCCCACTTTTTGATGTTTCTGTTCAAAAATACTGACATTTTCACTCTTGAGGTCAGGTTTATTTCTTTATCTATCACATTTAGTCCTGCTGTGCTAAATAGTCTTTCAAGGCAAACTGTTGCAGCTGGAATTTGTTTCCAGTAATCCAGCGCACTAGAAAGAGGAGGTGACAAATTGTCGTTGAGATATGCATCGATTTCTTCTTGGGAACTGTCAACTGGCACTGAATTTGACACACGATTACTTTGTTACATAATATTAGTGCAAGGTAGCACATTCCTGGCAATTTCTTGAGCTTTACAATATTCTAGTTATAGCAATAACGGTTTATGATTTTAAAATAAAAAATTCAGAATCAACACCAAAGTATCGAAAAATTACCGAGCGGATTTTTTGACGAATCGTTCGATGTCGATTCTATCGATATCGTGAATATCGATGTATCGCAAGTATCGAGGACACATCCTTATTATTTAAATAAGCATACAAGATAATATCATATACGTTGTTTTTATTGTTTGACGTAACTTCCATTAATTTCAAACAAGATAGGTTTTAAACTGTGGATTTTCCAGAAACTCCAAATACATACATCACATTAAATATATGATAAATACGAAATATAGTGCAACTTCTTTAAACTTGCAACGGCTTTTACTGCAAAATATTTATTTCCTCAAAAGTGACTCAATATTTAGTCATTTGTTTAAGATATTTTAATGACTAATAAAATATTTCGAAATTAATTGTTCTTTCCCACTAGCCGTGTGTAGGACGCACTATGAAAGGATAGAGCACGCATCAGTTGGAGAATTTAATGTCATGTTGGCACCATAGTAGCTCAATGGTTTAAAGCGGCTGGATGTAGACCAGAAGATCCGTGATTCAAATTCCGGCTATGGCATTGAATTTTTCAGTCTGGCTCTACCCTTTCATAGTGCGTCCTATACAGGGCTAGTGGGAAAGAACAATTAATTTCCATTAATTGTACCTAATATTTGTCCGAACTAGAAAGCCCGGGTCATCAAGTACTTACAGCATAGTAAGTCTCCATTAAGGTAGTTGTCTCATGTGTTTATGAGAACTCCTAGAGGTTTACCGGAAAAACACGAGTCAGTTGGAGAATTTAATGTCATGTTGGAATGTTGGCCATAGTAGCTCAATGGTTTAGAGTGGCTGGACGGAGACCAGAAGATCCGTGGTTCATATCCCGGCTATGGCATTGAATTTTTCAGTCTGGCTCTATCCTTTCGATGGAATGTTTATCTCGAATTTTCTAGGAATAGCCGACGAACTCCTCTTCAACCTTAATTAGTTTGCAAAACTGATGTATTCTAAGAGATAGATATAATTTTTGTGTAAAACTGTAAGTCTCGTTAAAGCACAAAATTATATCATGTCAAGTTTTGTTGTGTAGTTCACCATTTCTGAGATACACGTTGTTATTTGTTTTACCTCTTCGCTCCACTGCGAGCAAAGACAACGGAATTTCAAAGCCGGTTACATAGCGACCGGCGTTGAAACATTTGACTATCGCTTCAAGTCTACTGTACTGTCATATTCCAAATTTATTTGTAAGATAGGTATATGAAGGTAATAAAACCACGTTTAAGGATATTTTTCTTGATTATCATAAAACAGATACAGTATAATCTGTTGTAGGGCGGATAGAGAAAGTCTGTGAATGTGACAGTGTCAGTTACAAGGTGGGGCTCAAACTACGTCCCGTGGCTATTGAGTTGCAGCGCTCCACCCCATAGAGACACGTCACAATGGAAGACAGCGACGCCGGAACAAATGACAACGCGGAGGCGGAAGAGCGGTGCTGCCGGAAGAAATCTCTCTGAGATTTGCATGAGAATTGCGGCGAGTTAAAGAGAGAAAAGTTTCTTATATTTACAAGGGCCGGGATTTGAGCCTGCCAGTCCCAGCGCAATTAACAACAGCCGGTATCATAAAATGTGAGCCTCGATGAAAACTCTCTGCATTTCCGAGAGCAACTCTTCGATAGCGTCCTTTATAAACGGAGCTTATATACCAAGTGACTGCTAACTTCTCATCGATATGGCGATGTTATCGGTACAGAATGTCTTTCAGGATACGGGAAAACCCCGAGAAAAACCTTATATCGGTTCCTCACTCTGGCGGAGATTCAAACTCGAGACCTGGTGAACGGGAGGTAGACAGGCTACTATCTACGCTACAGAGGTGGGCATTAAGTTTGTCTCTCAGATATTTTCATGATCAGTAAGATGATATGATTTTTCTGAGAAAAACCTACCAAGTCCTCTTTATTCTGAGGGACATATTTACTAAAATTCAAAGGTTAGACTAAATTTAACTGCACAAAATATGTAGGTAAGTTTAAAGTACTTAACGATGTCAAACGACACTTTTTCTTATTTTAAGCGTTTCCAAAACTTTTTTTTTTTTTGTGTGTTATCCGCTTAATCTTTCAAATGCGAATACTTCTCTTAAGTGGTAATCTAAAAACGTGTTTTCGCTTTACTGTCCTGTATACTTTTTACAATTGCAACATTATGTGTAACTGTGTAATTAAGTTAGCCTCGATTAACAATAAGTATGAACAGTAATAAACTTTCCAAGAATGGTTCGCAGAGTTGTGACTAATTACTTGCCGAATCCCCTCGCGTAATTCAATTCAGTTCTATATAAGATCATATCGGCAACATTGGAACAATTGATTGCTGGTAGCAATGAAGTTATATCCTTTACTGATTGGTTAATCTTTGGGTTGTTTTCAAATCCACAGGTGCCTACATAAACATGTATAAATATTCACAAGGCCTTTCTTTCCTTCCCTTTATATAGGAATCTAACCCGTGATCTTTAGATTTGGAGGCTAGCATGACCACAGAAGGTCGCTAAGAAATTGTGCTTCTTCATGTTTATTGCTAATTGGATAAGTATTGTCACCATACACCCCTGATAGAGCCGGGTAATTGGATAAGTATTGTGACCGTATACCCCTGATATAGCCGGGTAATTGGATAAGTATTGTGACCGTATACCCCTGATAGAGCCGGGTAATCTTTGTAAGAGATTTTGACTGCTACTCTTCGAGAAATATTCCCTATGTGATTTATAGTAAAATGTTGAACAGTATATTAATGTATCTATCTATTATTAAAGGATTATAATGGTTTGTATGTCAGAGATGCTTGAACATATTTTCCTTAGTAAATGACTTTTGTTGCATGTTAAAGCTACACATAAGCAATATTTCTAAATTTTGCATTTATGGCTAACAAATGTTCCCAACATTTTGTCAATAAGTCAGCTCTGAGCTAAAGATTTTGGTGACAGTAAAGGAATTGAAGGTGAGCTTCGCCTTGTGTCTTGTTTTTGTCACATTGGTGTCAGAAGTGGGATAAGAAACCGCGAAGGAGGAAGCGTTTGGAAAATGACGGGCCAGCATGGAATCCTTGTTAGAGGAGATGACAAAAATGGCGAAATCCGTAAAGAGAGAAACGAAGAGTGAAATAAAGACAGTGAGTTCCTCGATAGAAGAAATGAAATTAGAAATATCGGAGACAAAACTGCAGCCATTACTTCTACCACAAGTATAAGAGGATTTTAAGTACTATGCAGATATCGTTAATACTCTTTGAGAAACAAATTATACTTTATTATTATTCTATCAGGCATCCACGTGAAGCGCGACTTGTATTATTGAAAAAATAAAAATACCTATTATTTAATTACTTATTCACAGAACTGATACATAGAATTTATTCACTACTGTGGTTATCGAAGAAAGAAATTAAAACATGTGTCATTTTAAAAGTGTATCAAAGAACCGTGTTGTTGAGGTCATCCTTCCTTAGTCCATTTAAAATCAGGTCAAGTAAAAATGGCACTGGAAGTAAATAAGGACTATCAGCAAGTTTTACTTGAATGTTCACTTGTTGAAGTTAAATATGAATTTATTTTTAGACATGAACCTAAGTTTTTACTTTTGATTTTAATTTAGACCTCATTTCACAATCTGTACCTATACGAGGCTGGTAAATAAAAGATAGTGAATTTCGTTGTTCATCTGTTGACAGTTACTCACCAAAGTTTCAGCCATTTTGGACGCTCAGTTTTCATGTAATAGTCGTTTGAGTGAGTGCTTTTATGAAGAGGGATTAAATCAAGTATCGAGCTGTCATTACATATTTGTTTTCGAAAGTCAATACGCCTACGCAAATCAAAGGTGAGTTGGATTCTGTATATGGAGACTCTGCACCATCATTTACCATAGTAAACTTTTGTCAGCTTAATTTAAACGTGACTTTAAGAGCTTGGAAAACGAACGTTCCGGACGTCCAAGAGCTGCATCTACCGAAGAAGACATCGCCAAAGTTCACCAAATGGTGCTAGACGACCGCGAATTAAAATGAGAGTTATAGCAGAGGCTATGAACATGTCAAAAGAACGTGTTTTTCACATATTAAATCAACATTTAGGCATAAGAAAGCTGTCCGCGCGTTGGGTGCCGCGTTTTCTCTCTTTACACCAAAAAACGTGTTAGACTGATCATTTCCAACGCTCTGTTGGTGCAGTTTAGGTGCAATAAATATGAGTTTTGGCACCAATTTATTACTGTAGGTGAAACTTGGAGACACCATTATACGCCCAAAACAAAATTACGATCCAAACAGTGGACTGCAAAGGGGGAACCTGTTCCAAAAAGAGCAAAAGCTGTTTTTTATTCGGCTGGGAAAGTGATGGCAATGTTTTTTGGGATAGTCATGGAGTTATTTTAATCAATTATCTTCAAAAAGGAGAAACCATTTCAGGAGCATACTACGCATTATTACTTAAGCTGAAGGCAGAACTTGCGGAAAAACAGCCAAATTTGCAGAAAACGAAAATCGTGCTTCACCAAGACAATGAACCGTCTCACACTTCAGGGGTTGCAATCTACGAATTACAGTTTGAATTGCTTGACTATCCGCCTTACTCACCAGGTCTAGCCCCGAGTGATTTCTTTTGGTTCCCTCATCTGAAAATTGCGCTCGGAGGACAGAGGTTTTCGTCAAATGAAGAGGCAATCACCGTCGTGTACAATTATTTTGCAGAGAAAAACGTCGAGTACTATTTGGACGGGTTAGAGAAATGGGAGCAGGGTTGGGAGAAGTGTGTAGAGTTACAAGGACACTATGTTGAAAAATAAGCTTCTGAGAAAATGTATTGTACCTTTAATAGGTCAGAAACGTTTCAGAGCACCCTTGTATTCGTATTTAATCATCTGACCACTATCCCAAAGATAGTTTGAGCGCCAAATACTAATATCTCTGGATTTTATGTAATCTGCTGTCAGCAATTTGCCACAAAGCGTACCCAAGTAGGAGCGGTTTTACAGTGCCTACGACTAATCTCCGATGCGTGTATCTTCAAAGAGAGTTAATGAAAGAAACAAAAGAAGTAGCGCATTACGCGTGCGCAGCTGTTTCAACTGCATGTCTGCTGGCAATAAATTTGATTCGAACCCAGGGCTGCGTGGCGAAAGGTCGCTGCTTTAATCTAGCGTGCAAAATCTTTATCTGAAGGCAGAACGCAAGTTTGCATGCCGTGAAGCTTTCGTAGTCGTCCAGCAAATTAGAAACATGTAGCAGAATTATACCTTACCACTGCGGCTCAGCTTTGTTTTATCTCTTCGCTAATGCGGATTAATTTCTGTTTTTAATTTTACGGTATTAACAAACTGGAGTGAAATCCTTAAGTAATGACGGTAATTATCTGTTCTCACGTGTTATACGATTATACTTCATACATTCTTCATTAAAATGTAGTAGGTAATGTAATTTTAGGGCGCGGTTCCGTGCCTTGCTAAGTTTTCTTTTGTTAAAAAAAATGTGTTGCCAAAACAATAGAACTGCATATCGCTTCTTTAGCGAGTAATGCGAGTTTTGATACTTTAATTTATTTGAGGTTAGGAATTGTTCACAGATCTATGCTAATACGAGGTGCTTACAAGTTTTAACACCTATTTATTTTCAGGACAGGGACCGTATAGGAATTTCTTCTTCTTCTTCTTCTTCTTCTTCTTCTTCTTCTTCTTCTTCTTCTTCTTCTTCTTCTTCTTCTTCTTCTTCTTCTTCTTCTTCTTCTTCTTCTTCTTCTTCTTCTTCTTCTTCTTCTTCTTCTTCTTCTTCTTCTTCTTCTTCTTCTTCTTCTTCTTCTTCTTCTTCTTCTTCTTCTTCTTCTTCTTCTTCTTCTTCTTCTTCTTCTTCTTCTTCTTCTTCTTCTTCTTCTTCTTCTTCTTCTTCTTCTTCTTCTTCTTCTTCTTCTTCTTCTTCTTCTTCTTCTTCTTCTTCTTCTTCTTCTCCTTCTTCTTCTTCTTCTTCTTCTTCTTCACTTCATGGCATAGAATATTAAGTACCTGTTCCGCCTTCGAAATCCTCTTGCCATCGTTTCCTGGGTCTGCCCACCGATCTCCTACCTTTAGGATGATACTGTAATATTTGCTTTGTAAGTCTATTATTATCTGGCATTCTTTCAACATGTCCCTTCCATTTTTGTTTGAGATCTTTTAACCTATATCTCATATTAAAAATGTCCAGCTCTTCTCTTATATTTTCATTTCTTATTAAGTCCCTCTTCGTGCATCCTTTCACACTTCTCAAGAATTTCATTTCTGAAGCCTGTATTTTACTCTGTTGCTTTTTAGTTAACGTCCAAGTCTCACTTCCGTATGTCAGTATAGGTACAGCCATAACTTTGTAGAACTTTACTTTTGTTTCTTTACGTATTTTGTTTCTAAATGTTCTATTTATTGTTCCACACACTCGTTAAAATTTGCATATTTTATTGTAGGCATCATATTCCTTGTCATAACTAACATCAGTTCCCAAGTAGTTAAAATATCTTACCTGTTCAACGCAACGATTATTTATAACTATTTTTGTTCTAATTGGCTCTTTCCCAATGAATGCCATTACTTTTGATTTTATAAAAGAAATTTTCATATTATATTGCTTACAAAGTTCACTAAGTTTAAAAATAGATTTGTGCAGGGCAGACTCGCTATTTTGTATAACATCTAAGTCGTCAGCAAACAATAAAATGTTTTTATTTGAAATTTTAAAACCTACATTCACTAGCTGCTTCCATTTGCACACTAGGTCGTCAATATAAATACTAAAAAGTGTAGGTGATAAAGTACACCCTTGTCTGACACCCTGATTAGTAAGATCTTTTTTTTTTTTTTTTTTTTTTTTTTTTTTTTTTTTTTTTTTTTTTTTAGAAATTTTACCATTGTTCCTCACATTTATTTTTGTTTGGAAGTAGAAGCATTGTATCATTTTTACTAATTGTTGTGGGTATCCTCGTTCTTCCAATATTTGCCACATTTTGCATCGGTTTACCCTATCAAAGGCTTTTTCAAAGTCAATAAACGCCATATGCGTTTCTTTATTAAACTCCCTATGTTTTTCAATTAGTTGTTTAACAATAAAAATGTTATCTACACAGGATCTGCCTCTTCTAAATCCACTTTGTTCTTCCGAGAGAAGACATTCAGCTATATGCTGCAACCTTTTGTTTATTATTTTAGCAAATATTTTATAGGCCGTATCCAGTAACCATGTTCCTCTGTAATTGCTACAGTCATTTCGTTTCCCTCTCTTAAAGATAGAGATGGTTTGGGCCCTAAGCCAATCTTCTGGGATACATTACTTCTTCCAGCACATATTATAGCAATGTAGCAGTCGGAGCTTCAGCAATAACCCCCATATTTAAAAAATTCTGCGTTCAAGCCATCTTGGCCCGTTGCTTTCCTATTTTTAGTTTTTATTAGTGCTTCTTCTAATTCTTCAATTAAAATTAAATCTCCTTTATATGTGACGTTGCCTTCTGCGTTTTTGTTATTTATCTCCACATTTTAATCATACCATAAAGCTTTGTAATGTTCTAACCATTTAGACTCGGGTATTATACTTAAATATGCTGTATCTTTCTCATGTTGGTTTAAATGTTTCAGCCGTATAGGAACTTCCGGCTTTTTTTTTTAAATACACGTGGACTCTTTGTGAATGAGTAACAGAGATGGCAGCACTGTAGAACTCTAGTGGAAACTACGGGAGTTAGGACTGTTTTTGATATTTAAAATGGCGACGCTTTCATTGCAAGAACAGCGTGTAATCATTTGTTTTCTCCATTTTCGTGGTGTGACATCTATTGAAATTCATCGGCAGTTGAGTAAGGCATGTGATGATGGCACCATGGATGTGTCTAATGTACGTTCCTGGGTGCGACAGTTCAATGAAGGCAGAACATCGTTTCACAACAAACCAAGACAGTCACGGCCTCGCACCAGCCGATCTGACGACATGGAAAAGGTTATTTTGGAGGATCGCCGATTGAGCAGACATCACTTCCAAAATTTCATGCATGAGCTTTTAAAATTGTGACGACAAAATACGAAAATGACCTAAAGGAGATAACTGACAGCATATAGTTGATAAAAATATTATTCACGTCTTTTAAAGCTGACGGCTTGTTAAAAGTGATCTACAGGTGTTTTAAAATATGTATAATATATAATCCAAAAACGAACATTTTGTCATTTTTACGTAAAAACGCTGTCCAGTAACTCTAAAGAGAATTCGCTGGTATTGTGTTCTGCTACCGGCTAACTCTCTGGAGGGAACGCCCCTTTTTAGTCATATCTTTCTGCTCTTGCAGTTGGCAATTATCCGGTGAAACAAAGTGCTTTCGACATTCCAGGAAGCGCATTAGCACCTGGAAACAAAATGGGGGCAAGTTCCGGGCGACCGCGTCACTGAATGTGTATTTTGTATTCATGGAACTGGGATAACAACGGCTCCGTCTGTTGTAAGAGTAAACATTGCCGAGATGACTGATGTGTCTGGCAGAGTGAGTGGTCAGTACACACAGCCTGTCTACAAAATTACAACTCGCTGTGGACGCGACATAACCAGCTCGGCGACGCTTTTGAATCTGCTGCAGCTCGTGAGTTCCATTCTCGTGGCGAACCTTTGTGACCCATGGATCTATCTGGATTTTCCTCGAGTCGCAAAACGAATCCTGGGATGATTACAACCCCCAAACTTTCTGTCCCTTGACGTCACATTTCTTTTTAGTTAGGGATGGTAAAGTCTGTTTAGTTAACGCGTGTGCACGTCGGCCGCTGCCTTTGACGAACCCTTATAATGGTTTTACAACCCTGGCCCTCCTTCTCGCAGTCCGTTCTGCAAGGTTGCCACCTTTCTCGATACGTCATGGATATCGTACGAGGTTTCGTCTAAATAAATTATCCTATGTCAATTACTGCGAAACTGCCTTAGTCTTGACGATACATATATCGTGCTGTGAAACTTCCTTTGTTTTGAGAAATATATATATCGCCAATCTACAATTCTACTGGATTCCATAATAACCCTTATCTTATTCAAAGTGCGGTATTTGAAACCGAGCTCCAATAGGAGACCGCGCAAAGTTAAGTGCCCATAAGGAAAATCACAAATGTCTTCAAATGTGCAACCAATTTGTCTAAGGTGGGCGCTCTCCCTTTTGCATAGAATCTATAAATTTCTTGACGAATTAAATCGCATGTGAAATTATCTACTTTAGAGAAGCGTTTCCTTTTGTTTTCACACTAGATCGACGTCTTTGGTATTCCTTTCGTCACAATATTCCTTACTGTATTTCTGTGAATACCCAGAATTTATCTGGTTCATTGCACGACCCCTTACCAAGATTATTTGTCAGCACATATTTATATGTGTTCAAAACAAGATCTTGAATTTTCTTAGGAACAGTTCCCGTGATAACTTTGTTTTTGAGGCTTTTCCTGTAATATAACTCGGCCCAGTTATTCACACTATTGTCATCAGTAATTATTTTCACTTGACTGAAAGTTATCTACTACTTCATTTGCATTTACCATTGCATTTCCCTCCTACGGTCTCCACATCCTAACACACTATGAATTTCTGCACGTAATGAAACAGATCAACTGGAAGTTGGAACTTTGGCAACTGAGACTCCACGTGGAGTAAACATGCGACTGTCATTTCGAGAAAATCAGGGTTACTATTGGTCCTCTGCGACAGTGTTCCATTTCTGAAGAGTGGAGATAGATTTATGACGGTCATTAGTGGGCGGGAGGCTCAGGTTCCTTTGACTCCGAACTGCACATGCGTTAACTAAACAGACTTTAAGAAAGGCACTGTAAGTATGAATTTACCATCCGTCTATCCACCAGAATTCTCCACAGTCAGGTAGACAAAGCCATCTAAATCGATCATCCGTTATACATATAGTCGATTCTTATCAGTACAGTGGTGGCTTGCATGTGCAACATGAATGAACACCAATCTTTAATCGGGAATTTGAGAACAAGTATTTTTTCCTTCCTGATGACAAACCACAATTTTTGACATGCCATACTATTATTGGATACATTACACGCTTCATCTTAAGGAGGCATTTCAGTGTGGCTCATACTGGAACTTATAAACCTTCAAAGCAACACATTTTTGTGTAATTTAGGTCAACATGGTTTGGACTATGCACACATTTCCCAAGCTACAGCTTTCTGTAAGCATAATTACTGGTCATCTTTGGTACCACTTATCAATATGAACAATTATTTAGCACATTGAAAATGAACAAAAACCTGCTAGGCTGGCCACGTAGCTCAGTCAGTAGAGCACCGGTCTGCCAAGCTAGTGTTCCCGGGTTCGATTCCCGGCTGGGGATGGGGATTTTTCTCCAGCCAAGGTGATTCCCCATCTTCCCCAGAGTCTGGAAGTATGAATGAGAATGTGAATGTGTGCGTGATCTAGTGATACAACCCAACGATTATGAGTTAATACATTCGATATGTTCCAAAGGAGAACGGCCGCTGATATGACCATTGCAAACAGGCGGGGTATAAATGAGAAGGGGAAAAAAGCTTGCTACCCAGTAGTGATTGGGATGAACATCTTCAAGTAACGTTATGACTTAACTGTTAAAAATAACTGTTTCTATAACAACGAGGAGCGTAATTTGCCGTGGGTCGTTGAAATGCTAAGTGGAAAATCCCCCGGCATCTACCGCCGAGTATGTGATAAACAGAACGCTTTCTTAGTCACTATGGATAACAATTTATAACAGTAAGGCTGAAGACGCTGAATGAAACACTCGAAATTTTTTAAACACCAACGTTTTACTAAAAGTAGCCCCTCATATTCATGACTGTCCCACAAAAGTTCCTAAATAAAGCCTTGCAAAATCTTAAGTTTCTAAATCATATATGAACACACAGATTTGCTAAATTCTAAGAATCCATTTGCCTCTCTAATTTTCGAAACTAGGCTACGTCTGTATTTATAGTTCACTGGCTTACGTACTTCCAAGAACTGAAACCTTAACTTAATAACTTTCTTGTTGATTTGATTTAGACGGAATTACTAATTCCGTTATATATACAGAGATGTCGCTAATTGCTTCGTCTCACTATATCACCTAGTTAATAACGTTTTCTTCTTGCCCAAAAAAATTCCAACTTGTGTTTTAATTTTGCATTATGCACTACTTCTAAATTTTCTTATTATTTCTTTTAGAAAGTATTAACCTCATCAGTCAATTTTTCTTTTAAAGTTTTAGGTATGTAATTAAGTTAATAGGTGGTTTTAACTGCTACGTATTGGTTTATAGAAGTAATGAAAATCAACTCGGAACTAAACCAATTACCGTGGAAAGAACCTCTTGAGTTTCAACTTGTCTCTTTAATTTTATTGATAATGAAACATCTTAAACAATCTAACATATTACTTTTATGGTTACAGAGTACTCGTTTGCAAGTTTATTAATCTACACAATTCAGGTGAATTATCAAAAGGCATTCCCAAAATAATAAGGTGATAGGTTTTAAAAGCCCTTAAGAAAACACCTACAATGGCTTTCGATTAGAGAAAAGTATAAAATTCAAACGACTAACGTAACATATCTTGGAAATGGTTACATCAAGAGGAGGGGGGAGAAAAATATAGAACATAAACTAATTGCCACAACCAGTGCATGTTTTTTGTGCAGTGAGGTGTTATCTATCTCTTACAATTCACGAATCATACAAAATTTATTCAGAATCAAGAGAGCCTTAAAAGATATTGCTAGAAAATGCAAGATATGCCTTTCATTTGTCATAGAATTCTCATATTCGTATATTACTTTAAACAAAACCTTAACGTGCATTCTTGGGAAAATAAAACTTACCACAAATTGTCCACGTATATGGTAGTTTGAGTGGATTTGCGTAAAATTCTTCGTGTTGCATTTTTAGATCAATTCAAAACAGCGGATTTGGTACTTAATGAATGATCATTCATTCTGACATACACACATTTCTGGGACTTTATCTGAAAATTTGTATTTCCTACGAGATCTCAAGATTACATTTTAGGTACAATGCAACATTGGAAATTAATTGTTCTTTCACACTAGCCATGTGTAGGACGCACTATGAACGGATAGAGCCGGACTGAAAAATTCAATGCCATAGCCGGGATTTGAAGCACAGATCTCCTGGTCTCCGTCCAGTTGGAGACTGTCAGTTGGAGAATTTAATATCATGTTAGCACGTTGACCATAGTAGCTCAATGGTTTAGAGTGACTGGACGGAGATCAGAAGATCCGTGGTTCAGATCCCGCTATGGTATTGAATTTTTCAGTCTGGCTCTACCCTTTCACAATGCAACATTTTCTGTATGTACTATGTACGTGGCAGAGAAGTACAGTGAGTTCTGTAACTGCTGTCAGTTTCAGCATGCTATTCTCAATTGAGCTAGAAGACAGCTTAATTTTTCTCAGAAGTCTCTTCATAAAGCTCAAAATTCCTTTATGGATCATAAATATATGAGCATCGGGTTTACTTCTCTTCCAAAGGAAGCCATGCTAAGAATTTTTATTCCCAAAGGTAGCCATCGTCCTCCATTGGATTTGAACCGCGACCGTGGTAGGAAAGTTGGGAAAGTTTATACCAAGGTATCTTATCTATTTAAACCCCCTTGACGAAGTTTTGATTTTGGCCAGTACAAGCCTTGAATTTCAAGAAGAGAATTAGAGGACAGTCCACTCATACCATAACAAGTCAATGAAAACTAATTTTTGTGCAAATTTGGATACTCTGTTAACTTTAGGGCTAAGGAGAGACAGAGAAGGAAAGATTGCTACGAAAAGAGAACTGCTTGGCATGCATAAATAATGAACACGAGCATAACTTCAATCAACTATCAGAATATTCATAGTATTTTTAATGAAGCAAATCTTCATGATTATTCATTTGCTTGAAATGCATTCGCGAGTTGCCAGTTAGCTATAATTTTTAATTAATACACAATACATTATAATTGTTACTGAATTTTGCGTGCGGTTTCTTTGCATCAAAGATTTGTACAACGAGATTTCTGACTTCGTATTTGATTCAGAATGGGCTGAATCATTTCAGAAAAATTATTCTCTTCCCCAAATTTATATTTACTAATAACATATGTGGATATGAGAATGTATTTCTTTTTAACTTAAATCGGAATGGCAGACGACTCGGATAAGTTTTTCAAAATCTGCTCCCTAGGAGACGGCTGTGTTTTGTTTCGTTGGAACGACCTTCGTGGCGAGGAAGTTAACTACCTGAGACAGTTGAGTGTGTAATACGATTGTGTTTTGTTCAGTCTAAGTGAAAAATCCAGCTTCTTTTTCCGGATAAAAGGTCTGCAATTGCTCTATTTCTAGCAATTTGTTATCTTTACTTTCGTTTCAGATAGATTTATAAGGAATGTGCCCTAAAGTTGCTCCAGAAACTTGTACAATAAGAAACACTGACTTTCGTACATCCATAATCCTGAATGTTGTTGTAATAGTTACTTAATCAGTGGTGCAAATGGGAAAAAATAAATACCGCGGTGTGTGTTAAGGTAAGGCGCGGGATTTAATCTTTTTGTACGTCCTGCAATGTTAACTCATATCGGACGATGAATGAAATGGTGAAATGATGTTCAAATGAGCCCAGAAAATGGAGAATGATATCAGGAAATCTGTGTGGACGCTGTGGGAGAGAAGTAATTCATATGCGGAAAATGTGTGTGAAATGCTTAAAGATATGAATATACAAGTACAAAAATGTGATATTTTGTTCCCATGATTGCATTATGTACTGAAATTAAATGTTCCAAAGTATTTTTTCCATTCCGATCCGTCCGCTCTGCCAACCTATTCATCCTCCAACTGTGGACGATTTGGATTAGTTTCCCCTTGGAATTATATGGAAACAAAAGTATGCAAAAAATTCTTCCTCGAGAAATTTAACATTTAACAAATCTGGAATCTCTAGGCTTCAATATAAAGTAATTTACGTAACAAATAGGACTTTCACCCGCGCTTACCATATTTTTCTTAAATGTATTCAATGTATTTCATTATCTGTTAATCCCAGTCACATAGGTTTAGTGTAGTGTGATCCATATATACCTGAACCATTTTAATAGGTCATAACCTTTGAACCAATTATAGGACACACCTGACACTTTGAAAGAACATAATACACAATTGGGAGATTACATTACACTGTTTACATCTCAGAGAAAATGTTGGAAGTGGCCTCCACCAGCATCTATACATGTTTGTACTTGTCTCACCATATTCTCTGAAGTTTTACGGAGAATATCCTCACCAATGTTACTTATTTCGGTTCGAATGGATTCCTTGAGAACATCAATTGTCCTTGGCCTATTCTTATACACTCTGTTTTGTAGATACCCTCATAAGAAAATATGTGGTGAGGTTATGTCAGGGGATCTGGGGATGACACAGACCTTTTGAGATTATTCCATTATCAAAGAAACTGGTTACAAGCTCCATGGTGTCATTAGATGTATGGCAAGTTGCTCCATCTTGCTGGAAGTATCCTTCTCTCAATTTCATATCCAGCTGCTCCACATCTGTGGGGCCAAAGACCTTTTGAGATTATTCCATTATCAAAGAAACTGGTTACAAGTTCCATGGTGTCATTAGATGTATGGCAAGTTGCTCATCTTGCTGGAAGTATCCTTCTCTCAATTTCATATCCAGCTGCTCCACATCTGTGGGGCCAAAGACCTTTTGAGATTATTCCATTATCAAAGAAACTGGTTACAAGTTCCATGGTGTCACTAGATATATGACACGTTGCTCCATCTTGCTGGAAATAACCTTCTCTCAATTTCATATCCAGCTGCTTCACATCTGTGGGGCCACAGAACTTTTGAGATCATTCGATTATCAAATAAACTGGTTACAAGTCCCATGGTATCATTAGATGTATGACACGTTGCTCCATCTTGCTGGAAATAACCTTCTCTCAATTTCATATCCAGCTGCTCCACATCTGTGGGGCTAAAGATCTTTTGAGATTATTCGATTATCTAAGAAACTGGTTACAAGTTCCATGGTGTCATTAGATATATGGCACGTTGCTCCATCTTGCTGGAAATAACCTTCTCTCAATTTGATATCCAGCTGCTCCACATCTGTGGGGCCACAGAACTTTTGAGATTATTCGATTATCAAAGAAACTGGTTACAAGTCCCATGGTATCATTAGATGTATGACACGTTGCTCCATCTTGCTGGAAATAACCTTCTCTCAATTTGATATCCAGCTGCTCCACATCTGTGGGGCCACAGAACTTTTGAGATTATTCGATTATCAAAGAAACTGGTTACAAGTCCCATGGTATCATTAGATGTATGACACGTTGCTCCATCTTGCTGGAAATAACCTTCTCTCAATTTCATATCCAGCTGCTCCACATCTGTGGGGCTAAAGATATTTTGAGATTATTCGATTATCAAAGAAACTGGTTACAAGTTCCATGGTGTCATTAGATATATGGCACGTTGCTCCATCTTGCTGGAAATAACCTTCTCTCAATTTGATATCCAGCTGCTCCACATCTGTGGGGCTCAGAACTTTTGAGATCATTCGATTATCAAAGAAACTGGTTACAAGCTCCATGGTGTCATTAGATATATGGCACGTTGCCATCCACGAGGACGGGATGCAGTAAAGAATCCAAGTGAACAGGCTAGAAGAATACAGAAGGCCTCTGCGGTTCTATGCTCGAAGACCTGTCCCGATGAACGATCTTGAACCAGTAGTTCCCTCTAGTGTCTAGTAGCTCCCTCTTAGTGTCCAAGGGGTACTCTTTCCTTTGAGCAGGGATTTGCGATAGCTGCCTGGCACAGACATACGCCACCAGAGCTAGTATTTCATGTCAAAGGTGAGAAGAATACGAAATTAAAAAGTAATTACGTAAAGGAAATAGAGGTAGAATAGAAGTCACCCAAACGACATTTTTCACAAATCATATCTTTAAGTATTTTATATTTGGGGGGGGGGGAATAACCTGTAAAGTCGTCTTAAACCGTAAGGGATACACCTAAGTTTACTAAAAAATACCGAAGTTGCCCTTCAAAGCAACTTATAGAAGATACATTTTCGGTATCAATAGCCACTTCTGAGTTGTAATGACTTGGAGTTGTTGTGAGGAATTTGTGGAGGAAAAGATGGTGATGAACCTTCGTTGAAGATCTAGTTGCTGGATTCTAATAGTTCCATGGCTGCTCTGGTAGTCGCATAAGCTCTTATTTTTAGGGGTAGTCTGAGATGGGAAGTGATAATTTTATTATAAATAAAATAAAATTGTAGTTCCTCCTTTGTTCTATAAAAATTGGTATTTTAATTAAAATGAAACTTTTCCAACAATTAGTTACACTTTACAATACTTTATATACGTTGATAGTATATTAGCTTGTGCAATCTTTTATAACTTTCCAATGCAAGGACAAATTCTGCAGAAATGCAGACACACGCAAAATACGTTCTTTACACTTTCACGTCCATTTGCAGAAGAAAAACTGGCTTCAAGTGCATGAGCTTTTATAGTCCAGCCGTTGCCATGACGACTTTCAACTTTTCTACACTACATCGTCACCTTTTTAAATAAATTTCTCTTAACGTAATTTTAACATTTAAATAATAATTCCTTTACTAATTTTAATTAAAAATAAACTTAAAATAACTACTTATACCGTTTCAGAGTTAAACTTATTGGTTTGATTATTCAGATAATTATACTTTTCTTAAGTGGAACGTCGCTATTGCTTTTCTCTCGAAACATGCAATTTCAAAGACGTGTGATCGTCATTTTAATTTACTGTAAATCATGAATTGTCCATTCTCATTCAGTTAAGTTTATTTTCGTGGCAGTTTAATATTTCAAATGGAAATTGCTTGAAAGAAAAATATTAAGTTATTTTAAAGTAAGAAAAAAGACTCCAAAGCTTGCACTGTATCCTTCTTACAATTATAACAAAATAAATAATGAGAGTTTATCTCAGTTAAGCACATAGAACAACTATTTGTAAGAAAGCTTAATAGAAATGTGATTAGAGAAATTTATGTGAGCTCAACACATAAAATTTTTCGCATTCCTCATTTGTTGAGGAACTTGTAAACAAAGCGCTGCAAGTGCCAGTATAAATAAATTGCCTCTGCGTTCAAGTTCTAGAGCCAGAGATTTGAGGCGAAATGCAAAACCAGTTAGGAAGCAAACTTTTCTGAAAATTAATTAATTAAACTACCTGGAGCCCTCAAATTAAAACCATAGGGCAAATGTCGCGGTGTAATTAGTATTTCTGCAGCGTTAGCTAAACGGTGGGCAATCTCCTGGAAAACAAAAAACTGCCTGGAACTCTAAGATAACGAGTGATGTTCAAACAACAGAAATGCGTGCGTAACAATGAATTGTGTAATATTGTGGCACACTTAGCGTATGCTTTAGTACGTATCGGTTCACGTGTACTGTAAAGTGGGGAAGCAAGTGACATTATCCGTCCTGCGCTAGCTACCCATGTCAGTATTTTATTAGCTATCAAGTTCACAATAGAAATTGAAAACAATGGTTACATCCCCTTTCTAGATCTAAAGATAATAAAAATAACAATAAATTAAGTTTTGGCATCTATCGGAAGTCAACTCACACGGATAATTATATCAAAAATAAAAGTTTTAACCCTATGTCACACAAATTTGCTGTTTTTAATAGTTTGATTTACAGATTGATAAACATACCTCCAAATGAAGAAGAATTTAATGCGGAATATAAACATATTATAAACACTGCTTTAACTAACGGCTTTAATAAAGATTTTATAATCAGAAGAGTAGAAAAATTTAAATATCAAAAAAATGTTAATAATGTTTCCACTGTTAAAAAGGTAAAAAAAGATTATATTTTCAAAAAATTTACTTATCATCCATGGGCAAATAAAAAGTTCCAAAATTTTTTCAAATAAGTGGGTATAATACTAGCACCTCATAATAATTACAGTATAAAGAATTTGCTACAGTTTTCTAAAAAGGACAAAATTTCAGACAACAAAAAATCTGGTATTTATCAAGTTAACTGTTTAGAATGCGATAAGATCTATATTGGTAGAACAAAGCGTAATTTAGAAACCAGAGTGAAGGAACATTTTAGAAATATTAAATGTAGACAGACAGAGAAATCGGCAGTGGCTGATCATTTTTGGTCATATAATCATGAAGTAAATCCAGAAGTTAAATTATTGAAACAATTGAAAGAACCGATAGATTTAATGGTTTGGGAGAAGATATTTATTTTGAAAAATAAGGATCGCGTAATGAATTTTGATATCCCTCCAATAGATGTCATCAATAAGTTTGTGTTGTCCCCGGTAGATGGCAGTTAGGTAAGGAGCTATTCCTCAAACTCCTGTAGTGGTCAAGGTCAGTCAGTCAGTCAGTTAGCGGGTGAGTGTCAAGCTGAGTGGCTGAGGATGAAGCAGATGTTTTGCTTTGAAACCGGTCCCAGGATTTAAATAAGATAAGTGAAGTGGTGTTATTAGTGTTTAGTTATTATTGATAACCTAGTTTACTTCACTGTAAGCAGCTTCAGTTTTTTACATAGCGTAAATATGACCTTTGAATTTACTTAAGTGTCGATCCCTTTTTGTCTTCCATTCATAACCTTGAATTTCTAATTTCTTAATGAAGTAATGTGGCTCAAGACTGTAGTTTCCTGATAATTAAGTCTAGGTATTAAGTGTTACTACGCTGGTGTCAAGCCCTTAATCTCAGGGTCGTGAGCATATATCAGTTTTATTTATTTTTTCTATCGCTTACCCTGTGATGATGCGTAGGGCCACTTAGTTGTATGTGTACGTGCGCGACTGCATGGCACTCAACCCTTCCCATACGTTTATGAAACCTAGGTAACATATAGCTCCATCACTAATTACTTGAATTGCTTTGACCGGGTTCTAATGATGACATATCACAAAATAAGTATTCTCTTTCTTTCAAAAATGTGGATCTTGAAAGTATGAATATTGTCAACATTTTATGTGTATATAAATACAAATAAGTATATGAAAAGCTCGCTCATAAAACATATTAAGTTATATATCCGAATGGTTATGCCAGAAGTCTTGAATAAAAGCTCGCCTCTGTAACGTAGGGGTACAGTGTCTGCCTCACTTTCGAGAGGTCCCGAGCTCAAATCTCGGCGAGGGTGGGATTAAGATTGGGATTTCATACGGAGGGGATTCGGTACGTAGGCCACCATGCTGGGTCATTTGTTCCTAGGCCCCCAAGTGGGGACACCCCCAGGAGGAAGAATGAGGCGAAGGAGACAGAAGGCGGCCGACCAAAGGAGTCACGACATTACTGAGGGCAGGGTCTCTACACTTTACTTGTATAGAGACTTCCCCCGACAGGCCAGGACAACGAACCCGCTCCCCTACAGTGGGACGGCGAGCCCAGCAGCCGAGCCCTAATGGTAGAGTCTGTTTAGTTAACTCGTGTGCACTGCGGCCGCTGCCTTTGACGAACCCTTATAATCGTTTTACAACCCCGGCCCTCCTCACCCCAGACCTTTCTGCAAGGTTGCCACCTTTCTCGATACGTCATGGGCATCGTACGAGGTTTCGTCTAAATAAATTATCTTATGTCCATTACTGCGAAACTTCCTTAGTTTTGACGATAATTATCGCCAAACTACAATTCTACTTGATTCCATAATAACCCTTATCTTATTCAAAGTGCGGTATTTGAAACCCAGCTCCTTTAGGAAGCCGCGCAAAGTGCAGTGCCCATAAGGAAAATCACAAATTTCTTGCAAATGTGCAACCAATTCGTCTAAGGCCGGCGCTCTCCCTTTTGCATAGAATCTATAAATTCCTCGACGAATTAAATAGCATGTGAAATTATCTACTTTAGAGAAACGTTTCCTTTTGTTTTCAAACTTGATTGGCGTCTTTGGTATTCCTTTCGTCACAATATTTCTTACTGTATTTCTGTGAAAACCCAGAATTTATCATCAGGTTCATTGCCCCTTACCAAGATTATTTGTCAGCACATATTTATATGAGTTAAAAACAAGCGCTTGAATTTTCTTAGAAACAGTTGCCGTTATAACTTTGTTTTTTGAGGCTTTTCCAGTAATATAACTCGGCCCAGTTATTCACACTATTGTCATCACTTTGATTATTTTCACTTGACTGAAAGTTATCTACTACTTCATTTGCATTTACCACAACATTTCCCTCCTATGTTCTCCACATCGTGACACACAACGAATTTCTGGACGTAATGAAACAGATCAACTGGAAGTTGGAACTTTGGCAACTGAGACTCCGCGTGGAGTAAACATTCGACTGTCACTTCGAGAAAATCAGGGTTGCTATTGGTCGTCAACGACAGTGTTTCATTTCTGAAGTGTGGAGATAGATTTATGACGGCCATTAGTGGGTGGGAGGGTGAGTTTCCTTTGGGGTGCAAACTGCACACGCGTTCACTAAACAGACTTTACCAGGCAGGCGATCCGATCCCCAAAGGTCCCTGGCTGGCGGTCCTGAAATGGTCCCAGCAGAGGAGCGTAGACCAGCAACCGACCTACCGTAGGAGGAAGTAGTTTTTCTCAGAGCATATCATCCTGCCATGCACCGCCGGGACTCCCGCTGACACTTCTACCCTGAAAGAGTCCACCAGATGAGAGATGACGTGAAATGATAATGGAGATGAAATGGAGGGACAGGAAATTCAGGGAATGATTTTAAGCTACCCAGCATTTGCCTAGCAACCCGGGAGAACCCCTGAAAAAACCCATGGGTCAGGTAAGTCAGCCGCGGGAATCGAACCTGTACCTTCCAAATGCGGGTCACATTGCTAAAGTACTCTCAGTGGATATTTCTTTGGGGAATACGGTAAGCTCTAAGTGTTGTTCACTTACTTCATTATATTCATTTGTTCAGTAAGAAAGCTTTGGTTGCTATGGGAAAAGTAAAATCTTCGGCTTGTTTTACAATATTTTCTCAGGCATTTCACAACAATTCTTATAATTGTTGTGTTTAATAGACTGCTCTTAAGGCTCCTCATTTGCAGACCAGTGATAAAGTTGAAGCGTGAATTCTTGTTCTAAATTTTCAATCAGTACTGGTGGTACTATATTTCTGCATTATTTCTTGGTTATCCTTTTTTAATCTGTTGATATTAGCAGCCTCATAACAAATATTCCACATTTAAAGTACCATCGTACAAAATATTCAAAATGAGATAGGTCTGTTCCGATAGTAGCATGAGACAAATGATTTTTTTGGTTCGTAAGTTTAACGTCCTTTAACCTGCTATCTCATATGGGGGTGAAATAAGCGGCACGATGCAAAAATGGGTGTGTGCTTAGAATATAGCTGGGGAAAAGGCTGGGTAAATCATAGTAATCGAGATTTGAACTCGGGGCTCACGTGTAAGACATGCTACCCCATACCACAGACCTGGGCTTATAGTGAAACTGTTCATTCAAGTAATTGAGATAACTGCCTTTCAGTAAACAAAAGAAATGGTTATTTAATATTTTTGACAAACCGTTCGCTATGCAATAATGAGTGAAAATGTTTATTTTCATAACGTTTTCGTTTCAGCGTATTGAATTTGATGTGCTCTAAAATTGGTTTTAAAAATGAAATAAAGCATTATTTTTTACTTATAAAACATGGAAGGTATGTGTGTTGAGTGAATAAGTGTATTTTTCTTGTGTAAGTTGTATGACAGTAAATGTTAGTGGGTAGAGATTTTACAGTACAGTAGGCTAAAGTTAGCAATTAGGGAGTGAGAAAGGTGTTGTGTATGACCTGGAGTTTTTACACGTGCCTAGCAACACGTAACGATTTTTCTCTTTGCAGGTGGGTAGTACGTCGGTTTTGTTGCAAGGTGTGAGATGTGAGCCCGGCCACTCGAGACTTGAAGACAAGTGTTTTCGAGCCAGTCACCAAGGCAACAGAAAACACTTCTTGGTGAGTCGTCCCCACTTCCTCTTCCGGTACAATGTATTCAAAAGCTGCGAATTTAGCTGGTGTTCGTGGCCTCCTGTGGTGAGACACTTCAAATTATCACTTTAGGGGGCCGCATTTCAACAAAGACTTCCCTTTACTACCTTAAATGTGGCTCCCTTCGCTGAACCCGATCGTCGTTTCCACTATCTGCATTACTAAGGCATTATTATCAGTCTTGGAACGCCAGTTATGTATTAGGAGAGCTAGCATTACGTCTCTGTTTAGGTGAAACAAAACTGTGTTCTCTAAATCACTTAAGAGCAGAACCTGTGAAGGTCTACTCAATCAGGTATGTGTATTTGGGTTCGAAATTGTGTAACAAGCCGTCTGATCTTTAGAAGCTTTTCAAAAACAGAGTGCATGCTTGGTTGGTACCCATGCTGGGCTCATAACTTCAACTAATTCTTCATTAATTGTTCTCTTTCTTCTTTTTATTTACGACCTCAAACGTTCAGTCATATCATGAGATCACAAAAAACAAATGAACTTCGAGAAAAATATGATAAAGAATTACAAAATTCACTTAAATAGATAGCAAGAACATACCAAGGAAACGTGTAATTCAGTATTCATCAACAGTTCATTTTAATTCAATATACATTTTTGTGTAGTCAACTGTTTTTTGTCTCCCACGGTTTATCAGTTTCACAAAATCATAGAACAAAATTTAATCCCAGGTTAACTCATATCGATAATTACATAAAAACTAAAAGTTTTAACCCTTTCTCACATAAATTTGCAGTTTTTAATGGTTGGATTTATATATTAATAAATATATCTCTAAATGAAGAGAAATTTAATAAAGAATGTAAACATATCAATACTACTTTAATTAATGTTTAATAAAGACTTTATACATAAAATTTATAAAAAGTGTTAATGATATTTCTTCCCTTAAAAAATAAAAGACGATTATAATTTAAAAAATTGCTTACCATCCTTGGCTAAATAAACATTTTGAAAAAAATTTTTAAAGGCTTTGGTATAAGTTTAGTTCCTCAAAATAAATATAGTGTTAAAAATTAACCACATTTCTCAAAAAAAGATAAAATTCCTAATAATAAAAAGTCTTGTATTTATCAATTTAATTGTTTCGATTGTGATAAACTTTATATTGGAAAGACAAAACGTAATTTAGAAACCAGAACGAAAGAACATTTTCGTAACATTAGGTACAAACAAACGAATAAATCGTCCGTAGCAGATCCTTTTTTGTCATTTAACCATGAAATAAATTTGAAAGTTAAATTATTTAGACACTTAAACGGTCCTATAGATGTAATGGTTTGGGGGAAAATATTTATTTATAAAACAAACATCGCGTAGTAAATTTTTAAATACCGGCAGTCGATTGCGTTTTTAAGTTTGATTCATTTTCAGATTTTGGTAATACTGGCAAAAACAGTGACATCTAGCGATTGTAACGTTGACAACGAGGTTGTTTGAGCTGATGATGTGACTAAGTGTTCACGAAATCACCATCCTCGTCAAATAATAAGAAAATTTTCATCACTGCAGTTAAAGGTACCGAAGAAAATATAAAAAATAATTTTCCATGTAAAGCGTTTTGTGCGAGGGCTGTTGAATAAAGAATGACCACAATTTCTTTTTTGACAACGTACCTTTACTCATCCTCATAATTATGATGGTCCTTCTAAAATAGTCTCCCCTGAATGCGATGCACTTGTCCCAGCGTTTCTGCCAGTCTTCAAAGACATGCTGGAAACCATTTTTTGAGAGATCCTTCAAAATCGCCTCCGCAGCCTTCACCACTGCTTCTGACGATTAATAATGCCTCCCACAAAGGCGTTTCTTCAAGTTAGGGAATAGAAAAGAGTCACATGGGTTAAATCCGGACTATAGGGAGGGTGAGGGATGCACTTCACGTTGATTTTTGCAAGATATTCAGCAACAACATTGGCAATATGCGGCCACGCTTTATCGTGGTGCAGCATCCAGCCTGCTTCACGGAAAATGGCACCCAATGAAAGGTTCAGTATTTCAGAAAGTGATCTTAAGGTAATTCGTCAATCCTCACTCACAATGGCAGCAGCAGTGTTGATTTTTTCTTCCGTAAGAGCAGTAACTGGAGCACGGGGTCCACCTTCCTTTGAAATTGATTGTCTCACCTCTTTAAACATTTTAAAGCACCTTCGAGCTGTGCTGTAGGGAAGAACAGACTCTCCATAGCTCTCCTGTAACACTGTATAGGCCTCAATTGATGATTTGTTGAGATTAAACAGAATTTCAAAAGCGCATATTGTTCCTCTTGTGTTACCTCCATTGCAGCGGTAGGCGATACTGAACATGTTTGAACTTGCCGGGTTCTCATAGGCGGGAACCAGGAGTACCAACAATGGAATTATTACGGTGTATTTGTTTCACATTAAGCTAACAGAATATAATAAGATTGTATTTTAGTGCGAAAAATTATGACCGTAAAAAATTATTATCATCTTTTATTGAACAGCCCTCGTGGTTGGGGACTTTTTGAAAAGTATTTGTCACATTCTTGATATCTGATTGGTGTTTATCTAATTTCGTTTTTTCATTTCTCTGTTAGATTTCTCTGTACCTTCCCTCCCACTTCCCTTCCTTTGTCCCTCCCAGTCAGGATTTTTTTTTCTAAGAATGCTTGTATTTTGGATTGAGGATTTGAATATATGCATTTCGGATGAAATGTGACGTCCAAAATATTTCCTCGTCTCAACATAAGTGCTGCTACAAGTTAAAAATAGGGTCTTAGTTATGAGGTGTTTAAAAATCATTAAAATAACGTTTTATTTAGCAGTTAATTTTTCTTGTCTTTCAACGCTTTGAATTTAAAATATTATAAATATTTAGCAGTGACATAGAATGTGCAGTAATGCAATTGAAATTAAAATAGCTGTGGGATTTTATCTAATCTGGAATAGCGCTCTCCGTCAATGGCATTCCACGACCGACAGATCTAAATGCTGACAGGCTATGCACAGCTTGATTCTATTTTGCTGCGTGCCCACACTTAATAGGGTTTAACCATAGATAAGAATGTTTAACACTGGATATTATAGGTAGTGTTATGGTGGTGATGTCGAAAGAGGTTTATGTGGTAGCAATTATATTCCTCTGTGTTTATGACGGGATGCAAGACTCATTACATCCTGGTGAGTGTAGTAAATAGGTATCATTAAGACCAGTAGCTCTTGGCTAGATTAAAATGGCATTCTAAATTTCGCCTAGGTGGTTCTATACCGTATACCCTAGCTAGTAGCTGTTGTAGACTATTTGTGTTGTCTCGCTATGTTTAGAAATACCACACTTCAACTTCTTGAATACTTCCTTCTCTCCACAAGCTCATCTAAATATAGAAGTTTTCTTGCCTTTGCTTTATGCTCTTAATATCTGACTCCAACTGGAAGCAGATAAACCCAGCAAAAACAAAAGATGCATTCGCTAAGAGAACAAAGAGATAACAAATGAAAACGCTGTGTACGAGTAATATATTCCAAACTCAAGCGTCAAAGTTTATCGATCCTATCTAAGGTTAATAGAATTTATTTCCAGGCCACCATACCTCTTCATTTGTTTCATTCATGGAAAAAATTTTGATTGGAACACAAAGAAATCAGCACTAAAAGATGAAGAATTATACTTGGTTGTGATGAAAATAACACAACAAAAATTTGATTAAATAATAGATTACAACTTTTTCCATATCTTCTCATCTTTTGAGAAAACTGAAGCATTCGTTGTACAGTTATAATAATTTGAACGCTTTGAAACGCTTTTGAACATTAGCGAAACAACTTTTTGCTTTTAGCACAGTCGTGAGATATTAGAAGACCAACGTTTACTGCCAACTGTTCTAAAATAGTAATTTTTAAATTTTATTAATGTTTCAACTTTAGAGAAATCGTTTATAATGTGTCTCTTTTGCTTTGTTCGTGGCGATAATAAGCAAATATCTAGAGCTGTTAATGCTACAGCTAAAATACTATGTTTATTTACACATTTTGGGTATTTAAACTATGCAAAATAGTTATAATAATGTTGGTGGAAGACGCCCACCATAATCTCAAGTAATGTTGCATTCCATAAAAAATGAGAACATACGCGAAACCATTATTACAACAGGCGGCGTACGCCCTAATGGGGTTCGCGAGAGCGATAACAAACGGATAGAGTATCACAGAGATAAAGATCTTGCATAAGCAGATAAATATAACATGGAGATAAAACGTATGCCAATAGAGATAACGTGAGGTAAATGGAACATTCTAATCTCTGTTTCATATATCCTTGCC
The DNA here is from genome assembly GCA_030765055.1 of Mantis religiosa. Classification (NCBI taxonomy): domain Eukaryota; kingdom Metazoa; phylum Arthropoda; class Insecta; order Mantodea; family Mantidae; genus Mantis; species Mantis religiosa. The sequence goes on along the minus strand of CM060947.1, from coordinate 11,931,667 downwards.
CCGCTGACATGTATCACACCGCGTGCAACTACCTTCCCCCTCATCCTAATTGACTAATGCTTTCGCGCCACAGGCCATAGGCGGTGCCGTCCCGTCACATTTAAACCTGCAGTAAACGTCATAATAATTGCCAGGAAGATAGATAAAATTATACAAATAAGAATATGAAGGCATGCAAAAATACAAGTTTATAATGAAACTGAGCAAGCTGAAACTGAATGAATGAGCAATGAAACTGAAACAAGTTTATAATGAAAGGCCTTCGGCCTTTTCCAATGGGATTTTTTAAACCAGCACACATACCTTGCAAAAATACTTGTCTTTCAGTCTTAAAAGTCGTGTAACGCCATACTTGTCGTGTCCTTCATTCACCCAGGTCTCGTCTAGGTAGTATATTTTGCGACTTGTACCTCGATACAGTCTGATTGTCCTTAAATAACGTCTTCGCCACACAGCAATATCACCCCTGGAGTGGTACGTTTTCCTGTTGTCTCAATTTCATGTCGCGATGTTCCTACGCATCTCACACACAGCTGTTCGACTTCTCTCACTGACAAAGACGGATTCTTCTCTATGAGTGCATTAAACGCATGCACTACAATTCTTTTTTCGCCGCTTTGTAACTGTTTTCCCTTGCGATGCTTCGGCGAAAAACTGGCGGCATACTCTGCCATTATACATATAAGTACACGCGCAATAAACGATCAATAAAATAATTTAGCTCTCGCACTCAGCACAACACACCTTCGAATGGCGGTATATGGCTAATCCAGTTCAAAACAAGATCTGTGGTAAAAGTCATATAAACAAATATGTCATCACTACCGCTAAATCACGTGCTATCGTGCCATGTGCTTGAGAGCAAGGGAACCTCCTCTTTACTTCGTTTAAGAATTAACATGCATTTCAGATAAATGAACTCTGTTGCGTAATATATTTAATCCAAACAGTTACGAAAATATAAATTTGAAAATTCTCTTCGAAAATATATAAAATAACGACTAATTTTTACCACACAACAGTCTGCACCACAACAGCAGCCAATGAGATGTGATAAGGTCTCGTGACCGTTAAGAGATACGGGGTAAGCTTATGTCAAACAAGGATTAGTGATATCTTGATTGACAGAGAACAGTCCATTTCTTGTTTGTTACAGGATATTCCAGAAATATTAGTCAGAACGCTGTTTGGTGTGCTCAACGACCTTGGTAGATTGTGATTGTGTATCTGACGTAATACTGCTGAAACTCGGACTTTTAATTCTACGAACTCAAAAAGTCACAATATATTCTCAGGAGATTTGGAGTTCGAATGTTGGTTAGAATGTTACCCGTGTAACACAAGGATAAGATCATTGAGTACACGCAGTTTGCCATATCCACGATCCACAAAGCAACACCCAGTGTCGTATTCTACGGTATTCCAGACACAGTTGGGCTGAAGTTATATCTCTCCCATCGGTGTTCAAGTTTCCCCTGAATTGTTTTTCGTCAAAACTTAAACTGCCTGACTAATGACTCCTTGTCCCTAGAATCGTGCTTCTTACAGTGTATACTGATTTTAATTATAAGGTAACCGCGGGTAATTCGGATTGGTGGGTGACCGGTATTACATTTTCAAAATCTGCTCCCTAGGGATACGATAGTGTATTGTTTTGTTGGAACGTCCGTCGTGGGTGAAGAAGTTAACTACCTGAGACAGTTGAGTGTGTCATACGATCGTGTTTTGTTCAGTCTAAGAAATCTAGCTTCCTTTCCAGAAGATAGTTACGTAATTGCTCCAATTTTGGTATTTTGTTATTTTTAAGCTCGTTTAAGATAGATTTATAACGAATGTGCATTGAAATTGCTCCAGAAACTTGTGCAGTAAGAAACTGTATATTTTCTTACATCCATAATCCTTCTTGATCTTACGATAGTTACTTAATCAGTGCTGCCAACGTGCAAAATAAATACCAGTACAATAGCGGGTGAAGCGGATTAAGGTAAGCGGGATATTATTTTTTTAATTTTTATTTACGTTCTCCAACATTGTCATATCGGACGATGAATGAAATGATTGTCAGATAGTCCAGAAAAATGGAGAATCATACTACGAAATCTGTGTGGACACTGTGGGAAAGAAGTTATTCATATGTGAAAAGTGTGTGAGATACATAAAGACATAAATATACAATGTAGAAATGTGTTATTTTGTTCTCATTATTACATTATGTACTAAAATTGAATGTTCAGTGTTTTTATTTTTATTCCGATTTGTCCGCTAATCCGGTCCTATTCATCCAATTAGGATTATTTCCCGCTCGAAATAAAAGTAAAACCGAACGTGTACAGAAAATTCGTTATCGAAAACCTCAGCAATTATCATAATCTAGAATGTCTCGGCTTCAGTGTGAGATAAAAGCTTTCTTTTGTGAATACATTTTATTGTAAATTATTATCATGTCTTTATAAATTATTAACCCTACCTGTCGATAATACGGTATCACAGAAGGTTCGCGTTGTACTGTCCCGCTAGAACACTTGCATCATGTGATCCTTGCATGCATGTGTCCTTAAGGATTAGCAGGGTTTATCTGAGTACCTCTTGGAAACAAGTATTAATATTCTTCTGATGGCGGTTGGTGGCAGGAAGCGCTGCAGGCAGTTGTTTCTCTGGCTACTAATCAATAAGGCTTCTGAGAGTAGCACGCGAGGGGCTCTGTGGCCCAGTCCGGCATTGCATAGGCACAACAAACATACTCAGTGAACGCGCTAATCTCCACAAACCACCTTATTGTTAAATCAGCGTGGACAACATACTATTTGGCCTCTAGTCAAAATTCAATATATGTACGTCCTGTAGCAAAATTAACCCTTTAAAACAGGCATAAAATGCCATATTTTAAAATTAGCTTAGTATTTAAAACTTTTGGAAGAAATCTACACTTATGCCCGATTTCACCAACATATGTTAAAGTCGACGTTAACAAATGTAACGTAACAATTGTCACATCACTAATGCAAATGTTAAGTTTCTATTATTTCACCAACCTGTTTTCTTAAAATGTTAACAAACCTGTGTTAACGCCAAGAAACTTGCAAATATCTCAGCTATAGAAGGCTATGGATGAGTCATATTATTTCCTGAACGTACTGCGATGCGCTTTTGTTTTCATTTTCGTCTGCACAAGCTGAAAAATGGCGGATGAACAAAATCATAAATAAAGCCGTGAGACAAATTCCTCATCGATGGAGAAAGAATTGTTAATTGAATTGGAGACGACGTGTAAAGATATCGTGGAAAATTAGAGGAAGGATGCGGTGAATGTAAAAGAGAAATATATCACGTGGGAAAATATTGGAAACGAATTTATTTCAAATGCATGTGTCACTACTACAAACACCAAACAACTTGTCAGTATTACGTAAATTTAAAACGAGGTGTGAAAGACAAGTGACTTAAACGTTTCAAGACGGGAGGTGGACAGTGTATTATCCATATAATTCAGTGAATTATAAAATCGCAAGTTTATTAATACTCGAAGCTAAGGCGAGATCGCCATATTCCTTTCCATGCATGTTCTAACGTCAGTATTACGTAAATATAAAACGAAGAGCAAAGGACAAGTGACAAGTGACTTGAACGTTTCAAGACGACAGGTGGATAATATATTATCCACATAATTCAGTGAATTATAAAATCGCAAAGTTATTAATACTCGAAGCTAAGGCGAGATCGGCATATTCCTTTCCATGCATGTTCTAACGTCAGTATTACGTAAATTTAAAACGAGGTGCGAAGGACAAGTGATGAGTGACTTGAACGTTTCAGGACGGCAGGTGGACAGTGTATTATCCACATAATTCAGTTAATCATAAAATCGCAAAATTATTAATACTTGAAGCTAAGGCGAGATCAGCATATTCCTTTCGATGCATGGTCTAACCTCTCTTGTACTTCCGCAGTAACCTTCATAGCAACTTGTTTCGATCAGTCTATACCACTGTAAAAAATTTTCTTCGATAGATCCTCAAAATAATTTCTCCTCATAGGCCGTACTCTATTACGTATGCCATTTAGACATAGCAAATCGACATTAACAGCCGCGTTCACGCCCGCCATCTTGAGTATTTACAATTGTTAAGTACTTAACATTAGAAATTTGGCTTCTTAGTTTAACAAGAGATTTAACACGAGTGTTAAGCTAACACGTGTTGGTGAAATGCAATTTTTGTTTTAACTATTGCTAAACTTGTGTTAAGTCTTAACATCTGTTGGTGAAATCTGGCATTTAAAGTTTTCCTTTATATAGGGTGTTACTCAACTAAACAGAAATACTTTCAGCGATTGTAGACCCCAGTAATATAAACAAGTTGAGATTGGCAATGCATGGTTGGCGGCTAAACATAACTCAGCTGTGTTAAACCTAATTGGTAGCAAATGCTGATAAGTTTGTATTTAAACAACGTGAGTGAAATTATTGGATTAGAATGTCTTTAAAACTGCTTTGGGAATATATAAATATCAATTCTGAATGGCTCGTTATTGGCGTTCTCAAGATATAATGACTCAAATATATCTCAAATCTCGAACTAATCACTTGCCAGTGCCACACTGAGCAGCGGTTAACTGCCTTCTTGCATCATGTAGCCTACTCTAGCTATTCTGGTGGCCCAATCCATAACGTCGAAAACTGAGGCTCCAATAGTCATTGACTTGGTCCGTTTATTCTAGTTAATTCGTTTTCTTCGTATTTGTAATACATAAATCCTTAAAGGAGGAAATGGCGTGATTCGTAATTGAGAAGGTGAAGTCGATTGGCCAGTGCAATAACGTTATTGTGATTGTTCGATTGAAGGATTATTGCATTAGTAGCTTGGCCAGGACACTCTCTGTACATCAACCCAATCATTTTTTTTTTTTCTGGGTTCGCCTCAAGTCTCTTTTGTATGAAACACTATTACCTCACAACAGGACAAAGCAACCCGAATAATATCATGTGAAATTATTCGGCACACACAAGTAATTCTGGACAGCCCACGACAGTCATTCCTGTCAACTTAGTATTGAAAATGCAGGTCGCCATTTCAATTATCGAAGAAACTGGTTACAAGTTCCATGGTGTCTTAAGATGTACGGCACGATGCTCCATCTTGCTGGAAATAACCTTCTCTTAATTCGATATCATCCAGCTGCTGCACAAATGTCTTGAAGATACTCACATAAACGTCATTGTCTACAGTCGTATCAAAGAAAATAACATATTTAGGACTGTCAACTGTCAACAATTGTCAGTGTTGTCAGTTCTCCCAGATCCACTGAGATCATTAACACAATTTTCCACTTTCAACAAGCTTTCACAGGGAAATTATGTCCTATTGAAATGGTTCAGATTTATATGGATCGCAACATATTTACTACTTATATTACGCATATTTATTTAACTTAATATAATTTAGAGAGATTTAAATAATAGTTGTTGTACATAACACGTACACAAAAGCTTTAGCACACCTAATGTACAAATAACTGTACGCACGCGTGATTTTTGGGATTCATTTCGATATACGAATAAATTGTAGACAGTGTGGTACACTTCCTCTACCTTAGGGATGAGTAGTTAAAGCAACCTTAGATAAAGTTGACCACAATATATCCAGTACGTGTTCGTCTGATGCCCTCGAAGCACGTGCGTCGTTTTTCTCTCGCGGATTTCTCCACTTTAATAACAGAATGTAAATGCCCGCATTTTCCTCCCCCTAAGCCGGTGGTCAGTTGGGGTAGGGGATAAAAAACTTCTCAGGACGACTCATTATAGCGCTTCCCGGTGGTGGGACTTAGTCACCAAGCTGTTCTAATACCTTGCATCTGGTTAACTCACCCTCTTCCCTCATATAAAAACTTTGGTCCTCCCCTAGCGATGAAATAACAAATAGCAACTACCACTTTATTGGGGCTTGGATTGCGTGAAGAGCATGCTTTAGTCCACCAAAACATAAGGGACTTGCCTCTTAATTAAATTTACTATCCAGTCGGTTGCTATGTCAACCATTTCAAGTATTCTATGTTCAAACTTTCGATCTCCCCTCTTGCATTCATTTGTTCGTCTTTGTTTCTAATTTAAGGAAGTGGTTCTTGCCTGACTTTACATGGAGGTATTCAAGAAACTAACATTGGGGGTGTTTTTGAAAGACCTAAAATTTTCCTTTTGAAAAATTTTCTCGTACCTAATTTTACTTGTATATTGCACGTGAAACCGCTTAATTTTGCTCATAGGCCTCATTTTTAGGCTTGAGGCTTCCCGTACACGGTATCATGCTATGTTTCTCTTAATGGAAGCCGCAATAAGAAATTTTCGTCCCTCGACCTGGTTTGAACCATCGACCTGGAGAATCAGAGGCTAGATTTGGCATTTTGCAGCGTCCTCCAAAGATGCGAAAGAAGATTAAAAAAAGAGAGAGAAGGAAAGAAGAAAGGAAGCAAAGAAAGAAGGAAAGAAAGAAAGAAAAGTAAAGAAAGAAAGGCAAAGAAAGAGAGAAAGAAAGAGGGAAAGAAAGAGAGAAAGTAAGAAAGAGAAAAAGAAAGTAAGCAAAAAGGAAGATGGAAGGGAGGAAGGAAAGAAGGAAGGAAAGAAAGAAAGAGAGAAAAAGGAAGAAAAGAAAGAGAGAGAAAGAAAGAATGAAGGAAGGGAGGGAACGAGAGACGGAGGGAGGGAGAAGGATGGAAGGGAAGGAGGTAGGGCGGAAGAAAGGGAGGGCGAGAGGGAGCAAGGAAGGATGGGAGGGCGGGAGGGAGAGAGAGGGAGGGAGGGACGAAGGATAGGAGGGAGGAAGGTAGGATGGAAGGAAAGAAGGATGGGAGGGAAGAAGGAAGGAAGGAAAAAAGGAAGAGAGTAAGAAAAGTAAGAAGGAAAGAAAGAAAAAAATGTCTCAAACTAACTTTTACATGCAGAAACTTTTGCGATATTTGATTTTTTTCAAAAATATTGATCCCACAAAAAGATTTTGTCATAAATTGTATTCTTTAACGTGATTAGCATTTTTTGTGCAGTAAAATTGTATTTCTTAACTATATAAATGTCATTCAAAATCAAGAACACTTCAAAAACTATTTATTCCTGGAAAATTCAATATCACATTTCATTTGAAGTAAAAACCACAAGGTAATTTAATCAAAGTCCTTAAGGCCTCGGTAGCTTAGCTGGTAGCGTGTCTGCCTCATGTTCAATAGGTCCGAATCTCGGTCAGGGTGAGTTATCTGAATAAGGTTTTCTCGGGGTTTCCCTTTATTCTGAAAGATAAATGCCAGATAATTGGGCTTATTTGAACATCATTTCATTCATCGGTTGATATAAGTTAACTTTGGAGGACGTAAATTAAAAAAAAAAATGATAAAATAAATATTTTCGGCACATTTTTATGGTAAGGGTTAATTTGATGTATGAGGAACTTTTGAAAACCTTCCTGAGAAGATACAGTAGGTATATCAAGTTTGCTAGTTTCCGTCATTTTTAAGTTATGCCCGTCGCAGACAGATAAATGGACACACGCTAAAATTTCCAAAATTCTTTTGTTCCTTTCAGGGGTTGTTAAAATTGCTGGTGAAATTTCGTTATGGAATTAAATGTCTCTTCTATTTAACTATATGTGCGTAGTACGGAAGGAAAAAGTAGAAGTAATATGGGTGCTACAGCACTGAGTTTACAACTTTCAATCATGCTGTACAGTAGTGAAATTAAAAAGTTAAAACGCGCAACAAAGTGCGTCTATCAAAGCAAGTGTTAATCACTGACCTTGGTCGCAGGAAACCTTATGAATGTGGGATTTAAATGCCTGGATATAGAGACGGGCTTTCAAGCGTTTGATGTCGATTTGGCTTCATTTATTAGCCAGCTTCAACGAAATCTGTCTGAGACTAAAATGGTTCTTCTTGACTAACACAGGGCAGGCAGAAAAATAAGTGTTGTTAAGAATTATGTGTAGTTTGCAGTGTGACAGTGTCATTCCCAATAAATGTGACACTTTGTGATGTTGTTTTCATCTCTGTCCTCAAAGAATCTTCCATCTTCTGTACTTCTGAAGTATAGCTTCTTTTCCTGGGTACATACATGGTTCTGTGTGGGAATCAAACAGCTGTTAAGTTGGTAATAAATTTAATAAAGTCTGAACTATTTGAAGTGAATTGGAAGCATCGATAACTTTGTGATTTAAAATATCTGCTCTCTAATTTGCCGTGAGTCGCTAAAATACTAATCGGAAAATTACCTTGCGGTAGCCGCGATGTGTGCCTTAATCCTAGCGCGGTCACAGGCGCTACGGGTTGTCAATCATCGATCACATAAAACACTTCTGGAATACAAAGATTGACAGACTGTCAGACTGAACTTTAAGACTGTACGACTGTACGCCTAAATCTCGCGTATTCATAATTACCTCAACCAAATTTTTATGTTAGACGTTGCCAAAACTTAAGTTGAAATGTAAATTTATTCTGTGACTTCTTAAATTCTTCCCTTTCTTATTTTTTGGCTGCTATACAAGATTTTCAAACAAATTTTTGGATTACGTGAATCTTAGCCAATGAATTTCTTATTTTCTGCAATCACAGGAACGCCTAATTGCCTTAGATACACTGACTGTACGGCTGCCTACTTGGAGAAAAGCAATATTATTAAGCAGTTTCTTCTTATGCAAAGGAGAAGCAAATAGCTAGGTTCTTGGACATAAAATGTAAGGAATTGATGGAATAGATAGGTATGGGACATATATAGAGGCTTTTGGAAACAAAAGAATCAAGATTAGAAGACACTGATAGTCAAGTTACATTTGCTAACAATAGGAAGAAAAGATCTCTGAGGATGCATAGAGAAATAAAAATAATGTGAGGTAGAGAAAAGAACATTTATGTGTCTAAAATGCTATGGATGGGACAGAAGTTAGAAATTTGAAACATACTAGACATGATGAGGATAAAGGAAAATGTCCAATGTGTGGAGAAGATGATACAACTAGCATGGTATTTATATTGCAAACAAAGGAACGGCGAGAACGAATATGGCAAAAAAAGTGGAACAGTTTTAAGGAGACGATGGGATTATTACTAATCAGGATAATGTTGTCTGTAAAAAGAGAAAATAATGTAAGAAATATAGGTGATTATTTAAGGAAAGTCAGAGAGAATGTTTAAGAATAACTAAGAAAACCAGCAATGAAGTTTGGAGAAGAAAGTAGAGGGTCATCAATACCTGGAAAACCAGGTGTTTTGTGTATTGGGGCCTAAATTTGAGGAAAGCAGTTAGGAGGGGTATATATTTGGTGGGAATAAGAAAGTTTGTTATTATGTGTTAGGAATGTATTAATGAATATATATGAAGAAAAATGAGAAATATTGTGTTCGACGAGGGCTGTTAAAGAAAGAATGATCACATATTTTTTTTTCTTTTGGACGACGTATCGTACCTTTACTCATCCTCATAATTTTGATGATACTTATAAAAATAGTCTCTCCTGAATGCGATGCAGTTGTCCCAGCGTTTCTGCCAGTCTCCAGAGATATGCTGGAAACGATTTTTTCGAGATCCTTCAAAATCGCCTCCGCAGCCTTCACCACTGCTTCTGATGATGGATAATGCCTTCCACGAAGGCGTTTCTTCAAGTTAGGGAATAGAAAAAAAGTTAAATGGGGCTAAATCTGGACTATAGGGAGGGTGAGGGATACACTTCACGTTGATTTTTCCAAGATATTCAGCAACAACATTGGCAATACATTGCCGCGCATTATCGTGGTGCAGCATCCAGCCTACTTCACGAAAGGTGGTCTTTTGCGCCTGATACGCACATGCAATGTTTTCAGGACATCCCTGTAGTATTGTCCAGTTACTGATGTGTGTGCAGGTACAACATGCTGATAAACCATTCCATGAATATCTAAGAATGAGATGACCATAACTTTCCTAGCAGAAGCAACCACTTTTGCTTTTTGGGGGGGTTGGTGATGGAGATTTCCACACTGAGCTTCGCTGTTTGCTCTCAGGATCAAAATGATGTAGCCAAGTTTTATCAGCAGTGATTACGTTTGACAGAAACTCCGGATCTTCCTTTAACATCAACTTTAACTGCATGCGAATATCCTTTTGTTCGGGAATCAACAGTCTTGGAACCCATCGTGCACAAACACATCTCATGTGTAATGTTTCTGTCACCAACGTGTGGGTGCCACTCGGTGAAATGTTCAGTATTTCAGAAAGTGGTCTTAAGGTAATTCGTCGATCCTCTCTCACAATGGCAACAGCAGTGTTGATGTTTTCTTCCGTAAGAGCAGTAACTGGAGCACCGGGTCCACCTTCCTTTGAAATTGATTGTCTCCCCTCTTTAAACATTTTAAATCACCTTCGAGCTGTGCTGAAGGTAAGAACAGACTCTCCATAGGCCTCCTGTAACATTGTATAAGCCTCAACTGAAGATTTGTTGAGACGAAAGCAGAATTTCAAAGCCGCATATTGTTCCTCGCCTCACAGGCGGCAACCAGGAGTACCAGGAATGAAACTACTACGGTGGGTTTGTTTCACTTTAAGCTAACAGAATATAATACGATTGAATTTTAGTGCGAACAATTGTGAGCATAAAAAATTATGATCATTCTTTATAGAACAGCCCACGTATTACACTAGCCAGTTAAAGACAGTTTTACATTCTACATTAATTTTAAACATATGTATATTATTTTTGGCAGTTATTTATGTGTCTTTTCGTCACTTTATAGCTAATACTCTTTATGGCTATTAGCTTGAACAGTGAATAACTGTGAAACACACAGGACTTTTTAGCATTCGTTTCTTTAGAACAGCGTCTGTGTTTTCCAACATGCAATTTCTTTCTTGATGAAATTCCCGGCGCTAATTTCCGTTAACGACCTGTGTTTATCTGCCAGGAAGGTGTTATCGGAGCAAGGGCTAAAACAGAGGGTGTTATTTCACATAGCATTATCTGCAAAGGGCTTAGAAAGCTGACCAATGGACCAACCTCTACATCTTCCCTTTGTGAGACATCAACGGCTATGTAGATAAGGCCACGGTGTAATCTGGTCACCATTGATTCCCTTACAATGTGCTTTCTTTCTCTTCGTGTAGGGGTGGAAGGGTTACCAATCCTATAATATATTATGGGGGAGGAGGGGGTTTAGCAATTGTTCGCGTCTTCAGACAGGCAGGGGGGGCTTGTTTTTATCTCCCCCTATTGCCACCAGGGGACGTTAAGGTTGGGGTTGCTTCATCAAGGGTAATATTGTTTATAGGGATGGTGTTAATAACAATAAAACAGGGTAATGTAACGCTTGTAGTAGATGTTTGAGGTTTGTGAAAACAATGGTAGAGAATTAACCTCCCTAACAGTATCTCCTAAAGCCTGTTTATTGTTCTGTGTGCCTTAGAGGCGTAAAACACCGACATACCTCTTTTAAAATACCTCAACGTGAGGGCATGGCTCGTAGTCGAGAAGCCCCTATTCAAAGCTAGTGTCAAAATCAGTTCTCCATCTACATCACCTAATAGACAAACATCCATATGACTTTTTCGGTGCATTTCCATTTAATTTTACAATTTATTATTGCGTGTTTTTCTCTACTTTAAGCTGAGGTAAAACATGTTAAGCACTGTACAGTACATGGCTCTTGTGCCTTGCATTATAATATTTAAGCATATGTTCCGTTAAGATATAGTACGAGGGCTGTTACGTAAAAAATGATAATCATTTTTACGGTCATAATTTTTTCACTAGAATTCAAGCCTATAAGATAAAGAGTTTCTTTCAAACGTAATCACTGCTGATGAAACTTGGCTATATCATTTTGATCCTGAGAGCAAACAGCAAAGCTCAGTGTGGAAATCTCCTTCATTACCAATCCCCAAAAAAGCAGAAGTGGTTACTTCTGCTGGAAATGTTATGGTCATCTCATTCTTCGATATTCATGGATGGTTTATCAACATGTTTTACCTGCACACACAGCAGTAACTGGACAATACTACAGGGATGTCCTGAAAACATTGCCATTCCATATCAGGCGCAAAATACCACATTTCCATGAAACAGACTGGATGCTGCACTACGATAATGCGCGGCCGCATATTACCAATGTTGTTGCTGTATATCTTGCAAAAGTCAACGTGAAGTACATCCCTCACCCTTCCTATAGCTCGGATTTAGTCCCATGTGACCTTTTACTATTCCCTAACTACAAGAAACGCCGGCGTGGGAGGCTTTATCCATCATCAGATGCAGTGGTGAAGGCTGCGAAGGTGATTTTTAAGGTTGTCTCAAAAAAATGGTTTCCAGCATGTCTTTGAAGATTGACAGAAACGCTGGGACAAGGCATCGCATTCAGGGAAGACCATTTTGAGAAGGACCGTCAAAATTATGAGGATGAGTAAAGGTATGTTGTGAAAACAAACAAACAAATAAATGTGATCATTCTTTATTGAACAGCCCTCGTAAAAATCTAGTAAAAATGGACATTTGTAATTACATGGCTTTAAAAGTATGCACATAATAATAAACCTTGGCGCGACTGCCCTAAGAGGGCTGAGGCGTGCCAACTCGAATGCCGGCCTCACTCCCACTTACGCCCAGCAGAGCTGGGCGATCATCCAACCGACGGGGTGGAGATGTGGTCAGCATCTCGGCATCGCCCGGCCGGAACGTTGGTGTTCCTGACCAGGACCGCTTACCTAGCGTAAGATCCTTACTTTCGTCACCTTGTTGAGTGGGCAACGGTCCTATACCCGGGTCTTACACCCGCACCCCATGGATGGGATCGAACAAGGGTCGCTTTCCGTGGATAGGGACCAAGGCGTGCTGTCTTAGCCCGCTTCGCAACGGCGCAGGACCTCACACCAGCGAGTGGAGAACGTTGTTTTGGAGGATCACCGATTGAGCATTTTCAGATCTTCATGCAGATGTGTGTGCACGTATCCCACGGAAATGCCAGTTTTGGAGGCGATATCTGCCACTGTCTTGGTTTGTTGTCACACGATGTTCTGCCTTTATTGAACTGTCGCACCCAAGAACGCACATTAGACACATCCATGGTGCCATCACCACATGCCTCACTTAACTGTCTTGGTTTGTTGTCACACGATGTTCTGTCTTCATTGAACTGTCGCACCCAGGAACGTACATTAGACACATCCATGGTGCCATCACCACATGCCTCACTTAACTGTCTTGGTTTGTTTTCACCCGACGTTCTGCCTTTATTGAACTGTCGCACCCAGGAACGTACATTAGACACATCCATGGTGCCATCACCACATGCCTCACTTAACTGTCTTGGTTTGTTTTCACCCGACGTTCTGCCTTTATTGAACTGTCGCACCCAGGAACGTACATTAGACACATCCATGGTACCATCACTACATGCCTCACTCAACTGTCTTGGTTTGTTGTCACACGATGTTCTGCCTTTATTGAACTGTCGCACCCAGGAACGTACAATAGACACATCCATGGTACCATCACTACATGCCTCACTCAACTGTCTTGGTTTGTTGTCACACGATGTTCTGCCTTTATTGAACTGTCGCACCCAGGAACGTACATTAGACACATCCATGGTACCATCACCACATGCCTCACTTAACTGTCTTGGTTTGTTGTCACACGATGTTCTGCATTCTTTGAACTGTCGCACCCAAGAACGCACATTAGACACATCCATGGTGCCATCACCACATGCCTCACTTAACTGTCTTGGTTTGTTTTCACCCGACGTTCTGCCTTTATTGAACTGTCGCACCCAGGAACGTACATTAGACACATCCATGGTGCCATCACCACATGCCTCACTTAACTGTCTTGGTTTGTTGTCACACGATGTTCTGCCTTTATTGAACTGTCGCACCCAAGAACGCACATTAGACACATCCATGGTGCCATCACCACATGCCTCACTTAACTGTCTTGGTTTGTTTTCACCCGACGTTCTGCCTTTATTGAACTGTCGCACCCAGGAACGTACATTAGACACATCCATGGTGCCATCACCACATGCCTCACTTAACTGTCTTGGTTTGTTGTCACACGATGTTCTGCCTTTATTGAACTGTCGCACCCAAGAACGCACATTAGACACATCCATGGTGCCATCACCACATGCCTCACTTAACTGTCTTGGTTTGTTTTCACCCGACGTTCTGCCTTTATTGAACTGTCGCACCCAGGAACGTACATTAGACACATCCATGGTACCATCAACACATGCCTCACTTAACTGTCTTGGTTTGTTGTCACACAATGTTCTGCCTTTATTGAACTGTCGCACCCAAGAACGCACATTAGACACATCCATGGTGCCATCACCACATGCCTCACTCAACTGTCTTGGTTTGTTGTCACATGATGTTCTGCCTTCATTGAACTGTCGTACCCAAGAACGCACATTAGACACATCCATGGTGCCATCACCACATGCCTCACTCAACTGTCTTGGTTTGTTGTCACACGATGTTCTGTCTTCATTGAACTGTCGTACCCAAGAACGCACATTAGACACATCCATGGTGCCATCACCACATGCCTCACTCAACTGTCTTGGTTTGTTGTCACATGATGTTCTGTCTTCATTGAACTGTCGCACCCAGGAACGCACATTAGACACATCCATGGTACCATCACCACATGCCTCACTTAACTGTCTTGGTTTGTTGTCACACGATGTTCTGCCTTTATTGAACTGTGGCACCCAAGAACGCACATTAGACACATCCATGGTACCATCACCACATGCCTCACTCAACTGTCTTGGTTTGTTGTCACATGATGTTCTGCCTTCATTGAACTGTCGTACCCAAGAACGCACATTAGACACATCCATGGTGCCATCACCACATGCCTCACTCAACTGTCTTGGTTTGTTGTCACACGATGTTCTGTCTTCATTGAACTGTCGTACCCAAGAACGCACATTAGACACATCCATGGTGCCATCACCACATGCCTCACTCAACTGTCTTGGTTTGTTGTCACATGATGTTCTGTCTTCATTGAACTGTCGCACCCAGGAACGCACATTAGACACATCCATGGTACCATCACCACATGCCTCACTTAACTGTCTTGGTTTGTTGTCACATGATGTTCTGTCTTCATTGAACTGTCCCACCCAGGAACGCACATTAGACACATCCATGGTACCATCACCACATGCCTCACTTAACTGTCTTGGTTTGTTGTCACATGATGTTCTGCCTTCATTGAACTGTCGCACCCAGGAACGCACATTAGACACATCCATGGTACCATCACCACATGCCTCACTTAACTGTCTTGGTTTGTTGTCACATGATGTTCTGCCTTCATTGAACTGTCGCACCCAGGAACGTACATTAGACACATCCATGGTACCATCACCACATGCCTCACTTAACTGTCTTGGTTTGTTGTCACACGATTTTCTGCCTTCTTTGAACTGTCGCACCCAGGAACGCACATTAGACACATCCATGGTACCATCACCACATGCCTCACTTAACTGTCTTGGTTTGTTGTCACACGATGTTCTGCATTCTTTGAACTGTCGCACCCAGGAACGCACATTAGACAGATCCATGGTACCATCACCACATGCCTCACTTAACTGTCTTGGTTTGTTGTCACACGATGTTCTGCCTTCTTTGAACTGTCGCACCCAGGAACGCACATTAGACACATCCATGGTACCATCACCACATGCCTCACTTAACTGTCTTGGTTTGTTGTCACACGTTGTTCTGCATTCTTTGAACTGTCGCACCCAGGAACGCACATTAGACACATCCATGGTGCCATCACCACATGCCTCACTCAACTGTCTTGGTTTGTTGTCACATGATGTTCTGCATTCTTTGAACTGTCGCACCCAAGAACGCACATTAGACACATCCATGGTGCCATCACCACATGCCTCACTTAACTGTCTTGGTTTGTTGTCACATGATGTTCTGCATTCTTTGAACTGTCGCACCCAAGAACGCACATTAGACACATCCATGGTGCCATCACCACATGCCTCACTCAACTGTCTTGGTTTGTTGTCACACGATGTTCTGCCTTTATTGAACTGTCGCACCCAAGAACGCACATTAGACACATCCATGGTGCCAACACCACATGCCTCACTCAACTGTCTTGGTTTGTTGTCACATGATGTTCTGTCTTCATTGAACTGTCGCACCTAGGAACGTACATTAGACACATTCATGGTACCATCACCACATGCCTCACTTAACTGTCTTGGTTTGTTGTCACATGATGTTCTGTCTTCATTGAACTGTCGCACCTAGGAACGTACATTAGACACATCCATGGTACCATCACCACATGCCTCACTTAACTGTCTTGGTTTGTTGTCACATGATGTTCTGCATTCTTTGAACTGTCGCACCCAGGAACGCACATTAGACACATCCATGGTACCATCACCACATGCCTCACTTAACTGTCTTGGTTTGTTGTCACATGATGTTCTGCCTTCATTGAACTGTCGCACCCAAGAACGCACATTAGACACATCCATAGTACCATCACCACATGCCTCACTCAACTGTCTTGGTTTGTTGTCACATGATGTTCTGCCTTCATTGAACAGTCGTACCCAAGAACGCACATTAGACACATCCATGGTGCCATCACCACATGCCTCACTCAACTGTCTTGGTTTGTTGTCACACGATGTTCTGTCTTCATTGAACTGTCGCACCCAGGAACGTACATTAGACACATTCATGGTACCATCACCACATGCCTCACTTAACTGTCTTGGTTTGTTGTCACATGATGTTCTGTCTTCATTGAACTGTCGCACCTAGGAACGTACATTAGACACATCCATGGTACCATCACCACATGCCTCACTTAACTGTCTTGGTTTGTTGTCACATGATGTTCTGCATTCTTTGAACTGTCGCACCCAGGAACGCACATTAGACACATCCATGGTACCATCACCACATGCCTCACTTAACTGTCTTGGTTTGTTGTCACATGATGTTCTGCCTTCATTGAACTGTCGCACCCAAGAACGCACATTAGACACATCCATGGTACCATCACCACATGCCTCACTCAACTGTCTTGGTTTGTTGTCACATGATGTTCTGCCTTCATTGAACTGTCGTACCCAAGAACGCACATTAGACACATCCATGGTGCCATCACCACATGCCTCACTCAACTGTCTTGGTTTGTTGTCACATGATGTTCTGCATTCTTTGAACTGTCGCACCCAAGAACGCACATTAGACACATCCATGGTGCCATCACCACATGCCTCACTTAACTGTCTTGGTTTGTTGTCACATGATGTTCTGCATTCTTTGAACTGTCGCTCCCAAGAACGCACATTAGACACATCCATGGTGCCAGCACCACATGCCTCACTCAACTGTCTTGGTTTGTTGTCACACGATGTTCTGCCTTTATTGAACTGTCGCACCCAAGAACGCACATTAGACACATCCATGGTGCCATCACCACATGCCTCACTCAACTGTCTTGGTTTGTTGTCACATGATGTTCTGTCTTCATTGAACTGTCGCACCTAGGAACGTACATTAGACACATTCATGGTACCATCACCACATGCCTCACTTAACTGTCTTGGTTTGTTGTCACATGATGTTCTGTCTTCATTGAACTGTCGCACCTAGGAACGTACATTAGACACATCCATGGTACCATCACCACATGCCTCACTTAACTGTCTTGGTTTGTTGTCACATGATGTTCTGCATTCTTTGAACTGTCGCACCCAGGAACGCACATTAGACACATCCATGGTACCATCACCACATGCCTCACTTAACTGTCTTGGTTTGTTGTCACATGATGTTCTGCCTTCATTGAACTGTCGCACCCAAGAACGCACATTAGACACATCCATAGTACCATCACCACATGCCTCACTCAACTGTCTTGGTTTGTTGTCACATGATGTTCTGCCTTCATTGAACTGTCGTACCCAAGAACGCACATTAGACACATCCATGGTGCCATCACCACATGCCTCACTCAACTGTCTTGGTTTGTTGTCACACGATGTTCTGTCTTCATTGAACTGTCGCACCCAGGAACGTACATTAGACACATTCATGGTACCATCACCACATGCCTCACTTAACTGTCTTGGTTTGTTGTCACATGATGTTCTGTCTTCATTGAACTGTCGCACCTAGGAACGTACATTAGACACATCCATGGTACCATCACCACATGCCTCACTTAACTGTCTTGGTTTGTTGTCACATGATGTTCTGCATTCTTTGAACTGTCGCACCCAGGAACGCACATTAGACACATCCATGGTACCATCACCACATGCCTCACTTAACTGTCTTGGTTTGTTGTCACATGATGTTCTGCCTTCATTGAACTGTCGCACCCAAGAACGCACATTAGACACATCCATGGTACCATCACCACATGCCTCACTCAAATGTCTTGGTTTGTTGTCACATGATGTTCTGCCTTCATTGAACTGTCGTACCCAAGAACGCACATTAGACACATCCATGGTGCCATCACCACATGCCTCACTCAACTGTCTTGGTTTGTTGTCACACGATGTTCTGTCTTCATTGAACTATCGCACCCAGGAACGTACATTAGACACATCCATGGTGCCATCACCACATGCCTCACTCAACTGTCTTGGTTTGTTGTCATATGATGTTCTGTCTTCATTGAACTGTCACACCCAGGAACGTACATTAGACACATCCATGGTGCCATCACCACATGCCTCACTCAACTGTCTTGGTTTGTTGTCACATGATGTTCTGTCTTCATTGAACTGTCGCACCCAGGAACGTACATTAGACACATCCATGGTGCCATCACCACATGCCTCACTCAACTGTCTTGGTTTGTTGTCACATGATGTTCTGCATTCTTTGAACTGTCGCACCCAGGAACGCACATTAGACACATCCATGGTACCATCACCACATGCCTCACTTAACTGTCTTGGTTTGTTGTCACACGATGTTCTGTCTTCATTGAACTGTCGCACCCAGGAACGCACATTAGACACATCCATGGTACCATCACCACATGCCTCACTCAACAGTCTTGGTTTGTTGTCACACGATGTTCTGCCTTCTTTGAACTGTCGCACCCAGGAACGCACATTAGACACATCCATGGTACCATCACCACATGCCTCACTTAACTGTCTTGGTTTGTTGTCACACGATGTTCTGTCTTCATTGAACTGTCGCACCCAGGAACGCACATTAGACAGCTCCATGGTACCATCACCACATGCCTCACTTAACTGTCTTGGTTTGTTGTCACACGATGTTCTGTCTTCATTGAACTGTCGCACCCAGGAACGTACATTAGACACATCCATGGTACCATCACCACATGCCTCACTTAACTGTCTTGGTTTGTTGTCACACGATGTTCTGTCTTCATTGAACTGTCGCACCCAGGAACGCACATTAGACACATCCATGGTACCATCACCACATGCCTCACTTAACTGTCTTGGTTTGTTGTCACACGATGTTCTGCCTTCATTGAACTGTCGCACCCAGGAACGTACATTAGACACATCCATGGTACCATCACCACATGCCTCACTTAACTGTCTTGGTTTGTTGTCACACAATGTTCTGCCTTCATTGAACTGTCGCATCCAGAAACGTACAGTAGACACATCCATGGTACCATCACCACATGTCTCACTCAACTGGCGATGAATTTCAATAGGTGTCACACCACGAAAATGGAGAAAGGTAATGATTACACGCTGTTCTTGCAATGAAAACGTCGCCATTTTAAGTATCAAAAAACAGTGGTTACTCTCGTCGCTGGCACTGGAGTTCTATGCACTGTACAGTGCTGCCATCTGTGTCATGCATTCACAAAGAGTTCACGTCTATTTTAGAGTAAGCCAGAAGCTCCTATCTGGTCGCAGACCTGAAAAAAGTAGGAGGTGCTGTACCTTTTAATGCACCTTGTCCAATACAGTTTTCTTCCTTTATTATATTCAAAATAACACATTTTCTTGGCTTATCCAACGTATCGCAAAAGCATGCTTTAACATTTTTTGGAAGAAATAGTTTGATTTCTAATTTAATAACTGAAAAATCTTTACTTCTTTATATACGATCGTGCTTATCTCTGTTGGAGCCAGCTGCAGAGATTAAAAGAAAATTATTTCTTGGCCCATAGGTTGTAAAGTACAGCGGTGGAACTAAGGGCGATAATGCTGCCATGACTTACTGAGGCGTGAAAGAGAAAGTTGGTAACTCTGGGAGAAAGAGAAAGGCCCCAGAGTTTATTTGGGCGTTGTTCACGAGTCATCAAGATCGCCAACGTCACACGCGATCTTTCCCCCACACGAAATTGTGAAGCGGGAAAGCTCCACGCTGTCGAAGGGAAGGGAGAATTCCCTCTCCGCCACGACTAATTTCGATGGGCGGAGTGTGTCACGTTGCTAAATAGTTACGCCAGACTTAACCTCAGTTAGCGCCAGTAATGTTACATTTAATTACGTAAATCTACTAAATAATATGCCATACATTCCGTTGCTTCTATTGTTTTTGGAACTATACCATTCTGGGAGGTAAAACTGGAGAAAGTAGAGAAGAAGATAGTAGCTATCAAAATGTTAACGGGCAGGGAAGAAAAGAAGGTAAGTATTGGTGAGTTCTTGCAGAAAGTAAAAGAAAAATGGGACAGAAATGTAAAGAATATAAGAAAGGAAGATGAGGGGGAAGAATGGGGCTAATCAAGTAACAAGGAGGCATGGAGGTTAAGAGCTACCTGGTAGAGCAGAAGACCAGGGTGTCATGTAAGCCAAGGTAGCAACAAGGTAAAGACAAATAAATGTAGCCTAAAGTTGTAATTGTAAAATTTTGGAATATGCACAGTAAAAATCTAGTCTAATCTAAAAAAATTACACGTGGGATAATTTCTTGTCAGCTTAAATGTCTTTAGGAGCTAATTATTACTCGTATGCGAATGTCCCTCTCTCGGGCAAAGAAGGAAACATTTTTACAATAACATTTATTTTTCTATAGATAGAGTCAACATGAAGAATTCAATGCCATGGCCGGGATTTGAACCACGGATCTCCTCGTCTCCGTCCAGTCGCTCTTTACCATTGAACTACCATGGCCAACGTGCCTTCCTGACATTAAATTCTCCAGTTGACTCGTATATTTCCCCGGTAGACCACTAGGGGCTCTCGGATCCGAGATACACTGTTTGTGGCGACTTACTATCGTAAGTTCTTAAGTCCCAGGCTTCATCATTTAACTCTTATTATTTTAGTTAGTTGATGGAAATGAATAATTTCTCCACACTAGCCGTATATAGGCTAAGGTTTTTGATAGATAGAGTCAACATGAAAAATTCAATGCCATGGCCGAGATTTGAATCACGGATCTGCTGGTTTCCGTCCAGTCGCTCTTAACCTTTGAGCTACCATGGCCAAATACCGGGGAAATATACGAGTCAACTGGAGAATTTAATGTCAGGACGGCACGTCATTACTAAGGAAGTTTTGAAGTAAGAGACATAAGATCATTTATTTAGACGAAACCTCCTACGATACCCATGACGTATCGAGAAAGCTGGCAACCTTGCAGAAAGATCTGGGAGAAGGAGGGTTGTAAAACGATTATAAGGGTTCGTCAAAGGCAGCGGCCGACGTGCAGACCAGTTAACTAAACAGACGGAACCTCGGGCCGAACATTCGAGTCCCTCCCTGATAGAGAGTTGTTCGGATTGGGTTGTACTCGAGGGGGCAGTGGTTTCCGATGCCCGTGGGAGATCGGGTACGTCTCCGGACGGGGTTGAGGGAAGTCATTAATATTCACGCGTACTAGCTAGCATAGCTAGTAGAAGGTGTGCTAGATCACCAGGCGGCCCTACCGAAGTCATATCGGTAGCCTTCCCCTTTGGGCTTGGCGCGCGTAAGTGGCATATTCCGTTCTTGTGCTTTTGGGCCAGATGGGGGGTTGGGCTTGTTAGTCTCTAGGTCTTGTTCTAAGGAAAGCCCCCAAGGAGGCGCCGGGCGCCCTTCGGGGACAGTTCGGTAACTCCCTGGTCTTGAGAGGGGTGGGGGGTTCGGTCTCACTTTGTGAAGGCTACCCTGGTAGATACCATCGCGTTATATATATCCCACCCTATTACTTGTATGGGAAGGTATTTGTCCCCTTCAGTTGCAGTGGTGCAGAAGCTACTCACCCCTAGCACTCGTGGTAACTCTAACGTTACCAATGGAACCTCCGGCCGAATATTCGAGCCCCTCCCAAATAGGAGTTGTTCGGATTGGGTTGGACTCGAGGGGGCAGTGTGTTCCCCATACCTATGGGAGATTGGGTACCTCCGACCAGGCTTCGGCCGTCCATAGGGGGTAGAGAGTTATCTGAAAAGTCTCGCGCACTGGCACTGCAGAGCTAATAGCAGGTGTGCTAGATTACCAGGCGGCACCACCGAGGTTATTCGGTAGTCTCACCTGCGGGGTTGACGCGCGTAAGTGGCGTATTCACTTCCACCCGTCTTGTTTTGATGAGGGGGGCTTTAGACTACAGGTAGGGTAAGATAAGGTATTTTCACAGACCATAAAGTTTTTCTTATATTTAACTAAGATACACTTTTGAAAACATTTTATTTCGGTAATCACATAACTGATAAACATTTTAATAAAGAATCACATTTTTGTGAACAATGTGTTTTGAACAATGATAAGCATAATGACAGTCTGTGCAGGTAGGCAAGTTCGCAATAGGTAAGTTAATTTTGCAGTAGTAATTTTGCAACAGTAGATCATTCGATTCCTAAAGTTCACAATCATCGTCTTCAGAACCGGAAGCTTCACAACATGTATCACACATGTAAACAGCTTCGTCCGTTTGCTGTGTTTGACAATTATCATGATAAGGTGTCAAACAAAATGAGTACTGTGTCCATGATGCACCTGTCTTCTTCTTCACATCAACCGAATAGGCCTTAGAGCAAACGCCACAAATCCAATCATCATCTTTATTGTTGCCTGGATGTTACCGTTTGGTCGAACTCCCTGCAACATTCACTGTGGACTAAATGCCCTCAGCTAGATTGAGGCATTTGGCCAATGGGCCCTTTTTTCTGTTTCCTTGTGGGGTGCTTAGGGGCATTAGGAATTTGCAGCAGGTGTTCAAAGTTTGGCACCGACTCATCCCGTTCAGCTGAAGGTGGAGTTTCATTTCTAGATCCATCAGATATAGCAGTTGGATTAAATGACCCTTGTCAGTTAACTTACTGGATGCTAGTGCCTCTTTTGGAACAGCATCATATTTCGAGGAGCAAGAATCAGCTTTTTTGAGAGCATTAATGAAGTTCACAGGGGAAAAGCTTTGGAGGGAAGGCATGTTGAAGCGTTCATAAACGTTGAAACGATGGGGTTTTGGTGGGGATGTTCCAACATGTAGGAGTTGAGTTTTTTTGGACCAGTGGCTTTTCAAAGACCTGTAAGCACCCACATCAAGAGGTTGCAGCAAAGAACTTGTGTTTGCAGGTATCTTCATTATGTAAATCTGATTTGCCTTCGCCAAATTTATGACCTCAATTCCAATATGAGAGCTGTGTGAATCCATTAATAAAACAAGCGGCCTTTCTGGTGCACCAGAAGCAATGAAGAATTTGAGGAACAGTTGTACAGTAATCCAGCCTTTTGGCTGGATTTGGCAATATTATTTAAGGTAATTTGGCAGTAGTCTAAAATTAAGTGGTTTTTGTGATTATGTATGCAGAATACTTATATTTCTTAAATGTGCAGCTGTTGCTGTGCAGGAACACATAGAACTGATGTAAGAGCAACTTAAACAGCTGAAGAGTTGAATGGTTTAAGATGTAGATGCAATTTAATGACAAAACGCTCTGGTATCTTAAGGTTCTTGTACGCTTATGCGTCACAAAACAAATTCACACCATTGTTCTTACAACACAGTACACCACATAGATCAATTCCGTGTTACTAAAATATGCGTAACTTGCTTCAAATGGCTGGAAATTAAATTATAACTTGGATAGGTATATCATGTGTTTCACTTCGACACAAAACTCGTCACTAAATGAGAAAATTTTTGTTCTGTCCATACCAATGACAGCATAGGTCTGGAATGCATCTCAGTTTCAAGGGAAGATGTTATTCTACCTGCTGAGAAAGGTGGGAAACCTTATTACAATAGGCAAGTGTGCAGCACCCTCTTAAAAATATGCTGCGAAATTACCTATACTGCAAAATTACCTTACCTTACACTATTGCCCCAAGGAAAGCACCCTGGAGTTGTCCATCGCTCCCGGTTTGATAGAGGCTGGAGTCTTTCTGACGTTCGGTTTGACCTCGTACAATCCTACCCTAGTGTGGTTCGGAAGCCACCCTACCAGAGTGGGTTTAGAGACCGGAGACCGTCCTACCAGAGGAAGAAGTTTTACCGAAAGCCTATCATTCCGGCATGCACCGCCGAGTCTCCCACCGACACTTCTACCCTGTAAGAGACGATCAGATGAGAGATAATGTGAAATGATAAGAGGATATTCGGGGAATGTAATGAACTTACCCTCAATTCGCCTGGCGACCAGGAAAACCCCTCGAAAAAATCCTGAATCAGGTAGGTCGGGCATGGGAATTGAACCCAGGCCTACCGACAGCGGGCCACAGACGAAACCGCTTAGGCCATCCCACTCTGTGCGCTTTCTAAGACAGTAATGAATCATCTGGAATACAGAGCCCGAAAGACCAAACGAATCAACCAGAGTTTATAAACTAATTTTAACTTCAGTAATATCTTAAGTAAGTTTCAATTATAAGGTTTCCTGATCTGAAAATGAACAAACCGTGCGCATGTAAAGCGCTTCACATGAGGCTCGTACATCACGATACGCATCACAACAAAGCTGTGCTGTGTTTAGGAACATAGCCTGAAGGTGGCGGTCGGTCGGGCGTTGCAAAAGTTAACTTCCAACTAAACAAACGACACACTAGTTAAATCCACCCGCTTTATCTGCTGCGAGGAGCACATGATTAATAGCACCCATGACAGCTCAAGCAAACGTACTTTCCTCAGGAATGTACAAAGGTGTGTTCACCAAAATTGCATGTCTCCTCACTACAACTCTCTTTCATTGTTAATTATTCTGGTTTCTCTCTCTCTCTCTCTCTCTCTCTCTCTCTCTCTCTCTCTCTCTCTCTCTCTCTCTCTCTCTCTCTCTCTCTCTCTCTGTTACGTACAGTAGAACCTCGTTTACCTGGATGAACTGGGACCAGCGCTGATCTGAATTAACGAAAATCCAGTTTATCCGGAAAACGATAAAAAACAGGTAAAACGTCATGAAATATTTATAATGGAGTTTAAAATTACTATCGGCACATTTTCACCTAAAACATATTCGCTGTATGCTAAATTTCTTCTCGGGAAGCAAGCCAGGTGAAAAGACGATTTGAAATCGAAGTTTCGGTAGTGTGCATCTCTCCCACCCTCAGGATATTTATTAAATGTTAAACAAAGACAAAACACTATCAAAATTTGCATTACTGAACAAAAGACTGTTTTCGGAAAATTTAATGCCAGGTCTGGAGATTTTTTTTTTTTTTTTTTTGTAATTTATCTCCTGCAACGTTAAGTCATATCGGACGGTGAATGAATTGGGTGATATGATGCTCATATGAGTCCAGGGTCCATCAAAGACAAAGCACTATCAAAATTTGCATTACTGAACAAAAGACTGTTTTCGGTAAATTTAATGTCAGGTCTGGAGTTTTTTTTTTTTTTTTTTTTTTTTTTGTAATTTACGTCCTCCAACGTTAAGTCATATCGGACGGTGAATGAAATGGGTGATATGATGCTCATATGAGTCCAGGGTCCATCAAAGACAAAGCACTATCAAAATTTGCATTACTGAACAAAAGACTGTTTTCGGAAAATTTAATGTCAGGTCTGGAGTTTTTTTTTTTTTTTTTTTTTTTTTTTTTTTGTAATTTACGTCCTCCAACGTTAAGTCATATCGGACGGTGAATGAAATGGGTGATATGATGCTCAGATGAGTCCAGGGTCCATCAAAGACAAAGCACTATCAAAATTTGCATTACTGAACAAAAGACTGTTTTCGGTAAATTAAATGCCAGGTCTGGAGGTTTTTTTTTTTTTTTTTTTTTTTTTTTTTTTTTTTTTTTTTTGTAAGTCATATCGGACGGTGAATGAATTGGGTGATATGATGCTCAGATGAGTCCAGGGTCCATGGAGCTTACGGTTACCTGACATTCGCCTCGAAGGATAAGGGAAAATCCCGGAAAAATCCTTATCCAGGTAACTCACACTGACAGAGATTCGAACTCGGGACCTCTTGAACATGAGGCAGACACGCTACCATCTACGCTACCGAGGCGGGCAGGTCTGGAGATGGCGTGAGCATAGAAAATTAATTGGGTCAAAGAAACGTAACTACTTAACTTGATGATCAAGCTGTATAGATCTGTGCTTCTTAAGTCGACGGATTTCCATTTTAGGCTGGTTTCCAAGAGGAGCCGAACTGAAATCCAGCATCACGATTAAGCGTGCCAAAGCCTCCTTAACTCTCCACTTCCAATAAGTGCTGCGTTTTTCCAAGATGGTCGTCTCCCGAAAGTTGGCTGTAGGATCGTTATCAAAATAATGCTCTGTCAGCCCAGACTTCTCAGGTAGCGATGGTCCTTCCGGTTTGTCCTACATACGGTGTCCCACATTCACAGCGATTTTATCTTAAATTGAATCTATACAAATAACTTAAGTGTAGTGAAATTTGTGTGTTTAGTAGAAATCGCTGGAAGAATATTTTGTAAGAATAGTAATAGTGGCGGTTGTGGTGCTGGGGGTGCGGGTGGGGGTGATAGGGGTAGGGGTGTTGGTAAGTTTGGGGATTTGAAGAACTTTTTTTTCAATTTACGTCCTCCAGATTAAATCATATCGGAAATGTATGAAATGATGCTCAAATGAGATTAGGCTCCATAGAGTTTTGAGTTACTAGACATTCATCTTTTAAAATAAGAGAAAATCCTGGAAGAAAAAGAACCTTACTCAGGTTTCTCACCTTGAGCGAGATTCGAACGTGAGACAAACACGCTACCATCTGCGCTACTGAGGCGGAGAGGGTTTGAAGAAATCTCTAGGGCTTTCGCACCTCTACCTATTAAAGGAATTGAGTTTGTTGGAAGCTGTTAGCTCCAGTACTGCATTTCCTGCGATAGGATCTTTAATTCTATCTAATGTTTAGGCCCTAAAGATATATATTTTCTGCTCCCTGGAACTCCGCAACCCGGCTGTTTCTTCACCCCACCCACAAAGGCTGCACTTAGTATTCCAGTGAAGGATATCCAACTTTGTAGGTGCCCAGTTTGTGAGTCTAGGAGCACGGATGACAGAACAAAATATGGGCCTAAGACAAGGATGCAAAATGAGTCCAATTTTATTTAAGTTATTTATAGATGAGATAATAGACAAGGTTAAAAAGGAAATCAGCACTGTCCGGTAATAGCAAAGATATTCCTGGGTTGCTATGTGCGGATGACTTAATGGTAGGATCTATAACGGCAGTAGGATTACAGAAGGCAATAAATGAAATCCAGAAATTCTGTGAAGGATGAGAAATAAAAATAAGCATGAATAAGTCGAATGTTATGATCTTTAAGAAGGGAGTTAAACTAAAAAGGATTACAATTCCGTACTAAATGGCAGGTGGTCAATGTATTAGAATACTTGGTAGTGAGGTTGAATAACAATGGAAAATGGGGTGCTCATAGGAGAAAAACTGAAGCAAATGGAAGGGCGGCAATGAATGGGATTAGAAAATGCAAATATAAGCTAGAAATAACAACCAATTGGTTAGAAAGAATGTATGAAGCACTAGTTGAATACAAAATGTATTCAGTGGATATTTGGGGGGGGGCGTAGAGGTAAACAAAACGGTGGACCAAAACAACAGAAGGTTTTCCAAAGAGCTACTAGGCTAACCAGAATCAAGCACTAGTTGAATCCAAAATGTTGTATGCAGTGGAAACCTAGGGGAGGCGTAGAGGTAAACAAAACGGTGGACCAAAACAACAGAAGGTTTTCTAAAGAGCTGCTAGGCTAACCAGAATCAGCCCTAAGGGAAGTAGCTTTAGTAAAATTAGAAAAGACAAGAAGAAATGCAATAATAATGGAAATAATAGTACAATTTTGGTAGAGGTGTTTGGCCAAAGTATAAGAGGAAATTATGAAATTATGCATGATGCAGCAAAAAAGATTAGAGAACTCAAATAGGAGGTGTGCAGAGATAGGAGGAATTATGCAAAAAAATAGGAATGGGAGATATATGGAAATTAGAGGAAATGAATACAAGCGATGTGGGTAAATTGGTAAAATGCAGAATAGAAGATATAGAAAGACAGGAAATGTGGGGAAGTCTAGAAAATATGTAATCATTACAATTTTACAAGCAAATAAATAGAAATTGTAGACAAGGAGAATACATAGATTACTGCAAGGCAGCAGAGAGAAGGGTTAGCTTGGATGAGAACAGGAACAATATTTCTAAGAGGGATAAGAGGTAGGGAAAGGGGAATTTGTGAACTGTGTGGGGGAAAAGAAAGTATAGAACACTGTGTAACAATGCGAGGAGGTTGCAATGTAGAGAAAAAAGGTTTGGGAGGAAAAATGGGAGAAAGTAGAGAAGAAGTTAGTAGCTATAAAAATGTTAACGGAAAGGGAGGAAAAGAGGGTAAGAAGTATTGGTGCGTTCTTGCAGAAAGTAAAAGAAAAATGGGCCAGACATGTAAAGAGTATAAGAAAGGAAGATGAAGAGGAAGAAAGGGTCTAATTAAGTAACAAGGAGGTATGGAGGTTAAGAGCTACCTGACAACAGAAGACCAGGGTGTCGTGTAAGCCAAGGTAGCAACAAGGTAAAAACAAATAAAAGTAGTCTAAAGTTTTAAATTGCAAAATTTTGAAATATGCACAGTGAATAATCTAATTTAAATCTATAATAGCGAAGATTCCATTGGGTCGTGTATGTGTTTACGTAGTAATTATCTGGCCAGAGATACTTTTCCATCATTTTTATATTCCTCTTTGGCTTGTTGCATTACTGCGATTGTAGCTATGAATATTTAATTCCATAGAGAAATTTAGGTCCGTAGTACAGGATTCCTACTTCTATATTCACTTGATGGCAACTCTTTCATTGCCTTCAATACCTGGGTGTCCCGGCACCCATTCCAGCATTGCAGATTTCTGCTGTGATAGTACTGATGATGATGATGATGATGATGATGATGATGATGATGATGATGATGATGATGATGATGATGGTGATGATGATGATATATAAGGGCGCTCTACTACGGCGGTCATCAGCGCCCTTTAAAAAACTAGTCATGGCAAAAGCCAGATATAAAACTTTCTAAAAACTATACAAGTTTAACAAAACCTATTAAAAATACACGTACATAAAAAACATCAATCAAAACCTACTAAAAATTTCGTTCACTAAATCCTAAACTCTAAACTAGACAAGAATCTAAAAACCTTCTCCACGGGTCTCCACGCACGGCCTACACGTGGGTGGGCCTGTTTACCGTCTCCCTCAACCACGAAGAGGAGCCCACACGAGGGAGACTGTTGGCTCGGGACCCCGGGTGCGCCAAACCCGTACATACCGAAGTAGGCCCCTGGGGGTGATGATGATAGTTGGCGCTAGAAGCCATGTAGACCCTTGGCCTCCCTAACGACCCTCTTCCACTCTACTCGGTCCTCTGCCTTTCTTCTCCAGCGTTTAACCCCAACTTTCTCAAGTCTTCTTGTATATCATCCACCCATCTTTTCCTGGGTCTTCCTCTTCTCCTTCTGCCATCCAGCTTTTCTATAAATATCTTCTTAACTACACTGGTTTCCGGCATTCTCTGCATATGGGCAATTCACCTTATTCTTCCTTGTTTAATTTTCACTACTATATTTGGTTGTCCAAATAGACACTGTAACTCCAAGTTAGTCCGCATTCTCCATCCGTCCAGGTCCCTTATCACTCCAAATATATTTCTCAGTATATTCCTTTCCCACCGTAATAACCATTGTTCTTCTCTGATTGTCAACACCCAACTTTCTAAACCATACATTACTATTGGTCTCAGTACTGTTGTATACGTTTTAATTTTAGTATTCCTACTGACGTTCCTTGATTTAGACATATTCTGCAAGGCATAGAAACATCTGTTACCACTTGCTATCATTTCTTGAATTTCCACTGATGTTTTATTATCTACTGTTAGTATAGATCTCAGTTATTTACATTTTTCCACTCTTTGGTGTTCTTTCTCATGTAATTTAACTGTAGAGTCTCTTCTTCTTGTGGTAATATTGGCATGTCCATAAATACGACTGTCCTTTTTCAAGTTCCTTGTATTACTTAAGCTGTAGGCAGTAATAATGTCTTGTACAGTTAGGTACAGTTCTAGGATTGATGCCTCCAGTAATGTTTCCATTGCACCTTATGAGGTAATTTTGTAAGGATAGCTATAAACGAATATGAAGAGAAAGCCGGGAAATGTAGCAGAGCAAGGTATTTGATGCGATTTTATGATATTTTCATTTGAAGTAGCATCTCTGTGACATTTTCTGGATGAGGGGAGATTCGAACTTGGGATGGGTAGAGAGTAAACGTCTCGACTGGCATCCCTGTTAATCCCCTGCCGTTACTCGGCAATTTCAAGTGTTATCGGGCACACCGTTGCGCGGCACTCGGCACATCGTTAAATAAAACAAGCGTGCCGTTATCAAGGAAACTGGCCTACGTGCCAAATTAACGCAAGGTGAATGAGTCACTTTGTCACCGGGATATCATCACGATGACACGGCTTTCCTCTCAAATATTCCACCACACTGGCAAGTTTTCAATAAAGACGACCTCATCGCGTTACAAACTCTGTCATTCTGGAAAGCATTTGTGCACTGTAAATATACACGGCGTTCCTTTTATTCGTTATTTCCCGCCCTCCGATAGAGCATGAATGACATCATAGTTGACTGGTGAGTCTAACTTGAAATCATAGCAGGGGCGGCTGGTGGCTCTGAGAATCGGTGGTTCACAAATTTATCCATGCAATTTAATTTTTTTAAAGTAACAAACGGTTGTTTACGCCTGCCATTATAGACTGCTGTATACACAGGTTAACAGTAATTCACAGCGTATAACACAACATGCGTATTTCAGAAAAACTCTAGAGCATAACACTCTTCCATTTATGCAGCTAAAAATGGACTTGATATCTCTTCATGGCAACTTCAAGTGTACATTGCAAGATTTCGTTCTGGATTGTGTTGGAGGTCCCCTTAAACACTGTAGCATTCTCCATATAGGTTTTTCAGAACACAGTCTAGCTCTGCACTGAAGTTTATCAGTCCTCAAAAAATACCAGGGTTGCTTGACGTAGTTGAATCATCGTGTCCTCGTAGAGCTAACTCAAAAGCTCCACAAAACCTAATGCAGTTAATAATAATGCTTAAAACATACCTATTTTGAGCCACTTTCTGGTCGTGTTCTTCAATTGTTCTCCAATATGCACTTTCCATCTGCTCTGCTATATTTACATTACCAAGCATAGCAAACCTGTGTTTTTCATGTGCAGTTTTTAAGTTACGTGTTTTTAGCGCGATCATGAAGATGCTGCAAAGCATTCACGCCATGTTTTGTCCACGGATCTTCACCGCCAAAGAGAACGCAAAGAAAGCAAAACAGGTTTTTTTTTAATATTACAACCACACATCAAATTATATTTCTCATATACATTGTTGTTAAAGTTCCTGTTCAAATATCGTGTTTTTGTTTTGACTACCTATGTGATTTTTATATTTGGTGTTGGACTTCCAAGTCGTTTATTTTTTGTTTTTTCTTCTAAGCTCATTTTTAAAAAGGATGTGCTAATAGACCCTTTATGGAATTCATTGTTTCTCCTCATATAACACAATATACTTGTATTTAAATAAATCACTCTTTTTCCCTACTCAAAGCACGACACAGCTAACAAAACACGCCACAAAACACGCGGCTATGCTCTGATAGGTAATAGTAATCTGTGGTAATATTTGACCGATGCGAACATTTAATATGAGAATAATAGGTGGCGCTGAAAACAGAAGGAGAAGGCTTGGCATTCACTATTCTCTGGCTGCTAGGTTAACCAACATCATGAAGCCATAAGCCCGCCCTACCCCCCTACTTGCCTCGGCACGCCCTAGGTTCATCCTGGCGTATACGTCCCCATTGTGTACCAGTGGTTTGCAACTGAGAGTGAACTACTTGGCACCTGCAAACAATACAGCGCGCTGAGGGCCACTGCACTAGACGAGGTCGAAATGAACTCCAAATGGAACATGCCCTTGCATTAAAGGGAGACCCAGCATTTTGGTTGTAGCGCAAACATGCTACCCCATTGAGAAGCCGCCCCTGAATCATAGTGTCCTCTACGGAGTTGAAGGGGTAATTTTTGCGTAAGAGTAAGCAAATTAGAGCGTTCTGCGCTAATAACTACTACAACCCGTCTGCCCTTTCAGCCCTCATCGGTATAGAGGGGTTTATGCAACGCTATCCGGCATTCAGACAAGTCCCTCGGAGCGTAATGTGTCCAGGTACCGTCAAATTCACTTACTTTTGTTTGCAATTTTTGTTTGCAGTATATGATATGAACTTTTTGTCATTCTCACTTAATTAAAATGTTTATTAATGCATTTATCCTTACGTCTTTTAAAATCAATAGGTGAATCAAACATTTCCAAGATACAGGGTCAGATACTTGCAAACTGAGAGACACTGCACGCTATAAAGTGACTGGTCCCAATCTAGAAGTAATAAATACAATACGGAGACCAAAAGATCCGTGGTTCAAATACCGGTTATGACATTGAATTTTTCAGTCTGGCTCTGCCGTTTCATAGTGCGTCCTACACACGGCTAGTGTGAAAGGACAGTTAATTTCTATTAATTGAACCTAATAGTGGTACAAACTATAAAGCCCGGGCCTTAAAGTACTTACAGCAGAGTAAGTCGCTATTAAGGCAGTTGTCTCATGTGTTTATGAGAACTCGTAGTCGTTTACCGGGAAAAGCACGAGTCAGTTGGAGAATTTAGTGTCATGTCGGCACGTTGGCCATAGTAGCTCAATGGTTTAGAGTGGCTGGACGGAAACCAGAAGATTCGTGGTTCAAATCCCGGCTATGGCATTGAATTTTTCAGTATGGCTCTACCCTTTCATAGTGCGTCCTGCACACGGCTAGTGTGAAAGAACAATTAATTTTCCATTAATTGTACCTAATTGTCTTCTGCAATCCTACTACCGTTATAGATCCTACCATTAAGTCATCCACATATAGTAATCCAGGAATTTCTTTATTTGCTATTACCGGAGAGTGCTGATTTCCTTCTTTAACCTTGTCTACTATCTCGTCTATAAATAAGTTAAATATAATTGAACTCATTTGGCATCCTTGTCTTAGGCCTATTTTTTGTTCTGTTATCTCCCAAGACGCACATTATCTTATACTTTACCAATTATACAAAATACATTCAGAGAGCAGCAGAGAACAAAAACTGGTAGCTCTCTACCGCACATCTCTTAAAATAAAACACTATCTAATGTTTCGTACTGGGTACGTCGACAAATTGGGAGACGACTGTGTTTTGTTTTAAAGTGGAGCTACTCCTGTTTCCATATTGATATTCCAGAATGACATAAGTTTTGAATTGCAAAGTGTGCGAGGCAGAGGCAGATATTTCGCAATTCCGAATGACGTTAAGCACAGTTTAAGTGGCAAAGAATCGCTTCCTCGTTAATTGTCTGCCGTAATTGCTTTCGTCTTGACATTCTACTGATGCCGTTGTTTCGGGAAATTATAAATGAATTTGTGATTCTGTACGGATACGCCGAATATGACATTGTGAGATGGTGATCTGTCCCTAAACGCTACTCTATGGCGTTCCATTTCTTTTGTTTTTCACAAACCCGTTTTGTATTATAAGTGTTATCACCAGGTGGCTCATTTTGATGACTTAAAACTAGCCATCCTGTCTCTTTAAAGTATCTAAACTATTGAACATAGAGTAATGAACTGATTTATCCGGCACTATAAGGAAAAAAGAAAGCAATCATTACGCGATTGTTTTGTTTCTGAAAAGTAGGTAGGTCTTTTACTGTTAGACATGAATAAACTCTGCAAGTAGTCGAATTATCTCTACTTAGTACATTGTACACAGGCCAAGCAGAAGCTTAAGTTAAAATTTAAAATTTGCGGGACAAAAACACATTTATCTTTCAGGAGTGCCTACTGCAATAGTATCAAAGACACATTTAATCGCTTTGACTATCGATTACCTAGTAAATGGCTTGGTCCGATGTTCAATTCTTCTTTAATTTTAGAATTTTTCCTTTTCTTGCTGATCTTTTTATGAACCTTTTTTTCGAAATGCAAGTCACTAAAGTATTCCTTTTAATTTTTACATGTTGGTATAGATACGTTGATGATATTTTTGCTATTGTTTCTGATAAATACATACATGATGCTTTAGAATAACTAAATTTGCAAGCAAATAGCAATTTTATAGCTTTAAAGCTATAAAATTCACATTAGAGGCTGAGATTAATGAGTTTTCCTGCTCCGTTCATGTTCGTTTATTCTGGTAGCAATGGTCCTTCAAGTTTGCCATATATACGATGTCCCACATTCACTGGGAATACGGTACACTCCCGGAACTTCAACAAACCGGAAGGACTATCGCTACCAAAATAAACGAATATGAGCGCAGCATTCGTTTAATGTAACCTGAGAAGTTTGGACTGGCAGAGCATTGTTTCGGTAAGGACCATAGACCCAGCTTTCGGGAGACGACCATCTTGGCAAAATGCAACAGTTACTGGGAGCGGAGAATTAAGGAGGCTTTGGCCATTTCCTCCGAGAGAAGCAGGCTTAATCGTGATGCTGGATTTCAGTTCAGCTCCTCTTGTAAACCGGCCTTAAAATGGAAATCCGTCGACTTAAGAAGCACAGATCAATACAGATTGATAATCAAGTTTAGTAGTTACATTTGTTTAATCCCATTAATTTCTATACTCACGCCATCTCCTGACCTGGCATTTGATTTACTGAAAACAGTCATTTGTTCAGTAATACGAATATTGATAGTGTTTTGTCTTTGTTTATATTTGTGTTATATCCAGAGATACATTTTTGGTTATAGCATTTAATAAATATCCTGAAGATGGGAGAGATGTACGCTCCCGAAACGTCGATTTCTGATCGTCTTTTCACCTGGCTTGCTTCCCGAGAATATCTCCAACATATTCGTCGCCAGGAAAGCTTCATGTCTTATTGAAGAACGCTAAATTTATTATACATATTTTACTTTCTAAAAATATCTGACGTACATTCATATTACGACTTTGTGGCTTCGTAGAATTAAAAGTCCAATTCGCCGAAATTCTAAATGTTCTTTATTTCCGTAGAGACACACTGTTTAATTCTCACGTAACAGCAGTACATCAGCAATACAACACAATCTTCCAAGGTCGATGACAGTAACAGTGACATAAGATTACATCTCTAGCTCTCGTTACACAGCTGGCTGTCTCTCATTTCACAACACTGTTCACAACTAACTGCTTTACAACTAACTTTGTGAGCCGTCACGTCCTTAAATACCTAATTCGTAATTCTAGACTGTTCTAACATAAACCAGAACCCAAACAATCTCTATCAGTCCAGAAATTTCCGGAAGACTAAAGAAACCAAATATTCTATCACATTCCAGAAGCGTAACTTAATCTATGCCGGCAAGTCCTTTACCTCAGTTATCTTCGCTTGCCGGCGCTTGTTTACGATAGCCGTGCTATCATTAACTGCTTAGCAAGGCTCATTATTACCATGAAACTTTATTCGCCAATTGTTTTCTTATTTGTGCCGAAACTTTTATGCCTGTTGTCGTGGCAATATGATTTTCTGTACCCATTCTTTATATTGGGCTCATTTGAGTATCATTTCACCCATTTCATTCATCGTCAGTTATGACAACGTTTCAGGACGTAAATTTAAATAGAAAATGAACTGTTTCGAAGCTCCTTTGTTTATTAGTATTATGAAAACATATACTGTATTTTGTTAGCACTTAATAGAGACATTAAAGTAGCCTTTTGTGCTTTAAGACGCCATGCTCCCGAGTGTACGTAATAAGATACATGCATTAAAAATATAAAAATGCATAAGTAAAGGCCATATCACTCTAGTAAGTTTTTCATTGAACAGTTATTAATTTTATTATTTGTTAGAGATTGGGAGACGCTACTCAGCCAGTGGCGTGAAGTGCTGAAGTTATTTTAGCTCATTAATTCACGCGAAGTGAGAGGATGTTGCTGGAAGTTTGAGGTTCCTAATCTGCCGAGGTTTTTATGGGAAGGTGGAGGGATAACAACAAGTGGCAAACTTAATGAAGTAAAAGTCCCAGGAGTGGGCCCTCCAGGTGGCAAATTAATTGAATGCAAACATCCTAGTTAATATTTCAGGGCACAGAAAGCGATTGCAATTACAGCAGTAAATAACAAGTGAGAAGTGTTCTTTTTTATTCTGATTACACCAAACACAACAAATCTCTAGGGAAATGAGGAAGTGGTCTCCCACCTCTTCCCTTTTGGAGAGAGAGAAAAAGCAAGTTATTCCCTCACTCTTGGGATTTGGCACCTGATTAAACTTCCGCTGAGCGATCTTTTAGCGTAAGAAAAACGGTACCCTGGGTTGTAAATAGAGTCATTAAAGGTATCTGCAAATAGTAAAAGGCGATCTTCCTACACTTCATTTATTCCTCATTTGAACAATCAGTAATCAGTAGAGCCCAGATTCCGATGAAAAGTCGTCATTTTTCTGAGTAATCACAGATGATGCTTATTGGAAATTAAGTGCATTCTTCAACAAATACGTTAGATCGTATATGGTTTTTGTTGGTCATCAAAATGTGTTTTTCCACATTTTTATAATGAAGTCATTTTTAACATTTAGATGAATTTTCCAATCATTTTCTTCCTTTTTCAAGAATTTATTCGGCATTTTCATCTGTAGCTCGCATTCGGAAAGCCCGGTTTCGATTCCGTTGGCCGACCTGACCCTTACCCTTTTTAAATCTGTGAAACTGGACAGCAGTTTCTCATAGTATAAAGTAGTTTTAACTGACAACCACCGTTTCTTTAGCTTTGATAACTTGAAGATGACCATGGTGGTGTACTGCAACGCTAAGTAAGGTACGTTTTGCCTAATGGGTACAGTAACTTATCTTTTTTAATTTTAAAATTGAAAATGACCTGATGAATTTTGAATTTTTTTATTATTAGTAGCAACAGTTGCATTATTTACCAAGAAAGTTAATTTTAAAATGTGGTTATTCGAACCATGTATTCATTGTTTGTCTGTGACAGTTATTAATTTATTATTATAAAACAAATGGTTAATTTTTGTTAGGTCATTTTTTTACACGTTATGTGCATTTTTTATATTTTAAGGGCATTTTATTGCTCATTTTTGGAGAATTTTTAGGTCAACAACTTCCAGGCCCTACTAATCAGTTTTACTCTTCCATACCTTTTGCTACATTGTCTACAAGTATAGCAAGTGTGTGTGTGTGTGTGTGTGTGTGTGTGTGTGTGTGTGTGTGTGTGTGTGTGTGCGCGCGCGCGCACGCGGGCGTGCGTGCACCGTTCTATCGAACGAATGAATTATTTACTCTGTATATTCCAAAATATACAATTTAAAATTTAGGCTACGTTCATTTGTCTTTACCTTGTTGCTACCGTGGCTTACATGACATTCTGGTGTTCTGCTCTGCCAAGTAACTCTTATCCTCTATGCCTCCTTGTTACTTAATTAGCCCCTTTCTTCTCCTCCTCGATATTCCTTTCTTATATTCTTTATGCTTCTTGCCCATTTATCTTTTACTTCGTGTAAGAACTCACAAATACCTCTTACCTTCTTTTCCTACTTTCCTGTTAACATTTTTATAGCTACTACCTTCTTCTCTTTCTCGCATTTTACCTCCCAAACCTTTTTTCCTCACAATGCAACCTCCTCGCATTCTGTTACATGTGTTCTATGCTTTCTTTTCCCCCACACAATTCACAAATTCCCTTTTCTCTACCTCTTATTCCCTTAGGAATATTGTTCCTGTTCTCATCCAAGTTAGCCCTTCTCTCTCTTGCCTATTGCAGTAATCTACGAGGGCTGTTCAATAAAGAATGATCATAATTTTTTTACGGTCATAATTTTTTGCAGTAAAATTCAATCTTAGTATATTCTGTTAGCTTAATGTGAAACAAACACGCCGTAGTAGTTTCATTGTTGGTACTCTTGGTTCCCTCCTGTGAGAATCAGGCAACTTTAGACAGGTTCAGTATCGCCTACTGCTGCAATGGAGGTAGCACACGAGGAACAATGTGCTGCTTTGGAATCCTGCTTTCGTCTCAAAAAATCTTCAGTTCAGGCCTATACAATGTAACAAGAGGCCTATGAAGAGTTTGTTCTTCCCTACAGCTCAGCTCGAAGGTGGTTTACAACGTTTAAATAGGGGAGACAATCAATTTAAAAAGAAGGTGGAACCGGTGCTCCAGTTACTGCCCTTATGGAAGAAAACATGAATACTGCTGCTGCCATTGTGAGAGAGGATCGACGAACTACCTTAAGATCACTTTCTGAAATACTGAACATTTCATTGGTTGCCACCCACACGTTGGTGACAGAAACATTACACAGGAGACGTGTTTCTGCACGATGGGTTCCAGGATTGTTGATTCCCGAACAAAAGGATATTCGCATGCAGGTCTGCATGCAGTTAAAGTTGATGTTAGAGGAGAATCCGGAGTTTCTTTCAAACGTAATCACCGCTGATGAAACTTGGCTACATCAGCTTCATCCTGAGAGCAAACAGCAAAGCTCAGTGTGAAATCTCCTTCATCAAAAAAGCAAAAGTGTTTGCTTCTGCTGGGAAAGTTATGGTCATCTCATTCTTTGATATTCATGGAATGGTTTATCAGCATGTTGTACCTGCACACGCATCAGTAACTGGACAATACTACAGGGATATCCTAAAAGCAATGTAAGTCCATATGAGGGGCAAAAGATCATATTTTCATGAAGAAGGCTGGATGCTGCACCACAATAATGCGTGGCCGCATATTGCCAATGTTGTTGCTGAATATCTCGCAAAAATCAACGTGAAGTGTATCCCTCACCCTCGCTATAGTCCGGATTTAGCCCCCATGTGACTTTTTCTATTCCCTAACTTGAAGAAACGCCTTCGTGGGAGGCATTATCCATAATCAGAAGCAGTGGTGAAGGCTGCGGAGGCGGTTTTGAAGAATCTCTCAAAAATGGTTTCCAGCATGTCTTTGAAGACTGGCAGAAACGCTGGGACGAGCAAATCACATTCAGGGGAGGTTATTTTGTGAAGGATGATCAACATTATGAGGATGAGTAAAGGTAGGTTGTCAAAAAAATTGTGATCATTCTTTATTGAACAGCCCTGGTACATATGCTTCTGGTCCCCAGTTTCTTTTTATTTTATTGTAAGATTGTAATGATTTCCTATTTTGTAGGCTTCCCCATATTTCCTGTCTTTCTATATCTTCTATTCTGCATTTTACCAATTTATTCACATCGCGTGCATTCCTTTCCTCTAATCTCCATATACTGAACGGAATGACTATAAAGGAAAGCCACGATTTTCTTCAGATTACTCCTCTCCAACCCGGACCTCCCCAGTGCGGGCCAAAGATGAAACCACCTGAGCCATCCCTCCCGTTTCATTACTGAGAACATTTAATTATCTCCAAAACAGCTCTAATGATTTTGACTAAATAAAAGAATTACAAATTAGATTCATATCTTGAGCTCTATGGAAAGAGTTTCTGATGACGTTTTTATAACAGCCAAACCATAAGAGTTAGGCAACAATATTTTCCTACACAAGAATTCTAATGCCCGATTCCGCCAACAGATGTTAAAATAGACGTTAACAAATGTAACGTAACAATTGTTACAGAGTTAACAAAGGTGTTAAAATTCTTGCATTTCACCAACTTGTTTTCTGCAAATGTTGACAAACATGTGTTAACATCGAGGGACTATTGGATGTATCTTATTATTTTCTGAACGTACTGCGATTCGCTTTTGCTTTCATTTTCGTGTATACACAGCTGAAATAATAGCGGGTGAATAAAAGCAGTGGAGAAGTCGTGGTACAAATTTCTCATCAATTCAGAAAGAATTTTTACTTCAATTAGTAACTAAATATAAGGATATTGTGGGAAAATAAGAGGACGGATACGGTAAATAAGAAAGAGAAAAATTTGACGTGGTAAAAGATTTGAAATAAGTTTAATTCGAGTGCAAATATCACAACCGCAAGTACTCAGTATTACGTACATATAAAACGAGGTGCGATGAAGGAGAGAAGTGACTAGGGACTTGAAAGTTTCAAGACGGGCGGTGGACAGTGTATTATCAACAGAATTTAGTGAATTATAAAATCTCAATGTTATTAGTACCTGAAGCAAACTGTAGATCGGCATATTCCTATTCGATGCATGTTCTAACCTCTCTTGTATTTTCGCAGTAACAACTTATTTGGACAGTCTATACCTCCGTAGAAAATCTTCTGACAGCTCCTCAAAATCATTTCTGCTCTATTACGAATGCCAGTTAGATGGTGTAAGTATAGCAAATCGACATCGAGGGCTGTGTTCACGCCCGCCATCTTGACAATTCTACAATAGTTAACAACTTAACAGAAATATGGCTTGTTAATTTAACAAGAGATTTAACACGAATGTTCGGCTAACACTTGTTTTGTTATAACTATTGCAAAACAGACTAACAGTGGTGTTAAGTCCTAACATCTGTTGCTGAAATGGGGTATAACTCTTCATAAAGCAATTTAAGTAGAACACATATTTTATGGAGATAACCATTTCCAATAATTTTTTCAATACTTTTCTCAATTAGGAAGTGTTTATTCTTTTTTATATCTTGACCATGCAAATAGTAAATAGATCTTAAAAGACATGATTATCATATG
The DNA here is from genome assembly GCA_030765055.1 of Mantis religiosa. NCBI lineage: Eukaryota > Metazoa > Arthropoda > Insecta > Mantodea > Mantidae > Mantis > Mantis religiosa. The sequence goes on along the minus strand of CM060947.1, from coordinate 11,890,550 downwards.
AATCTACGGATTCTTCTGTTTCTATTGCATTTATAAGCAAATATTTAATAAATCTACTCAAATATGTATCTTTAGATAGAAAAATAGCAGTGTTTAAGTACACTTTGAACAGGTAAGAACTTTTTCCCCCTCCAAGTTAAAAAACGAAATCTGATTGTTAGTTAATTAGTGGATACACAAAATATCAGTATAAAAGTCTACTTTTCTGCATGGCTTTAATGAAGGTAAACTTTTAAAAAATAATTTATTACACATTGTGTTACACTTACAAACAGGCCAGTGATAGTCATATGTTTAAGAACCCGACGCTAAAACTCCGTAGTAATTTCAATCACAAGTTACAAGTAAATATACTGACAAAACTTTAAAAGAATGACAAAGGATTGAACAACTTGAACCAAGAGTTGTAAGAGTTGAGAGATTTCGGAATCGAGTTTTTTATTGAGGTACAACGGTCCTTTATTTAGTGAAGGAGGCTAGAAGATATTATGGTTCATTTTGATTGATTACACTGAGCAACAATGAAAATGTTTCCAGCTTAAAAATAGTGAATTTACATGTATTTCCATCTGCTGAATTCAAAAATCACCATAAAAGTAATAGATTAGCTCGTTTTTTCAAGATAAAGTGACATTTCATTTTTAGAGCGAAGATTTTAAATTTGGGGGAATTTTATTGGGAGTTGGCACACCTGTCAAATAACAAAACACAATAAGAGAGAAATTTTGGAAATTAAGAGATGCAAAAGTTAAGGAAGGCATTTTTTTCGGATCACAAATAAGAGAACTTGAAAAGGATCCTGCATTTGACCACATTTTGGAGGGTAAACAAAAGAAAGCTTGGGAAGCCTACAAGGGTGTTGTTCATGGATTTTTAGGCAACAAAAGAGATGACAACTACAAGCATTTGGTGACAGTGCTCCTGCAAAAATACCGTAACCTTGGATGCAGCATGTCCCTTAAGATCCATCTTCTCCACTCCCACATAGACCTTTTCCCTCCTAGATGTGGAGCTGTTAGTGACGAACATGGGGAGAGATTCCATCAGGACATTTCTGTTATGGAACAAAGATATCAGGGCCGTTAGAATGAAGTAATGCTTGCGGATTACTGTTGGTCTTTGTATTGAGATTCTGCGAGACTCCATCACAAGAGGCAAGCTAAAAGATGACGAAGTCAATAAACCACCACACGATTCTCTTCAGACAGGACTATCTGCGAAGTATTTTTCCAGTAATTTAGAACTCTTAGCATATAATTACCAGTTAAATACATCAAATGCACTTTCACTGTTGTTAGCATGTATGTAATTAAAATGTATCCTTTTCTCTCAATCCTTTAAAATTAATACTTCCAGTTTGTGTATATCATTGAAACTAGAGCTATTAAAACATTTCACTGTAATATTTGTTTTTCTCAACCCCAAATTAGTAGGAATTGTCCCATGAAGAGCTCGAAACATTCAAAAATTATTTTTTGTTGCCCAGTATTATCTGTACAGTTACTGTAAAGAATATTGAGAAATTAAACACTCGCCCCACAGTTTCAAACAAGACACCATGGTTTATTTCAATATTAAGGCACCACGTGGCAAAATAACAGCTAAATGTTTCCCCGGCGACAGAAGGTTGTTTTTACACGAATGTAAACAGTTGCTAGGAAGGCAGAACTTCATCTGTTTTGTAAGCGGTAGGTTTTGTTTGTGCGCGGAATGCGGCGATAATAAATCGCGGCGGTACGGACCAAAGGTGTTAAGGTAAATGTGGGATGAACATTCCAAGTCATGGCTAATGGGATGTAATGACGCGGGATAAATTTCTCGCTAGATATTGCTTTGGTAACCCCAGACCCCCGGGTTCTGAATCATTCTGCTAAGCTCGTCGTGAGGTAGGGATTAGATGAATTTGGAGGGGGGGGGGAGGGCGACTCCTTTCCTACCATTTTCTTTGTTCTCCTATCTTCCGGCAGTTATTCTTGACTTATCTTCCTTATCTTATGCCAGCTTTACTACATACCATTTCGGAAGTATTTCAGAAGGGAAATAATCAAGTAAAATCAGTTAAATGGTAACACAGTTTGCAGATTAAAAATTGAAGAAAATGTGATTAATAATTTTAATTGTTCATTACTTTTATAAACATCTCTCTCATTTATTGCCTCCTCTACTACAGCTACAGAAGAAATTTTGCATTCCACTAACAAGTTCGATCGGGGCGTCACTCTGAATCTGAAAATATTTTTTTAATTGAATTAAATTCATGTCTTCGGTATACCATTTTAAACATCAGACATGTAGTATACTTAATTCTTAAAATTATTCTCTTTATAAACCAGCTATGTGCTGAAACAGTAACGTAACCCTTCTTTGTAGCTTAAGCCGTTTCCACAATATTTGTTATTAACAGGCAGCGGATCCCATACACCTTTAAAGGGATATGAATTTTACGAGTCTCCCAGTATATAACTACTGACGTCATTCCCGGGGAAAACACTCAGGGATAGTTCGGTTCGCAAGGCGTAGCTTTTGTTTCATTACAATTACTACTCGCCACGTAGATAGATCTGCCTTTCAGGTAGCACAAGGTGTTTGACACTTTGTGTTAATAGCTCTACTTTCATAACAATTATTGGACAATCGCCATTTTATAAATAAAAAGTTTTGGGTATTATTAGCAGCCATTAAACACCTTGAAGTATTTAGTTTCGAGCTGTCTAAAGGCAGTCGAGGAAGTGTATGCAATCATTAAGAATATGCAGAATGCAGCACCTACCAACAAGCACAAAGTAAATAAATAAATAGACAAACAAACAAATAAGTAAATAAATAAATAAATAAATAAATAAATAAATAAATAAATAAATAATAAATAAATAAATAAATAAATAAATAAATAAATAAATAAATAAATAAATAAATAAATAAATAAATAAATAAATAAATAAATAAATAAATAAATAAATAAATAAATAAATAAATAAATAAATAAATAAATAAATAAATAAATAAATAAATAAATAAATAAATAAATAAATAAATAAATAAATAAAAAATAAATAAATAAATAAATAAATAAATAAATAAATAAATAAATAAATAAATAAATAAATAAATAAATAAATAAATAAATAAATAAATAAATAAATAAATAAATAAATAAATAAATATATATAAATAAATAAATAAATAAATAAATAAATAAATAAATAAATAAATAAATAAATTAATTAATTAATTAATTAATACATTAATAAATAAATTAATTAATTAATTAATAAGTAAATTGATAAGTAAATATATAAATAAATAGATAAGTAAATAATGAAAGGGTAGATCCAGAGTGAAAAATGCAATGGCCTAGCCGGGATTGAACCACGGATCTTCTGGTAAGCGTAGTTCAAATCCCGGCTATGGCATTGAATTTTTCAGTCTGGCTCTACCCCTTCAGAATGTGTCCTACACTCGTCTAGTGTGAAAGAGCAATTAATTTCCAAATAAATAGTCCAGTATTCTACACAAAAATACTGGATTTTCAGTGCTGCGTAATATAAGAAATAAACCTAGTCTTGGACAAACACATGAAAATGATTTATACTACTCTTATGCGCCATTAACGTCACGTGACGTTGAACGAAATTTCTCCCAATATGTATATATTGTTTCAGCGAAAGGCGCAGAAAATTCTCATTCGACAATTTATGAATATACATGGTTATACACTGCAACTCCCGCAACGAATGTAATGAAGAGGATGGTATATTGTAACTTAGTTTACATTTTGTATCCGTACCGGAGTGTACACGCACAGCGCATCGGTATACTTGTTGACAACGACGTTTGTTGATGTCTCGCTTGGCCTTGTATAAGTACCTCTGCGCGTACATTGACTGCTAAGGTGTAGGCCATACAATGTCTGGTTAGTAATATAGTTTGAGGTGTTTGAATTGTCTAATACCTTGCAGTTCGTTTAAAGCCTGTCGATTTTCATTTATTTCTCACAATTGTACTGAAAGAGTAATTGAACCTTAAGGGCAGGAAATAGAGTCCAGTTCTATAAAGATTCAGTTAAACAAAGCCCTATAGTGAATTTAAGCTTTCATTAATTGATATTTAGTATTTGACTGTACAGTTTCCATTACAGATTCACTACAATGACTTTAATGCTCATTTAACGCCAATTATTTTAATCTTCCTATTTTACAATAAATGTAAATTAGTTCTACATGGGATGTAAACATACCCTTAAATGTTTCTTTTTGAACTGTACACCTCCAAACCTGGATAAACACCCAAGGACACATCTGCAGATAAACACCAAATAATATTGGTTTCCTTGCGAACTTCTTTTTCCCAACACACTAGACATTTTCGAAATGGCTGCGACTTTTTTGGTTGTGGGTGGTATACCAACCCAATCCGAGCAGCTCCCAGAGGGAGGGGCTCGTTATGTTCGGCCCGAGGTTCCTCTAGTAACGTCAAAGGTACCACGAGTGCTAAGGGTCCGCAGCGCCCGCACTTTGGCAGCTGAAAGGGACGCATCCCTCCCCCTATGGGGTGCTTACAGAAACAGATTTCTTTTTATGATATGGTAATATTTGAAAATATACCTAACGCAGATTCAAAAACAGAACTTCCAAGTTCACATCATGCACACGCCATCCCATAACTCTTCTCTTTGGCTGCTTGAATATTGCAAAGCATTCCTTTCAATGTTCAACATAAACGTGTTTGTTTTGGTATTTCATAACGCTAAAACCTGTAGGAAGTGCTGTCAATGGGACTGTATCTTTACCCCGGTACTCTGTTAAAGGAAACAAAAGAAGGGCTCATCAGCGCAGGCTAATTTACAAACAAGTCTCGTACTCATAAATTACCGCTGCATCTCTAAATATTAAAAAGTCTAAACGCATAAGCATAAAAATAATAATGAGCTTAAATAAATCAAGTAACTCGTTTGTTACATCGCAGATCTGTCAACGTGATTTACTGACCGGCGTAGCTTGGTGACACTTAACATCGCACGCAGTAATATTTATTGAACATGCTACAATAAATTGACATACTAGTCTAAGGGAACGATTGCATACAATTTATGGCTAATTTTATGCAGTAATTTGAATTATAAATAAATAAAGCAAGGATCACTTTGATTTTCGAAAGTACATAATTTCAAAATAGAGTTAGGTCTTGTTCATCTTATATCACATGTCATATGATGCACATAAGTCTTAGTTTTTAGTAATATTCGATCCTTTCCCATCCGTAATGAAAGCCACCTAACCTGCATGCTGTTTTGTGTATTTTACTGCACGTTTGCAAAGTATATAGTGACGCTATGGAGCAACATTATCGAGTAATCAGAGGGTTAAACAGTGATAAGTAGACGCGGTAGCGCTCTTGTTTAGTATAAGCACCAGAAGCTCTTGACAACCATAATATTCGTGGTTATCATAGCATTTCATACCATTGAGCTTATGTCGTTTGTCCTTGCTATATTAAAATTCTGATGTATTACTTTTCCTTAGCTTTCTCAGGGAGAAAGTGAGTAGTTCTTCTAAGCATGTGTGTATTTGTTGGCTTTGAAGAGCTTTTTTCTTCGTTTAACTAGAGTTTATTGCAGAGAAAGTAATATACGATAGTGAATAATGGGTAAAGAAGTGCATGTGGATGTAATAATGTAGTTTTTATAGAAATATTACAATGTATAATGAACTTGTATCTCTTAAAAATTTTATATACATCCAAAATTTCAGTTTTCAGTAATACGAGTGTGGTCTGAAAAGTTTCCGACCTCAACATGAAGATGGCAGCACTCGTAAATAAAAGCTAATGATTTCGTTGTACATCTATTGACAGTCACCAAAGTTTCAGCCATTTTGGACGCTCAGTTGTTATGTAATAGTCGTTTGGGTGAGATGATGTGAGTGCTTTCATGAAAATGGATAAAATAGAGTATAGAGCTGTCATTAAATATTTGTTGTGGAAAGGCAATACGCCTACGCAAATCAAAGATGAGTTGGATTATGTGTATGGGGACTCTGCACCATCATATACCACAGTGAATTTTGGGCAACTGAATATAAACGTGGCCGAATGAGCTTGGGAGACAATGAACGTTCGGGACGTCCAAAAACTTCTACTGCCGACGAAATATCACCAAAGTTCACCAAATGCTGCTAGACGACCGGCGAATTAAAGTGAGAGAGATAGCGTAGGCTATGAACACGTCAAAGAACGTGTTTGTCACATATTAAATCAACATTTAGAGATGAAAAACTCTCCGCGCGTTGGGTGCCACGTTTGCTCACGTTAGACCAAAAACGTGTTCGAATGAACATTTCCAACGCTCTGTTGGAGGAAATTAGGCGCAATAAATCCGAGTTTTGGCACCGATTAATTACTGTAGATGAAACTTCGATACACCAATATACGCCCGAAACAAAAAATACAGTCCAAAGAGTGAACTGCAAACGGGGAACCGTTATAAAAAAAAAACCTTTCTTTTCGGCTGGGAAAATGATGGCGATTGTTTTTTAATTGATTATCTTCAAAAAGGAAAAACCATTACAGGAGCATACTACGCATCATTACTCGACAAGCTGAAGGCAGAACTTCCGGAAAAAAAGGCCACAGTTGTAGAAAAAGTAAATCATGTTTCACCAAGGCATGCACTGTTGCGGTTGCAACGGCGAAAATCTACGAATTACGGTTTGAACTGCTTGATCCACCTTACTCACCAGATCTAGCCCAACGCGAATTTTTTGTCCCGGATCTGAAAATGCGCTCGGCGGTCAGAGATTTTCGTCAAATGAAGAGGCAATCACCTTCGTGAACAATTATTTTGCAGAGAAAAACGCCGAGTACTATTTGGACGGGTTACAGAGATGGGAGCATCTCTGGGAGAAGTATGTAGAGTTACAAGGAGACTATGTTGAAAAACGCCGAGTACTATTTGGACGGGTTACAGAGATGGGAGCATCTCTGGGAGAAGTATGTAGAGTTACAAGGAGACTATGTTGAAAAACGTCGAGTACTATTTGGACGTGTTATAGAGATGGGGGCATCGCCGGGAGAAGTGTGTAGAGTTACAAGGAGACTATGTTGAAAAACGCCGAGTACTATTTGGACGGGTTACAGAGATGGGGGCATCGCTGGGAGGAGTGTGTAGAGTTATAAGGAGACTATGTTGAAAAACGCCGAGTACTATTTGGACGGGTTACAGAGATGGGAGCATCGCTGGGAGAAGAGTTTAGGGTTACAAGGAGACTATGCTGAAAAACGCCGAGTACTATTTGGACGGGTTACAGAGATGGGAGCATCGCTGAGAGAAGTGTGTAGAGTTACAAGGAGACTATGCTGAAAAACGCCGAGTACTATTTGGGCGGGTTACAGAGATGGGAGCATCGCTGGGAGAAGTGTGTAGAGTTACAAGGAGACTATGTTGAAAAACGCCGAGTACTATTTGGACGGGTTACAGAGATGGGAGCATCGCTGGGAGAAGTGTGTAGAGTTACAAGGAGACTATGTTGAAAAACGCCGAGTACTATTTGGGCGGGTTACAGAGATGGGAATATCGCTGGGAGAAGTGTGTAGAGTTACAAGGAGACTATGTTGAAAAACGCCGAGTACTATTTGTACGGGTTTCAGAGATGGGAGCATCGCTGGGAGAAGTGTATAGAGTTACAAGGAGACTATGTTGAAAAACGCCGAGTACTATTTGGGCGGGTTACAGAGATGAGAGCATCGCTGGGAGAAGTGTGTAGAGTTACAAGGAGACTATGTTGAAAAACGTCGAGTACTATTTGGGCGGGTTTCAGAGATGGGAGCATCGCTGGGAGAAGTGTGTAGAGTTACAAGGAGACTATGTTGAAAAACGTCGAGTACTATTTGGACGGGTTACAGAGATGGGAGCATCGCTGGGAGAAGTGTGTAGAGTTACAAGGAGACTATGTTGAAAAACGTCGAGTACTATTTGGGCGGGTTTCAGAGATGGGAGCATCGCTGGGAGAAGTGTGTAGAGTTACAAGGAGACTATGTTGAAAAACGCCGAGTACTATTTGGACGGGTTACAGAGATGGGAGCCTCGCTGGGAGAGGTGTGTAGAGTTACAGGGAGACTATGTTGAAAAGAAGGAAGAAAAAGAGAAAAGAAAAAAAAATCTGAAAAGATGTCTTTATCTTTATTAGGCCGGAAACTTTTCACACCACCTATGTATTGGTCTCTCTCTCTCTCTCTCTCTCTCTCTCTCTCTCTCTCTCTCTCTCTCTCTCTCTCTCTCTCTCTCTCTCTCTCTCTCTCTCTCTCTCTCTCTCTCTCTCTCTCTCTCTCTCTCTCTCTCTCTGGTTTAGTTATTCAGAAAAACTGTAAACCTGTATTTCTGATGAAATAAATTACTTCAGCTATCTAATAAGTCTGTGGTAGACTAAGGTGATAATTGCTTTAATTTTATCCCATCACATCTACAAGAAATGTCTTAACTAATGTTAAACTACATATACAGTTATTTTGTTAAAAATAATTGATATGGGCAACTAAACTATCTGTACAAGAGAAGTGAATGGTTAAGAAAAAGCATAAAAGTTCATTGCAAGTTCTCTGAAACACTGAACAAATAAGTTAGCTCTAAAATAATATTAGCAAAATAATCTAGGACGTATTTTTAAAACCAAAACGTGAATTCAACGTTTTTTTATATTAAATACTGCACTAGAGTGCGCTGTTATTCTTCTGTTTATCGAAACCACGTCACCTAGGACCGGTTTGGTAATAGCCTTGCGTAATCCTCATGGAAGAGAAATATTTCGTTTATAAACACAGGAGAGAGGAGAAAATATGTTTACCCAACACACGCCACAAACATTAGCAGTAATTAATAGACTGCAAGAAGATGTTATGTACAAGCTGAAAGTTTTTGTGCTTATTTTATGGGAATTTAATGTTTGGCATTTGTTTTATGAAATGAACAAGCGACGGTAACTAAACAGCGAAAATATCAAACTTCATATTCTAAGTCATGCTTGCTTTCATATTTCGCTGTTTTTAGACTTCACTAAATGAGAGTAAAAAAAAATTGCATGCTTATTAATGTTTTACAAGATTTGCAGTTTCTTGTTTTTAAAATAATTTCAACTAGCACTTTACCAGGTATTTATATTGAAATATTATATGAAACACATTTAGAAAACTCAAGTCACTCTTTCCAAGAAATGTGTCTGGAAAATACTGCGTAGTCCTTTGGAGAACTTTAGGAAAAAGAGAGTATTACTATTTAAAAATGTAAATTGTGGATTTTATTTAATGTTTTATTACTGAATATGGATAAAAATATACAAACAGTTTCCGTTTTCACAAATGTTTAAAGTTTTAAGTGTTACTTCTGTGATTTTTACTTATATTTTCATATTTTGGCAAAGGAAATAATGTTTGGCAACCTTTTCTTCATAATTTGCCTTTAACTTGCAATAGTTAACGAAGCTTTAGCCTGAAGACGCTGATACGTAAGATATAATTACATTTCGCTTTGTATTTAGGTGTATTAAAACACAGAAACTGTTACATAATTTTCTTCATTCATTTTGTTTTATTTTCGTAGTTCTATGAAGTGGTCCAAGCAAAACCTTTTAATATTTTCTCTATCGCATCCCATAGTAATGTAAGTTATTAGATATTCGTATTTTACCGAAAATACATGAATCGGAATCCACGGAACCCCAAAAAACAGCATTTTAGAGAAAACAAAAGCCTACATACGTGATATCTGTGAACGAACAGAAGTAAAAGCTTTTAAACTTGTCTTTATGTAGACAGTTGCGTGTTATCCATTTATTTATTTTCTCAAAAGCATCTCCACTTTCGCTAAACTATATCGGATATTAAACTAGAAAGTGTGTATCTGGAATATTTAAATTATCCTTCATTCTTACAGTTATATTACCTATAACTGAGGATTCAAGAAAAACAGTTTACGCTAAAAACTGAAAACCTGTTTATGATTTACAACTAATGTTGCAAAGTATTGCATTTACTTGACCATCCTTCTTACATTTCTACTTACTATTTATGCAGAATATACTAATTAGATAAACATTTGCAAAACTGGTTTTATCATACGTTTAATTGTTGCTACAAGGGATGCACAGTAGGTTTAAGCGATAGTCAAATTTTTGACAGTTGCTAGCATAGTGATGACAAATTCAGTTGTTTCTCGACTGACTCCATTGCTCAGTCGAGCACCTGCCTGCCGTACTAGAGGTCCCGGGTTCGATTTCCGGCGGTGGGAATGAGGATTTTTCTCCGACCAAGTTAATTCCCCATCTTCCCCAGAGTCTGGAAGTATGAATGAGAGTGTGATTGTGTGCGTGATCTAATGATTAGCAAACCCAACGAATACGAGTTAACACCTTCGATATGTTTCAAAGGAGAACGGCCGCCGATATGACCATTGCAGTTAAAGGTGGGGTATAAATGGAGCAAAAGTATCAGTTCTCTTTAAATAACCGGGGTGATTGAGATAATTTCATCTGTGGCCCACATTCGGGAGGTCCGGGTTCGTTTCCCGTGGCCGAACTACCTGACTCAATGATTTTTCGGGAGTTTTCCCGGGTCGCCAGGCGAATACTGAGTAACTTCAATACATCCCCCGAATTTTCTGTTTTCCATTTCATCTCCATTATCATTTCACATCATCTCTTCTCTAGTGGTCTCTTTCAGCGTATAAGTGTCGGCGCTGCATGGCACGATGTTGTGCTCTAAGTAAAGCTGCCTCCATCGATACGGTCTCCGAACCCGGCTGGTGGGACCATTTCTGGACCACAGTAGGGTGGGTTGCCGATGTGGTCCTGGCGCGCAGTTTCTAACTGGTAAAGTGTACGGACCTGCCCTCTGCACTGCCGTAGCTCCTTAGAAGGCCCCCCTCTGTCTCCTCTCGTCTCATCCTTCCTCTCGGAGGTGCCCCATTTGGGGTACAGGTACAATAGATCAATACTAGTCGCTGTGAGACCATATCGTAATCCAATCCAAAGTATGGGGATATATAAGTTTAAAAAGAAATATTTCCCTGAATTCTTTCATTTGAGGAGGTAATTCGATAAATGCTAACTATGGCACAAGTACTGTGGAACATAAATCGCAATTTCTATAGAATAGATAAAAAAAAAGTCACGTAAATCCAGTTCGACTGGAGATATGTAAAATAATATATGACATAAATAATTATTATTTCCGATAATGACACAACTTTTCTTATTTATACTGAAATCTGTGATGAAATACAATTAACCTGCTGCCTACAGTAACCAAAGTGAGATAATTGGCCAAAGCGATTAGTCAGAACAGTTGACAGGAGCGTGCCAGCTCTAATAAGATGCATTGCCAGCAGGCTTACTGAGAAAGGCCGCTATCTTTTGTCCACAAGTAGATATTTGCACATCACAGATTCAAACAGCTGAAGATCTACGTGCTTATCCAAATAATTCTCAAGTACATGTGTTAACATTTACCACCCCTGCAGCATTTTTGTACATCCCTTCATTAAGGAAAAGCCTTTGTGTACAATTTATGTCCGTAGCGGTCCCGCCGTCATGAACAACAGACAAATGAAGGTATGCGTGTAGTCTTGATATCAGAGTTTTGCCGGTAGCCTATCTTATCGAGCGGCAGGGTGGGGAGGGGGGGGAGGGGGCCAACTGATAGATATTGATTTTGTAATCGCTGCTAAACTGTTTTAAATCGTTCCGTCCCAGCGAGCAGCTCTAATACACTTTCCAGGGCATTAAATAATTTGCTTTTTGGAAGCCGAAACAATTGACTGCACACAGTCACAGCTGCAATACAAATGATGGATGGGGTAATTTTTTTTTCGTAGAATATCTGCATATACTTGATGAGGATGAACCGCCGAATATCACAGATGTGTTTTTAATGGAAAATGAATGACTTTTGTTCTTCACTGCTTCATGTAAAATGCTACCATTCGTTGTTGTAGGTCAAGGTCGCCTACGTGGATATTTGTACGTGGAAATGAAGGCGTCTAATGTATAATGTAAACTGCTGTAAATCATTAAAGGACAGCACGAAAATTGCTTTTATTCTTATGTATATATTTGGAATGAGGATGTTGCTGAATTTTGTAAGCAATTTGTCGAATATTTATTCCCTTTTCTTAGTTTATTCCATAATAATAGAATAAAATATGATATAAATATTTCAAATCGTCTATAAAATTGTGTTTGTCTTTTTTATTGTACTTTGTTCTGTCATTTTGTACAGCCGTAAGCTTTACATTGTTCATGTTTACTGACTTGCATCTGATATGTCGTTTATTTATCTCGAAATAAAAGTTTCACCGTATGTAGATTTTCGAAGGCCACACGGGGCTCATATACAGTGTGATCCAAATAAACCTGAACCATTTCAATATGCCATAACTTTTGAACAAATAATATGACACACATGCAACTTTGGGAGAGTATAATACACAATTGGGAGATTACATTACACTATTTACATCTCAGAGAAAATGTTGGAAGTGTCCTCCACCAGCATCTATACATGTTTGCACTTCTCTGCAGTTTTACGGAGATGATATCGAATTGAGAGAAGGTTATTTCCAGCAAGATGGAGCAATGTGCTATATGAATACCTAATGACACCATGGAACTTGTAACTAGTTTCTTTGATAATTGAATAATCTCAAAAGGTCTGTGGCCCCCCATATCCCCTGACCTAACCTCACCGGATTCTTTCTTGTGGGGTTATCTAAAATAGAGTGTACAAGAATAGGCCACGGACAGTTGATGTTCTCAAGGAATCCATACGAACCGAAATAAGTAACATTGGCGAGAATACTCTCCGTAAAACTTCAGAGAATATGGTGAGACGAGTGCAAACATGTATAGATGCTGATGGAGGACACTTCTAACATTTTCTCTGAGATGTAAATAGTGTAATGTAATCTCCCAGTTGTGTATTGTGACTTTGTGGGTTCGTGAAATTAAAAGTCCAATTGCACCACTCAAAAATGTTCTTTATTTCCACCGAATTACAATCGGTACACTTGCCGATTACACAGAATTACGTAATGCACACAATTACAATTCACCAGTTCGTCTGTCACAGGTTCACTGCACGCAGTTACGTACACTCCTCCGATGCACGTTCACAGTCCGTTCTTTCACTGGGCGCTCTCACGGCTGCTCGCCAAGAACTGACTGGCCTTTTTATACAGGATGTTACAAAAAGGTACGGCCAAACTTTCAGGAAACGTTCCTCACACACAAAGAAAGAAAATATGTTATGTGGACATGTGACCGGAAACGCTAAATTTCCATGTTAGAGCTCATTTTAGTATTTCTCTTAAAATGTAAATTGAAATCATTCGTGCAGACAATTGTCAAAATACCCCATTGTGGTTCATGCACGATGGAGCTCCTGCACATTTCAGTCGAAGTGTTCGTACGCTTCTCAACAACAGATTCGGTGACCAATAGATTGGTAGAGGCGGACCAATTCCATGGCCTCCACGCTCTCCTGACCTCAACCCTCTTGACTTTCATTTATGGGGGCATTTGAAAGCTCTTGTCTGCACAACCCAGGTACCAAATGTAGAGACTCTTCGTGCTCGTATTGTGGACGGCTGTTCTCCAGGGCTGCATCAGCGCATCAGGGATTCCATGCGACGGAGGATGGATGCATGTAACCTCGCTAACGAAGGACATTTTGAACATTTCCTGTAATAAAGTGTTTGAAGTCACGCTGGTACGTTCTGTTGTCGTGTGTTTCCATTCCATGATTAATGTGATTTAAAGAGAAGTAATAAAATGAGCTCTAACATGGAAATTAAGCGTTTCCGGACACATGTCCGCATAACATATTTTCTTTCTTTGTGTGTGAGGAATGTTTCCTGAAAGTTTGGCCGTACCTTTTTGTAACATCCTGTATATAAACGAGGCTTTAGCAGAGAGTAAAGGGAGAGAAGTGGCGGGGTCCCACGGAAGCATCCCCGTTAGTAACGGCGGTAAGAGCGCAGGTGCCAGAGGGGCACGTTGCAGAAAAGGGTAGTGTCCGGGGGTCCAGCCATTACCGGAGAGGCCCTGGATGGATCGCCGGGGTATAGAAGGAGGGATTAAATGATTAGTGCTTAATTTAGCGCCGGCTATGGCGCGCCGGTCGCTCGGTGCATACAGCGGTCGTTAGGAGGTCGAAACGCGCGAATACTTCAGAGAAGTGCAGGTGTAATACTTCAGAGAAGTATTCGCGCAGGGTTTCGAGGTGTGTAGGAGCAGCAGTGATCTGAAGTTCAAGGAGTTTGTGACTGAGTCGGTCTATGTGCGTCCTGGTCTGAGAGTGAGAGCTGCTGATGTGTTCCTGTAAGTCATTGAACTTCTGGTTGATGGCGTCCTGTATAGCGTCTTGTAGTTGCTTGGTCAGAGATGAAATGGTGTTAGTAAGCGTTCGAAAGGAGGAGGTAGCTTACTCTTGGTGTGATGTGAGGTTGTCCGTCGTCTGCTGGTGTGAAGTCACGAGTTTGTCGTCGAGGTCAGTTACTCTGGCGTAAGTGGCGTCGTGTCTTGAGTGGCTGGCGGCGAGTGAGTCCTCCAAGTGCCCCAGGCGAAGACCAATGTTCAGAACCTCAGAGTGGAGGTCCTGAACTTCGGCTGTAGGAGTCCCTTGGATGGAGGCGGCGCGTCCGTTTACCAGTTGCTCCTCGATGGAATGAAGCCGACGGTTGACCTTCTGAACTTCATCCTTGAGGCAGTCCAGTGCTGGGCTCCAATAGGCTGTATCGTTGGAGTGAGCCGTTGGAGGTGTGATGAGCGAGTCCTGGCGTGGGCGAGCGGGGCACTGCGCCTGTCCTGTAAAGTGGCCGTAGCCATTGCAGGTGGCGCAGTACCGGTGGCGGCGTCGAAGATCGTGCTGCTGGCATTCCCCGGTGAGAGTCGCGGCACCACAGTAATGGCACCGAGGGGTTGCAGTGCAAGTGGCGGCTGCATGTCCGTACCTGCAGCATCGACGGCAAGGTGCTGGGCGCTCGGAGCGGCTTGCCTCAATTTTGAGACACTGCCCTAACAAGGGCAGGCCCATCCTCAAGGCCGCGCTCATGTCGGCTTCGTCTTCAAGCTGTAGGCGGACTAGGGATGTAGTGCGGCCTCTTAAGGTGATGCGGCTGGCCCTCAGGACCGAGGGCCACTGATGTTGTGCGGCGGCGAGAATGAACCTGCAAGGCAGGTAACGAGGCACATCCGTTACGACTACAAACGCGATTCGAGGCGGCCAAGCTTGCTCGGCGGGTGGCGGTGTTGTGGTTCTCGTAGCTGGGGCTGCTGCTGCGGCGTAGGTTGCTGTTGAGGTTGAGGTGACTTCTGGGGTGGACGTTTGGTTGGCGCGCGTGTTGCTGGAACTGTGAGGCGGTGTCAGCTGGCGATGAGAGGCTGAGTCTGGTGATGTGGGAGGCCTCCTTGGGGAGGGACTCGCCAACTACAGGCCTTATATAGGGAAGATCGCCGTTTCTGGAAACTTCGCGGCGCGCACAATTATCTCGAGGTTTCGACACGTCTGGTGGGTGGGGAAAAAGACGGTACAGGGCTCCCGCCGTTTTCCTTATCATCCCTTCAGTTAGCGACACGAGACAAATGGGTAGGCGTGGTCTCAATCCTTCCTCTCTGGCCCTACTGCCGGCCGGCTCTCTAAGGAGTTCCGACGTTCTGGTGACAGTATTATATTCTGCCAAAGCTGCACGTGTGCCCTATTATTGGTTCAAAAGTTATGACCTATTTGAAATGGTCCAGATTTATATGAATTGCACGTGTAATGTCAATAAAATTAAATAGGTGTACATATTTAATAAGATAAAACTTAAAACCATCAGTGTTGTTATTTTTAAACTTTACATTAGACATTTAAAAGAAAAACAGTCCACTTTTATAAGTTTTTGTTCGGAAATACTGGCACATTCACTCTTTCTATTTCTTTTGTTTTCCTGTCACATGAGTCCTGCTATGCTAAATAGTCTTTCAGAGAAAACTGGTGCAGGTGTAATACACAAATATTTGCGGGTAATTTTATTTACCTCTGGAAATTTTGAAATTGTTTTCCAATATTCCAGTGTACTAAAAGAGTAGGTGTCAAGGCGTCGTTGATATACGCAGTGAACTGGTAACTGGCAGTAATTTTGACACACGATTTTTTCCTTGCATAATGTTGCTGTGTACCACATTCCTGGAAATTTCTCGGGCTTTGCAAAGTTCTACTTCCAGCCTTATGTTCCCAGCAGTTATAAAATAAAATAAAAGTTGCAGAATCAGCACCGAAATAGTGAAAAAATATCGAGCGAATTTTCTAAAGTATATCTCCAAGTCGATCGACGACCCATTACTAATTTAAATGATGCTGAAATGAACCCAGTGTCCATAGAGCTTAAAGTTACCCGACATTAACAGAAACAGCGGAGTAAACCTTATCCACAAATTTCACGCTAACCGAGATTCAAACTCTGTATCTCTTGAACGAGGGTCACATATGCTACCACATACAGAACAGAGGCTGGCTCAAGAGAAGTATGTGGGATTTATGGTGGACAAAGCGGCGCCCGGGTGTATTTTTCCGGTTTCCTCCGTCATTTATTCCTCGAATTGTACAATAATAACCTTTCTTTTTATACATTTGGCAGTTATTTTGTATAACCTTTTACCTCACTCTCATATCCTTCATACGTAAAGGAAGAACAGAGAAAGAAGTAGTCACCAGTCCTTAAAAGACTTTGCTTATCCCTTAAAGCCTACTGTATTCGTCTATTTCTGTTTTACTACAAAACGTGTAAATGTGCATAAACTGTCTTGTCTTGTACGAGGGTGTGTCCTTAATTTTAATCATCACCATTTAAAAATGTGATAGGGAGTTTGTGTTGATATGTGCTTGTTCACGTAGTCACGCTGTGTTGTCAAATTGGTGACCACGCAACGGATACTTCATTTCCGGGAACAAGAAAAAGTCACTTGGTGCGATATCAGACATTCTGTAAGGTCCTAAAGTCACATTCCTTTGTATTGTCAACTGCAACTTGAGGTGAATGAGCTGGTGCATTGTCAGACAGAAGACGAACAACTTAGGAGAGCATACCGTGTCGTTTCTTAATCAGAGCTGCTCTTAACTTGTCCAGTAGTATCTGGCAGTGATGGTTTGACCCTTGCCAAGATAATCTGTAAAGACGACTCCACTACAGTCCCAGAAAACTGAAAGCATGACCTTCCCAGCCGACTTTTGCACCTTTGCCTTTCTGGAAGGCGGAAATCGGGATGTTTCCATTCCATGCTCAGGTTTTTGTCTCTGGTTCATACTGATAGATTCAGGATTCATCCATGGCTACCAGATGATCAGTACAATCATCTTCATCCTGTTCCAACAGCATCAACATCTGTCTTGAATGTCCCCGCTCTTGTTTGCTTTTGCAAAGGGGTTAGCAAACGTGGAGCACACCTTAGACATGTGCAGTTCGTCATGAATTATTTTTCACACACTACCATAACTAAGATGTGTCTCATTCATGATCATTTGGATGTTTCCTCGTCTGTCTTCCAGTATTAAACACTCCACTTTCTTCACTGTGACAACTGACGGTCTGCCAGCTCTTGGCTCATCTGTCAGGGACGTGTGACCAGTTTGAAAATTCAAGTGTGGGGGGCTGCACACACATGCCATCTGCGTCGTCTTCAGGTTATACAGAATCGCTTCATGCGCATCGCTACCAACGCTCCATGGTTCATCCGTAATCAGCAGCTCCATCACGAACTAGGACTGTTACCTCTTCACGAATACATTCGCAGGATCGCTCGTCGTTTCTTTTCCACGCTGCAAGAAGTTCCAGGAGCTGTGCATTATCGCATAGGCGTCCGCACACGCCAGCCTTCACGCTTGAAGAGGAGACTACCACAGGACCTGCTTCTAAGTGATACATCAGATTCGAGTGATTCTACTGCTTGATGTCTGTCTTACATCTTCAATATACATAATTTCTCAGAGAGTATTATTGGAGTTCTAACTTAATGTAGGTAGGGGGCAGCCTGTTTAGCCTACCCCTGAGTGTTATTGTTCTTATTGTACTGTTACCTCCTTTTCACTCTGACCTCTAAAGCATTGTACCTTTGATCGATCGGTAAAAAAATTCCTTTTCCACCTCACAATAGTGTCATACGATGGGAAATCACTTCCATAAGCAGCTGTCATCTCAGCGTGGCTTTCCCGTGCAGTTTTGCCCTTCAAATGCAGGAACTTGATCACACTACGAGCCTCAATTTTCTCCTTCTTACACCTTATTCTCTTCTGGCACTCACTGTACATAAACAAAAGGACTCAGCGATAAGCTTACCTAAACAACCCTGTTCCCATATATTTACATTTTTTGCCACGTAGTGCAATAGTAGAGAAAGACTGCATTATCTCTGTTTACGTACAACAAATGTAAACAGTGGCATATGCACTTGCTATTTTGATGGCTTCTCTGTAAGGTGCACAAAACAAATGAGCGTTCAGCGTTTTACAGCAAATTTACTGCAAAACTTATGTTCCAGATGCCTTTCCACATACGTCCAAAATCCAGTATGTTACCTTTTGGACAACCGTTCTATAGAAAGGATTACTTCTTGAGCCAACATTTCGTGCAGTGTGATTTAAATTCGCTTCCGTTTGCAGATCTGTTAAAAGGGACTCTGCTACGTGGGTCTTTTCGTTTATTTATCTAAGCCCCTGTCTGCATTAGGCCAAACAAACATTGACTCGTTCCCAGCTTACGTCCACTTGTTCCTCCTAACTTTCCTTAAGCTTCAGAAAAAATAAACGGAACGACAGATTAATCGCATTCCCTTTTAAAGAACCATTTGCAGCAAAAATCTCTTCCTTTATGAAAAACTCGTTCCAAGAAAAAGAAACGTACGGCTTATCAATTTACAAGCGAAACTCTCCTGAAGGAAATTACTCGTATCTCGATAATTGATTGCTGCCGTGCGTGCGGTGGAGACTGAGAAAATTTTAAGTATTACATACAGTTGGTAATGCTGACTGGAACGTTACGTTCCTGGAGGGAAATTATTTTTACACTGCTTCACGTTGTAATGTCAGCAGAAAGTGCAGCATTGGTGTTTAGAGAGCAAAACTGATCACTAAAACCCCGGTCACTAATAATTCAGAAATATGCATTGTTGAGATGTCGGCCTGTCAATTTGCTTTTGTTTCCTACTACGGAGTGGCGCAAAAAATGTCACCCACTGAAATTGTGTAATAAATATGTTAATTAATTGTTCTTTCTAACTGGCCGTGTGTAGGCTAGAGTATGGAAAGATAGTCAGACAGAAAATTCAATGCCATTGCCGGGATTTGAACAACGTATCTTCTGGTCTCCGTCCAGACGCTCTAACCATTGAGCTACTATAGCCAACGTGCCGACATGACATTCAATTCTCCAACTGACTCGTGTTTTTCCCGGTAAACCACTAGAAGTTCTCATAAACACATGAGACAACAACCTTAACGGCGACTTACTATGCTGTAAGTACTTTAAGGCCCGGGCTTTATAGTTAACCACTGTTAGGTACAATTAATGGAAATTAGTTGTTCTTTCACACTAGCCGTGTGTAGGCTAAAGTATGGAAAGATAGAGTCAGACTGAAAAATTCAATGCCATAGCCGAGATTTGAACCACGGATCATCTGGTTGCCTTCCAGCCGCTCTAACCCTTGAGCTACTATAGCCAATGTGCCGATATGATATTAAATTCTCCAACTGACACGTGTATTTCCAGGTTAATCACTTAAGAGTTCTCATAAACAAATGAGACAACTACTTCAATGACGACTTACAACGTTAGTACTTTAAGGCACAGGCTTTATAGTTAACCACAATAGTTCAATTAATGGAAATTAATTATTCTTTCATACTGGCCATGTGAAGGCTAAAGTATGGAAAGATAGAGTCAGACTGAAGAATTCAATACCATAGCCGGGATTTGAACCACGTATCTTCTGGTTGCTGTCCAGCCGCTCTAACCCTTGAGCAACTATGGTTAACGTGCTGATATGACATTAAATTCTCCAACTGACTCATGTTTTTCCCGGTAAACCACTAGCAGTTCTCATAAACACATGACAGAACTACCTTAATAGCGACTTACAACATGTAAGAACTTTAAGGCCCGGGCTTTATAGTTAACCACTATTAGGTCAATTAATGGAAATTAATTATTCTTTGACACTGGCCGTGTGTAGGCTTAAGTATGGAAAGATAGTCAGACAGTAAATGCAATGTCATAGCCGGGATTTGAACCACGGATCTTGTGGTTGCCATCCAGCCGCTCTAACCCTTGAACTACTATGGCCAACGTGCCGACATGACAGTAAATTCTCCAAGTGACTCGTGTTTTTCATGGAAAGATGTGTTAATTGCGGGTTGTCAACGCTGGAATGATGTGATAGTTAGCCGTAGTTCGTGCATGGTTCAACAGATCGTCAATATCGCGCATGCGTGATTCCACTGCTTCAGATTAGTAAAATGGCGGACAAAGGCCGGTTGACGCTAGAAGAAAAAGTGAAAACTGTTTTGTTTTACGTGTAAAAAGAGAGCAGCAGAGACGCAACGACGTTTTTGAGTTCATTTTCATACGAGATGGCCACCTGCAAACAATGAAACAATTTGAAACTGATGGCCATATTTTACAGCGAAAGCGACCTCGTGTCAACACGGTCCGTACTCCAGAGAATATCGAGGCTGTGAGAGTGTCTTTGACACGAACTCCCAGGAAATCCACGAGACGAGCTTCAGCCGAATTGGGCATCTCACGCCGTTCGATTCAAAGTATACTTCAGGCTAACGTGAAATTATTCCCATACAAAAATGACAGTGTTACACAGGGCACGAGAACCTCCTGCTGTTGTACAGAGAAAAAGTTAGAGAATGGGGATGCCATATCAGTCACGGAATCATTGGGCCAATCTTTTTCAGCAGCACAGTTAACAGTGGGCGCTACTTGGGCCTGTTGCAGAACAACTTTCTTCCGCAACTTTATGCAACAGGGTTACCAATGGAGACTCAGTGGTTTATGCAAGATGGAGCTCGTCCACATACAGCAAACGTTATTCTGGATTTCCTGCACCAACTATTCGGGCTCCGTGTGAAGTCCCATCGATATCCTGAATGTTTTCAGGGCGATTCAATATGGCCACCATACTTCTTCTTCTTCTTCTTCCTCTTCTTCACTTCATGGCATAGGCAATCAAGTGCCTGTTCCGCCTTCCAAGTCCTCCAGCCATCTTTTCCTGGACTGCCCACCGATCTACGTTTCGGATGATACTGTAATATTCGTTTTGTAAGTCTATTATCTGGCATTCTTTCAACATGTTCCTTCCATTTTTGTTTGAGATTTTTTAACCTATCATTCGTACTAAAAATGTCCAGCTCTTCTCTTATATTTTCATTTCTTATTAAATCTCTCTTCGTGCATCCTTTCACACTTCTCAAGAATTTCATTTCAGAAGCGTCTATTTTACTCTGTTGCTTTTTAGTTAACGTCCAAGTCTCACTTCCGTATGTCAGTATAGGTACAGCCATAACTTTGTAGAACTTTAATTTTGTTTCTTTACGTATTTTGTTTCTAAATGTTCTATTTATTGCTACATACACTCTTTGAAATTTGCATATTTTATTGTAGACTTCATATTCCTTGTCATAACATCAGTTCCCAAGTAGTAGAAATAGCTTACCTGTTCAACGCAACGATTATTTATAACAATTTTTGTTCTAATTGGCTCTTTCCCAATGAATGCCATTACCTTTGATTTTATATTATATTGCTTACAAAATTCACTAAGTTTAAAAATAGATTTTTGCAGGGCAGACTCGCTATTTTGTATAATAACTAAGCCGGCAGCAAACAATAAAATGTTTAAAAAGTTTTTATTTGAAATTTTAAAACCTACATTCACTAGCTGCTTCCATTTTCACACTAGGTTGTCAATGTAAATACTAAAAAGTGTAGGTGATAAAGTACACCCTTGTCTGACACCCTGATTAGTAAGAATTGTTTCAGAAATTTTACCATTGTTCCTCACATTTATTTTTGTTTAGTAGTAGAAGCATTGTATCATTTTTACTAATTGTTGTGGATATTCTCGTTCTTCCAATATTTGCCACAATTTGCATCGGTTTACCCTATCGAAGGCTTTTTCAAAGTCAACAAACGCCGCCATATAGCCCGGATATTAATCCCTGTGATTATTTCTTATGGGGATGTTTGAAGGAGACAGTCTACCGCAACAAACCACGCACTCTAATACAAATTCGAGCGGCTATCACTACCGTTTTACAGGGAATAACACAAGACATGTGTCGTAGAATGGTCGGAAACGTCACAGTTCGTCTCGAAGAGGAGGTACGTCAACAAGGTGGACATACTGAACATATACTGCACGCTCACTGAGTATACACATTCTGATGATTAATGTAAAAATGATAATATTGACATGCTTTGGTTATATCAACAAATTTTTAATGTATGACATTTCGTGCGCTACCCTGTATATTGCTGGGTATGTAAATTCAGTTGCAATTGATAACTGAGGGATTTGGCTTTGTGGAATGACATCACAAAGTTCAGGAGTACTTCGACCTATTAAACATGCAGTATGAGGCGTACCAGGGGGAGAAATGAGCTTAGAGCAGGGGTGGTTCCTCCATAAGGTTGCAGGTTTGCGCTACACCCACTGATTCTGAATATACAACAGGTGCATTTTGCACATTAAAGCTGTACTTGTTTGCATTGTTTTATATACAAACATGTTTCAATTACGCTTATAGTCTGTAGCTGCCCATGACCCAGAAGTCGAAATAAACAGTGATTAGTTGTAGGAGCCGCAGGTTTGTAGCGAAGAGTTAACCTAAGATTTCGCCCAAATGTAGGCTCTCTGAGGGGGTTGCGGGAAGGTGAAGAGATGGAGGTTGCTTAAATGGAGGTTTATAAACCGAGCTCCTTCTACTCTTAGCAACGGCTATAGCGTGACCTTCAGGCTCAGCTTCTGTGTGCTCTGCTTTTCGAACACAGGGAGAATTTAATTAAATGCATGGAGGTTATTCAGAAGAGAGCTCTGTTAAACAACAACGCCACACTTGTTAAGGCTTCTGGGTTTATGGCCACTTTGAAAGATGATAATTTTGTATTCTGGCTGTCTTTCTTCTACAAGATCATGCCACATGGGTACATTTTGTACAATCAGCTACAGAAACGAGACTGCAATGCCACGTTTGCCATCGCCCAGCATTTAAAAGGGAAGTGCAAAAGGTAAGAAATAGCGTGGATATCGAGGAACACGAAGGAACTGCAATTAAGAGGAGAAGAATAGAAGATCATGATGTAAAAAGAAGAGAATCTCTTGAAGTATGTGACATTCTTAGAGAAGCAAAGGACAGATTTAGCTTCACGGGGTATCTGGTAGCCTCAACTTTGTTTCATCAAGAAAATTTCTAAGACATTTTCAGAGGATTCCCTTAGAGAAACAATAAGGTTCTATCCTTTTATCATTGGAACAAACATTCGTAGAGAACTGACTGTAATTTACAGTCGAGAGGAATTTCGTGGAATGTCCGGCGCTATGTGCTTGATGGACTTCAATAAGGAAAACAATTTATGTGCTACATTCAGCGAATATGTCAAACCTTCCGAGTACTGTTAACTATGCCAATGTGTACCGCTGAAGCAGAATGCTTTTTCTCAACTTTAAAAAGAATAAAAACTTTCCTTGGGAACACAATGTCACAGGACCGATTGTCAGCATTAGCAATGCTTTCAATTGAGAGAGATTTTGTTATGAAGATCAGCGACTTCAACGCAAAAGTTATCGATAGATTCGCCAGGTCTAAGGAGAGTAGAGCAGAGAATCTGTATAAATAGGTGAGTCATTACTACTCTGTATTTTATTTTTCATCTGTGCACCACCAATAATTTAACCCACCAGCCGCCACTGGCTTAGAGTATATTAAGGGCAATCAGATCGAGGACACTCACAGTAGAGGGTACGGTCCTTAACTGTATCAGGAATTTTGGCCATTGGTGTCGAACCCACGATCTCCAAATATAGTATGTTTCAAAAATAGTATTCAGTATCCATACATTAAATGCAAGTCCTTTCAAATTTTCCTCAGATTTATTATAAAACAATAACCACCCTAATTGTGTCTAAATAGCTGTTACGAATTTCAAGATCGGTTAGAATGTGAAAGTAGGTTGTGTTTAACTCATAACTTTATGAAAGTCTGTACTAATACTCGGATTGTATAGCTTTATCAAGTACATAGATTAGCATAGAGTAAAGGATAGTAATCAGTGGCTTGGTTTATTGTAGTCGTTGTCATTTTGTTGATTAATTGTGTTTGAGAAGCAAATTGTAGGTACCAGCAGGAACCAATAAATCAATTGACTTGTGGGAAGAGCACGGGAAGAAAAAAAAAAAGAGGACCTATTTCTGTAGCAAGGAATAATAATCTGTACCAGGAACGCGACCGGAGTATCAGGATATATTTCTGTCCTCCCCGCCCTCTCTGTTTGCAAAACGTCAACTTGTATGCATATTCAGAAGTCCCTAACTAGCTTCGTAATTCTGTCAACCAGTTTCTTTATTGTTGCCTTTTGTGACTAATTTCCTTTCGGGAGACAAGAAAAGTCCTATCGACTGTTTAATTATTCTGTACTATTAGCTTAGCATCACTCTAAGTTCCTTTGTTTTTATAGTTAATACATATGGAACCGAGCAGATGGGTGAATTGATAACGTCTGTGTCCCTCCTCCCTGAGGTCCCAGCTTCAAATCTTTTGGTACGATCAAGTCACTAATATAAATACCGAATTAAATATTTAATACTATTATCTTAACTTTTACCTTAAGTCCGAAACAAATGTAAATGTGAAAATATATAATAATAGGTAATGCCCTGCCATCTGTTTATCAATAACCAAAGTAGGCAGTCCTGACTGCAGCCTTTTTAATACTGAACCAAATCTACATTCAAAAGGAGAACATTTTTCTCAATCTTAATTGTATTTTTATTTTTTACAAATTATCTACCAACTCTAATTACAAACAAAACATGTTCAGGAAAATGCTTGAATGTAGTCATTACCTTCAAGGAAACTATGTTAAAAATCTAATTGGCAGTGAGCAAACTTTCCACTGCCAGGAACAATTTAAAGTGATGAAGATGTAAGAAAAGTTTTAAAAATTTCAATTTTCAGTATCACACAGTCACGCATCTCCATTTAAAAGTTGCGTTTGGGTGTTTAAATAGAATTGTGCCCGCCTCGGTAGCGTGGTGGTAGCTCACGTTCTAGAGGCCCCGAGTTCGAATCTCGGTCAGTATGGGTTACCTGGATAAGGTTTTTACGGGGTCTTCCCTTATCCTACAAGACGAATGTCGGGTAACTGTAAGCTCTATAGACCCGTAGCATTATTTCACCCATTTAATTCATCGTCCCCTATGACTTGACATGGGAGGACGTAAAATACAAACAAAAAAGAAGAAGAAAATAATTGTATGGTGATTCTACAAACTTTTGCGCCTTTTCCGCCATGAAAATTAACGTAAATTTGTTTTTCAAATGTCGTCGAAATCTTGGAGCTGAAAAACCTTAAAGTGGGTGTGTGGGAGGGGGAGGGGGTACTTACGCGGAGGTCTGCCTATGAAGAAATAAATTACATTTAGTACCAAATGCTTCATTTATAGTTTAGCGTGTTGGCAAGGTTGTTATAGCGTCCCATTTCATGGAACATTTCTTGCTTTTATTTATTTTATCAAAAGTATTTCTAACGATTTTTATTAAATTGCTATAAATTTGCTATATTTTAATGATAAATATCATATGAATTCTTAGAAATGGCCTCTGAAGTACTTTTTCATTCTGAATAACTTTTATCTGATTGATAAACCTTAAGATATTGTCACCGTATGGCATTGTTGTGCTGCTGCCACAGGCCGGAGCCGGGCGCTTGACAGGACAGAAAAGAACCGAGAGAGGCTCCAGAACGTTCTGCCCATTGTTGCTGTCGCTAAAGTTCTGGAAAGGTCTGCGGCTTTTTAGAAACAATTGCTGGGGAGGTATAAATACCTGCAAGGTGTTCGAATCGGCAGTTGTTTGTTGCTTATTACGACAGTTGACGGTTGAAGTTTACCGCAGTGATTTCTTTCATTTGTTTTCGTGCAGCAAAACACCAAGTCAGCTTCGAAGAAAGCTGATTGTCAGTTTAACGTTTTCTGCTGTAGCAAAAGTCGTTCTAAGTTTCTGCAAATTGGATTGCCGAATCTAGGTAACACACGCAGGCACAATATTGTGACACTGTTGTTTCGTAGAATTAAAAGTCTTGCTTGCAGAAATGTAAAAGGCTCTCTATTAGAAGTAAAATAAGAAAAGTATTAGAAGTATGTTTTGTACAACCCTAACAGCAGAAGAATGACGTAACATACACAAACATAGAATTCAAGGTCTCTCGTTGCTTCACCACACGTAAACAAACGAGAGAAATCACTTGTGGTACACTTCAAATAGGTGCACACACAATTAACAACTCACTAACAATTGACTAGCAACTAACACTTTGCCGGCTTTTATACCTCCAGCCATTATTCTAGAATTCATTGGATCGTTCGATAACAATCACAATGGCAGCGGGAAATTCCAGACTATCTCTGTCTCTTTCTCTCTCTGTTTCCCTCTCCCTGTTTCTAGGCAGGCGTCTAGCTCCGCACCCATGCGCCAGCCGTGGCTCGCCACACAGCAATGCTTCGGCGACAATATTGATAGAGTCGTAAAGTCTGTTTAGTTAACTCGTGTGCACGTCGGCCGTCTCTTTTGACGAACCCTTATAATCGTTTTACAACACCGGCCCTCCTTCTCCCAGACCTTTCTGCAAGGTTGCCACCTTTCTCGATACGTCATGGGAATCGTACGAGGTTTCGTCTAAATAAATTATCTTATGTCCATTACTGCGAAACTTCCTTAGTTTTGACGATATATATTGCCAAGCTACAATTCTACTGGATTCCATAATAACTCTTATCTTATTCAAAGTGCGGTATTTGAAACCCACCTCCTTGAGGAGACCGCGCAAAGTACAGTGCCCATAAGGAAAATCACAAATTTCTTGCAAATGTGTAAGCAATTCGTCTAAGGTGGGCGCTCTCACTTTTGCATAGAATCTACAAATTTCTTGACGAATTAAATCGCATATGAAATTATCTACTTTGGAGAAAGGTTTCCTTTTGTTTTCACACTTGATCGACGTCTTTGTTATTCCTTTCGTCACAATATTTCTTACTGTATTTGCGTAAATAACCAGAATTTATCATCAGTTTCATTGCACGACCCCTTACCAAGATTATTTTTCAGCACACATCTATATGTGTTCAAAACAGGCGCTTGAATTTGCTTAGAAACAGTTCCCGTTATAACTTTGTGTTGTGAGGCTTTTCCAGTAACATAACTCGCCTCAGTTATTCACACTATTGTCATCACTTTGATTATTTGCACTTGGTTGAAAGTTATCTACTACTTCATTTGCATTTACCACTGTATTTCCCTCCCACGGACTCCACATCGTGACACATAACGACTTTCTGCAGGTAATGAAACAGATCAACTGGAAGTTGGAACTTTGGCAACTGAGACTCCACCTGGAGTAGACTGCGAATGTCATTTCGAGAAAATTAGGGTTGCTATTGGTCCTCAAAGACAGTGTTCCATTACTGAAGTGTGGGGATAGATTTATGACGGTCATTAGTGGGCGGGAGGGTGAGTTCCCTTTTAGGGGCAAACTGCACACGCGTTCACTAAACAGACTCTATTAGGCAAAAATATAGATTTGCTTAAAGTGCAGAACTAATGTTAAATACATTCTTTTAGAGTCAATAATTTGTAAAATGTGGCTTCTTCTTGGTTTGAATTTTTCAAATGGTGCGTCATTACTGTCTTTATTGCCTTATTACGCGTTTTCCTTTCCTCTCCATCCTGGGCATTCAAAGAGAACGGAATTTTAAAGCTATCACAATGCAACCAGCTCTAGAAATATTTGATATCGCCTAATCCTACTGTGTTCTTCTATACCCATTTTGCCTGCAAATATCTATCCTAATTAACAAGCAGGCATCAGAATTTTATTCCATCAATTCGCTTTATAAATAGACAAACAATGCACGCCTGGCACTGTAAACTAGGAACAAAATATAAAATCAAATTTAATTGCCTAATTTTGGAATTTATCATCAATTTATGATTAAACCCTGTATGTCACTCATGAAAATTAGCGCATGGTCGGACTAATTGTTGACTCGTGCCACAGTGTAGAGGATTATATACCTGTTACATAAATTACTATTATACGTAGATTATAAGATAATCGGATTGTCATCAGAATGCTAACGAGTTAACAATATATTACATGCACGCTGATTCTGGATTTGTCTACTGATTATAGAACGTATATTGCACTGGCAGTTGCTTTATGAGGGATGCAAGGAAAAGTTTTATGTTAGAGATACATTTGGAAAATGGAAAATATCACATTGCGAAATTTAGTTATCCCAGGTTTGAGATATTTTTCTCGTTGTGCCTAAAGGCGGTCACAAAATGTTAAGAGCAGTTTGTTGAGCAATGTGAAGAGAAAGTCATGTAAACATAGCAGATATATTTGTAATGTTTAACGTCTTTTATCCAGGCAAAGTCTTATCAGAGGTTGAAGGAAGAAAACTAATTGAAATTATGTTTAAAACCTCCCTGGGTTCCTAGAGCTTAGAGTTTACCTAGCATTCGATTTCCAAGGTTAAGGGAAACCCCCGAAGAATCCTGTATCTGTTCATATCCTACTGCGAAATATTAGAAAAATAACTGGATTTGTTTTTAATTTCGTGGGCTTCATATATTACGACTTCAAAAATTTGTTTAATGTTGTTGGGACACACGTTCCTGATGAATGTATTTTCAGCTGTTTTAAATAACTGCTTTATTGTTGTCAGGTGAAAATGGTATACTTGTTTTCCATGCTTGGCGGATATTTATTGATAGAAATAATTATTTCTTCCACACTAACCGTGTGTAGGCTGAGGTTTGCATGAGTAGAGCTAGACTGAAAAGTTCAATGCCATAACCGGGATTTGAACCACGTATCTCCCGCTTTCCGCGCGGTTGCTCTAACCCACTGAGCTACTATGACCAACTTGCTGACATGACTCCAACTGACTCGTATATTTCCCGGTAGACCACTAGGGGTTCCCGTATGCTATGAGACACGCCCCTTCTGTGGCGACTTACTATGCCATAGCCGGAATTTGAACCACGGATCGCACGCTCTCCGTACGGTTTCTCTAACCTCCTGTCGGCACGTTGGCCATAATAGCTAAATGGGTTAGAGCAATCACACTGCAAGCAGGAGATACGTATAGATCCCGGCTATGGCATTGAACTTCACAGTCTGGCTCTACTCATTCAAAATTTTCATTTAATTTCCAATAAATTTTGCTTGTGGAATGAAATAACGTGCAGTACCCGGTATGAAATGTTTTTATCAGATCTACTAAATTTAAAAGTGGTATAAACCTTTCAAAGAGGGGCAAGAAGACTTTGGCTCCTACCTAGGGTAACGCTTGGATACCCTCGGACATCAGTTACTGATGACTGTGTGGAAGAAGTAGAAGTCTAAACACCATCAGAGAAGTTCATCAGAATTGTAACACTTCACTCGTGTAAATTTCATCACGATAATTCTGAGGCTCACGCCTCAATGCTTGTTCACCATTTTGTGACAAATGACAAACAGTTATGTTACCTCAGCTATAGTGTTCGCTAGTCATGGCCTCCTGCGACTTTTTCTGTTTCCGTGGCTGAAGAGTACCATATGAGGAAGTACCACTGGTGAAACAAAACAGAATCGCTGAAGGAGCTGACGCCATAATAAAAAGTGAGTTGCAGAAGTGCTTCCAAGATTGGGGAAAAAAAAAAAAAAAAAAAAAACGTTGGCACAAGTATTTTTTGAGTTGGATTACTTTGAAGAGCACAGTGTTGATATTGAAGAATAAATATAGGTGTTTAAAGGAAAAGGAAATACCCGCTATTTGCTCTCAACTTCGTGCACACCCACCCACACACACTCTCTCTCTCTCTCTCACACACACACACACACACACACACACACACACACACACACACACACACACAAACAAACAAACACAACGTATATACATGAACCAAAACAGGTTATATTGGTCAAAAGTTTTAAATTTATTAGTAAAATTAAGTGCCAACTATTTTTAAAGGACTAGAGTATTTGCAGACAGCTTAGGAAGTTAGTAAGTACCTAGTGGGTCCCAGATGAGTTCCAGGAGTGAACTGCGAACTTTTAAATGAAATCATGATACAAATTTTGAACTTTCTACAACCTTATGCAAAGAAGATACGGCGAGTTTCAACTGTTAACAATACAAGAAGCCATGAATGCTGCTCAAAAAACAAATCTAGTCTTTATTTCTGAAGAATATTACCAACTATGGAAAATCTCGGCGAAGAGTCAAGAATGCAAGTGTTATTTGTGGTTTTATGTGGTAATAATGATAGATATGTGTAATTTTTAATCAGATGAATCCAGATAGATTGATAACATAGATAAAAACTATAATAGGTTGAATCCTGAAGACAAAAAGAAAGTATAGAAGTCCATTCACACATGCACAAGGGGATTACAATAATCAGTAAATTAAAAATAAACAGATAGTTTTAAAAATAAGTTTTCAGATATTTCGTCTTGCCCGCCTCGATGGGGCACACGATAGGGCGTCTGTCTCACGTTCAAGAGTTCGAATCTTGGTGAGAATGGGCTGCCTGGATAAGTATTTTTCCTATTTTCCCTACTTATGAAATAAGAATCTAGGGTAACTCCAATCTCTATAGACCCTAGGCTATTGTACGATAGTATCATTTCATCCATACCAATCATCGTCTGATACGATATAACGTTGGAGGACGTAAATTAAAAAACAAGTAACCCTTATGCCTTACTCAAATTTTTCATTCGTAGTTCAGAAACTATACCCAATAAATTCTCAATTTTTCATTTTAAAAACAGGTTTTTAATGAAACAATGCTAATCCATTAACCACCAGCAGAACATTTTGAATGTATACCGTGTTTCATTTAAACTTCTGAAGTTCACCCCATTTATAGCACTCGGGGCCCTCTTAGATGATGCCCTTTGCTTTGTCTAGGGTGTTACTATGAGGGCTATTCAGTAAAGAATGATCACAATTGTTTTTGCAACGTATCTTCACTCATCCTCATAATTTTGATGGTCCTTCTCAAAATAGTCTCCCCTGAATGCGGTGCAATTGTCCCAGCGTTTCTCCCACTCTTCAAAGACATGCTGGAAACCATTTTTGAGAGATCCTTCAAAATCGCCCCCGCAGCCTTCACCACTGCTTCTGATGATGGATAATGCCTCCCACGAAGGCGTTTCTTCAAGTTAGGTAAATCGAAAAATGTCACATGGGTCTAAATCCGGACTATAGGGAGGGGGAGGGATGCACTTCACGTTGATTTTTGCAAGATATTCAGCAATAACATTGGCAATATGCGGCCGCACATTATCGTGGTGCAGCATCCAGCCTGCTTCACGGAAATGTGGTCTTTTGCGCCTGATATGGACTTGCAATGTTTTCAGGACATCCCTGCAGTATTGTCCAGTTACTGATGTGTGTGCAGGTACAACATGCTGATAAACAATTCCATGAATATCAAAGAATGAGATGACAATAACTTTCCCAGCAGTAGAAATCACTTTTGCTCTTTTGGGGGTTGGTGATGAAGGAGATTTCCACACTGAGCTTTGCTGTTTGCTCTCAGGATCAAAATGATGTAGCCAAGTTTCATCAGCAGTGATTACGTTTGGAAGAAACTCCGGATCTTCCTCTAACATCAACTTAACTGCCTGCAGACCTGCATGCGAATGTCCTTTTGTTCGGGAATCAAAAGTCTTGGAACCCATCGCGCACAAACACGTCTCATGTGTAATGTTTCTGTCACCAACGTGTGGGTGGCACCCAATGAAATGTTCAGTATTTCAGAAAGTGATCTTAAGGCAATTCGTCGATCCTCTCTCACAATGGCAGCAGCAGTGCTGATGTTTTCTTCCGTAAGAAAGCACCTCCGAGCTGTGCTGTAGGGAAGAACAGACTCTCCATAGCCTTCATGTAACATTGTATAGGCCTCAAGTGAAGATTTATTGAGAGATGAAAGCAGAATTTCAAAGTCGCGTATTTTTTCTCGCGTGTTACCTCCATTGCAGGAGTAGGGGATACTGAACATGTCTTAACTTGCCTGGCTCACACAGGAGGGAACTAGGAGAACCCACAATGAAAGTACTACGGCGTGTTTGTTTCACATTAAGCTAACATAATATAATAAGATTGAATTTTAATGCGAAAAATTATGACCGTAAAAAATTATGATCATTCTATATTGAACAGCCCTCGTACCTCCCAACAAAGTAAAAGAAGTCAGGGCTTAACTCTGTTGATCCGGTTAAAAGTTGTGGTCAAATTTCGATACCTATTGTTCCACATGTTGTTTCACTGAAGCTGTGTTGTTTGGAAACCCCAGAAGTAGGCCATGCTCGCGCACCTGGAAACTGGGACTTCGAAATCCTTCCCTTAGGTCACTTTTAATGTTTACATTACGTTCGTATTTCCGCTAATGGACTACGATTGTTTGTCAAATGCTCTTTTCTAATCGAAACAAATAGATTTGTTTTGCACGATTATGTTTTTTTGGTTTCCACCTGCTGTTTTGTTTTGTTTAAATGTTTTATTTTTATCCTCTTTAACCAGCTCCCCTCCCCTCTTCAGAGGTGTAAATGTGACCATAGCCATGTCGGTCGCCATAACATAGTGGGCGGGAAGGCGGGGGTGGGTTGGGGCAAGCTGCAAAATCAATCGGTCCCCGCACTGGAATCAACAAAACTAAATTTGCAACGAGGCTTGGTGCGACAACACTGCGCACCTAATTCAATATTGGCTCCCCCTCTGGCTCAACAACTACAACAGCAACAATAGGTGCGCTCGTCTCGTTACCGCTGACCTCGAAAATACCGGAAACAGGTCACAGGATTGTTAAAATGAACACTGCTTTTATTATTGTAGTGCAGTAATTTTACTTAAGCTAATACTTACCTACGCTTCGAGCTGCATAGACCTGGAGTTGCGGTTACCACCTCTCTTCGGTAAAGAGCGATAGCGTAATGAAGCGAGAGACATCTTCCCTCAAGTTACAGACCAATCAGCTTATTACCTACACTTTCTAAGCTTTTTGAAAAGATTATTCATCAACGTATTTCTCATTTTTTGATCCATAATCAGATAATTCCGTCTTTTCAGTTTGGCTTTCGCCCGAAGCATGCTACCACTCACCAATTGCTCAGAATCACGCAGTCTATTATTCAAGGTTTCGAAAACAGGCAATACACCGTAGCAGCATTCCTAGATATCGCTCAGGCATTCGACAAGGTGTGGCACAGTGGACTACTACTTAAAGCATATCGCATTGGTCTCCCTTATTATCTGATACAAATCATAGCAAGTTTTCTCACCAATAGAACCTTTGTGGTGCGCATTGCTGGTTTCACATCCACCCGACGGCCTATTTTAGCAGGTGTACCTCAAGGTTCAGTACTTGCACCACTCCTCTTTAATATATTCACTTATGATCTTCCTGATATAGCTCCAGTTTGTACGGCGTTATACGCAGATGATACTGCTCTCTATTATTCTCACGCCAATATTCTTCATGCCATTCAGAAACTGCAAATTGCCCTAGATCAATTAGCTCATTGGTTCTCTCACTGGCGCATTTCCCTCAATACTAACAAGACAGAGGTTAAGATCTTCTCTTTACGACCTTATAGGGATCCTCCTTCACTACGGCTGCTGGGGGAACCGCTCTCATGGTTACCAAGCAATGTGCCAGTGAAATACCTTGGGGTGTTACTGGACACCCGACTTACTTGGAACGCCCACATCTGTCGGTCTGTTACGCTTGCGTTTGCCCGGCTATCAAAACTGTACCCTCTACTCAACAGGCGCACTTCACTTGGTTATGAATCCTCCCTGCTTCTTTACACATCTCTAGTCCGTCCTATTTTTACCTATGCAGCTCCAGTCTGGGGTGGCACCTGTAAGACTAATCTCCGCCGACTGCAGGTACTACAAAACAGGGTGCTTCGTACAGTTACAAACGCTCCATGGTTCATCCGAAACCAGCAGCTTCATCATGAGTTTGGTCTTTTACCCGTTCACCAATACATCCGACGCCTGGCACGTCCATTCTTTTACCATCTCCAGGAGGTCCCTGGAGCTGTTACGTACCGTCTCGGCTGTCGCACTCGCCAGCCAACTCGCCTGAAGCGCAGACTGGCCCAAGATCTTCTCCTGAGTGACGTCTCCAGCACAGACTCAGACACGTGATTACTACCATAAGACTTTAAGTTCTCAATTTGTGTTACAGTTATCCTCCATATTTAGTTAGAGGAGTCGTTCATGGCTACCTCCATTGTTATGTGTCCTGTTCCTATGTATCTTATAACAAACATCTGTAAAGCATAATTGCTGATCGATGGATAAAATAAAAAAAAAAAAAAAAAAAAAAAAAGAAGCGAGAGACGTTACGGGCCTCAGAGAACATTACCAGATCTGCCTAGAGAAAATGATGAAAGATCCGACGACGTACCAACCCTATATATGTTGTTGAGTGCAGAGGTTCAACCCAAATAGTCCAGGACCCGTAAGTC
The DNA here is from genome assembly GCA_030765055.1 of Mantis religiosa. Lineage (NCBI taxonomy): Eukaryota > Metazoa > Arthropoda > Insecta > Mantodea > Mantidae > Mantis > Mantis religiosa. Next base: position 11,855,707 of record CM060947.1, on the reverse strand, counting down.
CAAACACCCTGGCCTTCTTCCACCAGGGAGTTACCGAGCGTGGGGCTTTCCATAAAAAATGAAATGTGTAGTGTTTAACGCCCGCTTCTACTACATACGGCACCACAGGCGGTGACACTGATGGTAAAGTCTGTTTAGCTAACGCGTGTGCACGTCGGCTTCTGCCTTTGACGAACCCTTATAATCGTTTTACAACCCCCGAACCTCCTCCCGGACCGCTCTGCAAGGCTGCCACCTATCCCGATACATCATGGGTGTCGTACGAGGTTCCGTCTAAATAAATTATCTTATGGCCATTACTACAAAACTTTGACAAATATATATATCGCCAAGCTACAATTCTATTGGATTCTATAATAACCCTTATCTTATTCAAAGTGCGGTATTTGAAACCCAGCTCCTTTAGGAGACCGCGCAAAGTGAAGCGCCCATAAGGCAAATCACAAATTTCTTGCAAATGTGCAACCAATTCGTCTAAGGTGGGCGCTCTCCCTTTTGCATAGAATCTATAAATTTCTCGGCGAATTAAATCGCATGTGAAATTATCTACTTTAGAGAAACGTTTCCTTTTGTTTTCACACTTGATCGGCGTCTTTGGTATTGCTTTCGTCACAATATTTCTTACTGTATTTCTGTGAATACCCAGAATTTATCATCAGGTCCATTGCATAACCTCTTACCAAGATTATTTGTCAGTACATATTTATATGTGTTCAAAACAAGCGCTTGAATTTGCTTAGAAACAGTTCCTGTTATAACTTTGTTACTTTTTTAGGCTTTTCCAGTAATACAACTCGGCCCAGTTATTCACGCTGTCTTCAGTTTGATTATTTTCACGTGACTGAAAGTTATCTCTACTTCATTTGCATTTATCACTGCATTTCCCTCCTACGGTCTCCACATTTGACACACAACGAATTTCTGCACGTAATGAAAAAGGTCAACTAGAAGTTGGAACTTTGACAACTGAGACTCCACGTGGAGTAGGCATGCGGCTGTCACTTCGAGAAAATCAGGGTTGCTATTGGTCCTCAACGACAGTGTTCCATTTCTGAAGTGTGGAGATAGATTTATGACGGCCATTAGTGGGCGGGCGGCTCAGGTTCCTTTGACTCGGAACTGCACATGCGTTAACTAAACAGACTTTACGTGAGAGGAAGATGGAGCACCGGTGGAATGAGATGGCGGGGGAAACCGGAGGTCCAGCAGAAAACCCGCCCCAGTGCCGTGTTGTCCACGACAAATCTCACTTTGCGACCGTCTGGGATGGGACCCGGGCCGCCTTGGGGGCTTTCCATAGGGCAAGACCTAGAGACTAACAAGCCCCCCATCTGGTCCTGAGAACACAAGGCGGGATGGAAGTGGATGCGCCACTTACGCGCGCCAACCCCGAAATGGGAAGGCTACCGATATGACTTCGGTGGGGCCGCCTTGTGATCTAGCACACCTTCTACTAGCTATGCTGGCTAGTACGCGGGAATATAGCTTCCCTCAACCCCGTCCGGAGACGTACCCGATCTCCCACGGGTATTGGAAACCACTGCCCCCTCGAGTCCAACCCCTTCCGAACAACTCCACTACGGGAGGAGCTCGAATGTTCGGTCCGAGGTTCCTCTAGTAACGTCAGAAGTACCACGAGTGCTAGAGGTCCGCAGCGCCCGCACCACGGCAGCTGAAGGGTACGGATCCCCTCACCTACTGGAAGCAAAGAGAATGATAGGACACGTGAGAAATCTTCGAACAATTCAATTAAAAATCAATAGGAAACTAATGATTATTATAAACTCTGTTTAACTGATATTGTTTTCAGCGTCCCATTCTATATTGGTCATGAAAAAGTAATTGAATTTACACAGCAGCCTCTGTTACATGCCGTAAATCTATCAACGTGGGACCTCCGGCGTAACTGTCCTTAGGTAGGAAGCCATGATAACAATTGTTAGACTCCAAAACATATATCACCCTACGCCGGGTTTCAACCCGCAATCTCGGAAACCAGAATCTAGTACATCTATCTCTAGACCATGGAGGGCACTACCAACAACACTACGAGCCAAACCATGCTGGAGTGAGCGGTCACCACGAACCGAACACGGGACTGGAAGGCGAATCTCACACCTTACCTTTAGCCATCTCGCTTCGCTTCACCTGTACCAAGATGAAGCATTTGATTCCAGCCAAATATTCTGTTCTCTATTTCAGGCAAATACCAGGTTCCTTGAGAGCAGAATACAACATACTTAGGAAAACGTCTGTTAGGTATGTGATGGGTTAGACGAAGATATATAGGGAAAGAGATAGAGGGGGGAGAGAACTGTGCAGGCTACTCGCAGAAAATGCAAATACATACCAATTATACATACGTAAAATATGAAGCTATTAACAGTGAAGCAAACAAATATATACAAATATAACAATGTGTAACTTAAATGTTCACTTGTAAGAAATTATATTTTTCTTATAAATTGTCCGGGATCACGATTTCATGTAAAACCTTTACATATCTTCAGCCGGAAGTAACAAAGTTGTCGTCATCGCTGGATGTTAATATCTTCTTGTTAGTACTACCAAACTCTGAAAATAAAACAAATTTAACAACAGAATCGACTGCCAGTATTTCAAAATTCATTACAGGATGTTTGTTTTTTAAAATAAATATATTTTCCCAAACCATTAAATCTATCGGGCCATTTAATTGTTTTAATAATTTAACTTCTGGATTTATTTCATGGTTAAATGATCAAAAATGATCTGCTACGGCCGATTTATCAGTCTGTTTATACTTAATGTTAGCAAAATGTTCTTTCGTTTTGGTTTCCAAATTACGTTTTGTCTTTCCAATATAAACTTTATCACAATCGAAACAATTCAACTGACAAATACCAGATTTTTTATTATTAGGAATTTTATCTTTTTAGAGAATTGCAATAAATTTATAATACTATATATTTTTTTTGAGGAACTAAAGTTATACCAAACGCTTTAAAATTTTTTGGAAATGTTTATTAACACATGCATGGTACGTAATTTTTTAAAATTATAATCATCTTTTTTTTTCTAAGGGTAGAAATATCATTAACAGTTCTTTGATATTTGTATTTTTATTTTTTTTTATTTATAAAGTCTTTATTAAAACCATTAATTAAAGCACTATTAATAATAACTTTATATTCGTTATTAAGTTAATTTTTATTCAGGGGTATATTTATTAATCTACAAATAAAACTTTTAAATACTGCAAATTTATGTGAAAAAGGGTTAAGACTTTTATTTTCTATATAATTTATCAATATGTGAAGACTTCCTATAAATACAAAAGTTTGTATATACATACCAATTATAATTCGTTTATTTGGTAATTTGATGGTTCCTTTAATAGCTGTAGTTCCAGCTGTAGTTACACCGAATGACGACTTCTTATTTGAAAAAAGATCATTATTGGAAATTTTAAACCAATAACAACCAGTATTTCTAAAATTATTTGAACAAATATGTTTATTTCACTTATATCTGCTTTCGGTTTACCATTTTTACAATAAAGAAAAAAAATCCATTATTTAGAAAATACAGGATGGCTCAGAAGTCACTATCCATTACACTTATAGGTGTTATTTATTGGTCACTTTTTCAAATTGTCTTCCTTCTGCATTGATACATCTCTGGAGAGGATCCGGGAAACTTAGGTATACATGTTAACACAGTTGTGGATTGGAATCAATATTCTGAAAGCCATTGTCAATGCATGCTTTGAATTCTTTTATCATTACTTGTTTTCTTGTATAGACAATATATTTAATCAATTCCCAAAATGAAACATCCATTAGGGTTAGGTTTAGTGATCTGGATGGCAATTATATTGTCCCTAGTGGTCCAATAACTCTTCCACCAAACACCTCAGTAACGTAGTTCCGCACAGTTCTAATGCAATGTGTTGGAGCACCATCGTGCTGAAATTAAAGTGAATGGAAATATTTGTAGCACATTTGTAGTCCTGGAACGACATAGGTAGACCACATTTCTAAGTATTTTTCCCTTGTTACTGCACCACCAAAATGCTAAGCCCCAGGACTCAATGACATGCTATGGAACCTACACTATGACACCAGGTTGGTTAAGTTTTTGCTCAAGAGTGATGTGATGATTTTTTTTTTTTTTTTTTTTTGTATACCAGTACGTAAAAGTATGTCTGTGGACGTGACCAGATAATCTAAATGTTGCTTCATCCCTCTCAATTAGTTTATGATAGAAATAATGTAACCATGTTGAAGCTCATTCAGAATTGACTCAACAAATTGAAGGGTGCGATGGGTCGTCTTCTAGAACTCCTTAAATTTAGAGTTATGTAAAATTCTCTGGACAGATGTTCGGGAAACACTCTGCTCCACAGAAGGCATGGCAGTAGACTTTTTGGGACTTGTACAAGAGTTTCGAAGTCATTCAGTTTGTCTCCTCAGTTAATGAAGGCCTAATTGACCTAGGGAAGTCCATAACTGCCGCAAAATGTTTCCGTAAATTGTATTTTTTTTTTTAATTCTACGTCCTCCAACGTTAAGTCATATGGGACGGTGAATGAGATGGACCAAATGATGTTCAACTGAGTCCAGAGTCCATGGAGCTTAGAGCTACCCGACATTCGTCTTTAAGGATAAGGGAAACCCCTGGAAAAACCATATCCAGGTAGCTCACCATGGCCGAGATTCGAACTCGAGACCTCTTGAACGTAAAGCAGACACGCTGCCATCTACGGTACCAAGGCGGGCCCGTAAATTGTAGGCACCCTTCCATGTTGCTAGAATAGTATTGTTCATTCCATTCTTGAAGTAGAAACTCATAATCACCATTGTGGCACTTTGTACGACAAAAGGTTATTTCTTCTTTCGACAACATATGAACAGCACGGATGTATCCAAACAAAGCAAACTCTACAGATAGCGACAAACAAAACAAAAACGAACTGATTATTATTTAACTGTGTGTTCTCGTCTGTAGGTTATCACAATAAATTGTCAGGTGAATGTAACATTCCGTTAAGTTGTAATTCAGGATAGATTAAAACCATAATGGGTAGTGACATTTGGGCCAACTTTGTGTAATTTGAAAAAAAATGCATATGCAAATGATAGTTTGTCACGTATTTGGAAATGCTAACCTTAAATTTCAATTCTGGTATTCAACCAACTTTTCGATTTTGAATGATACTGTTCACGACACTCATAGAAATTTTTGTAAAAATACGTTTTCTGGATTCAGGGGATATCAAAAGTGAATTTCCGATAAAACCTCGATATCAGATTGTTGTATAGAAAGGTAGAGAAGTTAAAGGTAATTTATATTAAAATGAATAACGAGAATTGAGGATTTTTAAGCTAGTAAACACTAGAAGGGTTAGGGTAATATAAGCCAGAGATCATGTTTCTGACACATCCGGCCCCCGACTTCAATTTTGGGATCTATTTGTTCCGGCCAAGTCGTATACAATTTAAACAAGTTGCGTTGTTAAGTGCGCTTAATGGAGTAAACGCCGTACATGATTACAGCCTGCTATGCAATTAAACTCTTTCAGTGCACTCTTCGTTTTGTCTGCCAGCTTCAATTTATTTAAAGAGTTCAATGCTTGCCCCTTAACTTATATTTAAGTCGCTGAACTCTCTTGCACGGTGAACGTGACACTGGAATGTAATACAAAAATCACTTTTTGTTACCTCCCTCGTCAACCTTTGTGAACTCATTATGTTCTTTCTACTGTTTCGTGACCAGGTAATTAATATTTACCATCCGGATGTGAAAATAATCTGCAAGTATTTGGTATTAATTTAATACGTTCAGGAACTTTAAAGGTTTATTGATAATCAGCGGCAGGAGAAGATAAAGAATGCTTAAGTTTACTTTGGAACAGGTTCCAGCATAATCTGCACAAACCAGAACATCCTGTGGAGGGGGGAGGGGGGATTGGGGATACGGTACGTAGGCCACCATGCTGGGCCCATTGTTCCTATGCCCCCAAGTGGGGGCAGCCCCAGAAGGAAGGATGAAGCGAAGGAGACAGAGCGTGGACGAACCAAGGAGCCAGCACAGTACAGAGGGCAGGGTCCCTACAATTTACTTGTATAGAGAGTTCTCCCGACATGCCAGGACAACGAACTCGCTCGACGAGCCCAGCAGCCGAGCCCTAATGGTACCAGGCAGGCGATCCAAGCCCCAAAAGTCCCTGGCTTGCGCTCACGAAATGGTCCCTGCAGAAAAGCGGAGGCAGATATATGTTTACTCCACGTGGAGTAATCAATGCGTTATCTGAGAGGTATCTATTATTAGCCGTTCCAGCAGCGGGATAGGGATAGGGATATCATTAGGGAGGAGATCCGGTACGTAGGCCACCGTGCTGGGCCCATTGTTCCTATGCCCCCTACGCAAAACTTTATGGCCCAGTTTTCTTTTCCGAAAGGTCAATAACAGGTAACATCTACCTCAACATGTTAGAACTGTTCCTTGAAACGCAGCTTCAAGAGGATGGCATACTGGATACAGTTGTGTTTCGGCAAGATGGTGCGCCTCCACATTTTGCATACATCGTCCGTGATTACCAGAACAGAACCTTTCCAAGGAGATGGATAGGCAGAGGTTCACCTCGGCTGTCGGCTTCCCGTTCACCGGACCTTACTCCTTAGACTTTTCTGCCTGAGTTACGGAATCGTATCAGGGAAGCAGGAGGTCGAATTAGGGTTGACATGTTACCGCCTACATTTCGTTCCACTACTGAAAGATGGCGCATGTGTTTTGAGCTAGATGGAGGTCATGTAGAAGGGCACTCGAATATGTGTAACACTTCAAAATAATATTAGTTTTTCAATCACTGTCTTTCTTCTTTGAAATGGATAGTGACTTTAGAGACACTCTGTAATATAAACTTTATTTTTTAACAATATTTCTGTATAACATGCTGCAAATCCATGTATATTTTAGTGAATTTTCCCAAGCAGTCGTGGTAATTATTACTTCTCTAGGCAAGCTAAATATTAATGATGAATATAAGTGAATAAAAATGACTTGGTTTATACAGTTGGTAGTGTGCAGCATAAAGCTCATTTACACGTGCGATTTCATGTCGTGTGACAAGTGCAAAGCGATCTTTGTTGCATGATTCTTCAGGTCATTCGACACATGTGACAATCGAAGCTGTTTGTGCAAGTCGCATTGTTGTGAGATAATAGTCTCGATATCGGCTCTCCTTTATATCATGCTGGCATGTTGCCATGGTAGGTCAGCAGATGATACTGTCAATTGACAGGATCACATGAATGCCGCCGTTGTGGCGGTATTTCGTCCCACAGGGGATTGGGATTTCATTACGGAGGGGATTCGGTACGTAGCCCACCATGCTGGGCCCATTTTTCCTCCCTCCCCAAGTGGGGTCACCCCCGGGAAGGGAGGATGAGGCGAAGGAGACAGAGGACGGCTGACCCAAGGAGACACGACAGTACAGAGGGCAGGGTCCCTAAAGTTTACTTAGATAGAGACTTCCCCCGCCAGGCCAGGACAACGGACACGCTCCGCTAAAGCGTAACGGCAAAGAGCCCAGCAGCCATGCCCTAATGGTACCAAGGCAGACGTTCCGAGCCCCAAAGGTCCCTGGCTGTTCCTCAGAGCATATCATCCTGCCATGCACCGCCGAGACTCCCGCCGACACTTCTACCCTGAAAGAGACCAACAGATGAGAGATATGAAATGATAATGGAGATGAAATGGAGGGACAGGAAATTCGGGGGGTGTAATTAACCTACCCAGCATTCGCCTAGTTAACCAGGAAAATCCCCGAAAAAGACCCATGGATCAGGTAGGTCAGCCACGGGATCTAACACGGGCCTCGCGGATGCGAGCCACCGCCTGAGCCATCCCGCTCGGTTCCAGCAGCGGGACTGTAACTGCCAATGAATTTGACACACGATTGTTTTCTTGCACGATGTTACTGTGCAGGTACGATTTTCCTTTCAATATCTCAGGATTTGCAATGCTCCACCTGCGGCAATCATATTTTGTAATTTTACAATAAAATAACAATAGCACAGTTACCATCGAAGTATCAAAAAAGTACCGAGAGAATTTTTTGAAATACCGTTCGATGTCGATACTGCGCAAGTTTTGTAGGCATCGAGGTATCGCAAATATCGAGAAGCCATCCGTAACTAAAGCAATGTGAAAATGCCACCAATCAGCAATAAATATCACTCAGAAGTTGCAAATGTCCTTATATTCTGATTTTCCTACGAAATTGCGGCCCTCGCGATTCTGCTCTTGTTAGAGATGATACACTCAATTATTTTATAGCTTAACCCACGTTTTGAACATATTATATAAGGATAGTGAGACAATCCCGAAGAGGAAGCCTGCAGCGCCTTCATAATTAGAATTTGTTCTTATTGACGTTTAAGGCGTGACTTAAAGCATGTAATACTTAAGTAACAATAATTCGCACACACAGTTGCAGTTATTTTCCTATCTAGCCATGTGGCCACGCCGTGGCTCAGTGGTTAGACCGCTTGGCTCTCACCAAGGCGGCCCGGGTTCGATCCCAGGCGACCGCAAAGTGAGATTTGTGGTGGACAACACTGCATTGGGGCGGGTTTTCTCCGGGACCTCCGGTTTCCCCCGCCATCTCATTCCACCGGTGCTCCATCTTCATCTCATGTATCATCAGTGTCACCGCCTGCAGTGCCGTATGTAGTAAAAGCGGGCGTTAAACACTACACATTTCACTTCATTTATCTAGCCATGAAGTTGGAGAAGAGAGTTTGTTTCCCTTGGTTGTAGTATAAGAAGTGTTTTTTTTAATTAATTTACGTCCTCCAACGTCAAGTCATATCGGACAGTGAAATGACACTCAAATGAGCCCATTGTCTACAGAGCTTAGAGTTACCGGACATTCGTCATTGAGGATAAAGGAAACCCCCGGCAAAAGCCTTATCCAGGTAATTCACCTTGACCGAGATTCGAACTCGGGACTTCTTGTACGTGAGGCAGACGTGCTACCATCTACGCTACCAAGAGAGGATAGGAAGTGGTAGAACAGGTGTGGTTACTTTCCGACTTGCTTATGAAATCATGATCTGGGACCCTGAATATAGGCACTTAACAATTTGGCCATGAAGCACGGAGAGGTAGAACTAGATAATTTTCGCACCAGCGTTGATTACGAGAACTTACGCCAGAAGACGGTTAGCTTTAATCCTACCCATAAAAACTAATTGAGTACAGAGCTTCATTATTACGAGAACACCACATTTTTCTTACTGGATAGATACTACAGGCGGTGCACACAGACATGTGAAATGTCTGATAATTGTATAACAAAATTCTAAAACATATGTTCCAGATCTAAATTCAGAACACCTCCTCGGCATTTGCCAGTTATGAGGAGTGAGGAATACGTGGATAACATCTAAGTTAGATGCGACGGTCCCAATAGGTTTGGAACCTCACACTTCTCTCCAATACACAAGTATTTGCCTTAACGACCTCAGCTACTCATATTGCTGAACTAACAGCGTAAAAATTTACTTTATGATGTGCATCTTTATTAAGGACACAACAAATATGATTGTTATATTAATACATAAAATATGGATGTTTTGGCTTTCCTGGTCTGATTTCGAAATTTTGCATAATTTGGATGGTTACTTTCCGACTTGCGTATTAAGTAAGGGCAGATACGAACAGAAAGTTTCGTCGTCATAGTCTAGCCAGTAGAACTGGCACCGTTTGTGTGGATACTTTCTGACTTGCCTATGAAACAAAAACAGGTAAAACAAGGGAACATTGCCGCCTTGGTCTGATTAGTAGAACTGGCACGGTTTGGATGGTTATTTTCCTACTTGAGTTGCATATAACACAAGAACAGGTTAATCAAGGGAGTTTTGCCGTCTTGGTCTGTTCAACAGAGCTGGCGTGGTTAGGACGATTACTTTATAACTTAACCATGAAATAAGAACAAGTAAACAAAGGAGTTTTGCCGTCCTTGGTCTGTTCAGTGGAATTTGCATCGTTAGGGCGGTTACTTTCCGACTGGTCTGTGAAACAAAAACAGGTAAAAACAGAAAGTTTTGCCATCTTGGTCTGTTAACCAGAGCTGGCACGTTTAGAATGGTTACTTTCCGAATTGCCTATGAAACAAAATCAGGTAAAACAAAGGAGTTTTGTCGCCTTGTTTTGTTCAGTGGAAGTTGCATGTTAGGGCGGTTACTCTCCGAGTTGACCATGAAACAAGAACAGGTAAAACAAGGGAGTTTTGCTGCCTTGGTGTGTTCAGTAGAGGTGGCATGGTTAGGGCGTTACTTTCCGAGTTGTCCATGAAACAAGAACAGGTAAAAAAAGGGAGTTTTGCTGCCCTGGTCTCTTCACTAGATTATATAGTTAGGACGGTTACTTTCCGACTTGCGCGTGAAACAATAATAGATAAAACAAGGGAGTTTTGCCGTCTTGGTCTGTTCAGTGGAAGTTTCATGTTAGGACGGTTACTTTCCGACTTGCCCGTGAAACAAAAACAGGTAAAACAAGGGAGTTTTGCTGCCCTGGTCTGTTCACTAGGTTGCATAGTTAGGGCGTTTACTTTCCGACTTACTCATGAAACGAGAACAGGTAAAACAAGGGAGTTTTTTTCGCCTTGGTCTGATTAGTAGAGATTGCATGGTTAGGGCGGCTACTTTCCGACTTGCTATGAAACGAACAGGTAAAACAAGGGCCTTTTGCCGCCTTGGTCTGTTCAGTGGAAGTTGCATGGTTAGGACGGTTACTTTCCGACTTGCCTGTGAAACAAGAACAGGTAATACAAGGGAGTTTAGCCGCCTAGGTCTGTTCGGTAGAAGCATGGTTAGGGTGGTTACTTTCCGACTTACTCATGAAACAAGAACAGGTAAAACAAGGGCGTTTTGCTGCCCTGGTCTGTTCACTAGGTTGCATAGTTAGGGCGGTTACTTTCCGACTTACTCATGAAATGAGAACAGGTAAAACAAGGGAGTTTTGTCGCCTTGGTCTGATCAGTAGAGGTTGCATGGTTAGGGCGGCTACTTTCCGACTTGCCCGTGAAACAAGAACAGGTAAAACAAGGGCGTTTTGCTGCCCTGGTCTGTTCACTAGGTTGCATAGTTAGGGCGGTTACTTTCCGACTTACTCATGAAATGAGAACAGGTAAAACAAGGGAGTTTTGTCGCCTTGGTCTGATCAGTAGAGGTTGCATGGTTAGGGCGGCTACTTTCCGACTTGCCCGTGAAACAAGAACAGGTAAAACAAGGGAGTTTTGCCGCCTTGATCTGTTCGGTAGAAGCATGGTTAAGGCGGTTACTTTCCGAATTGCCCATGAAACAAGAACAGGTAAAACAAGGGAGTTTTGCCGCCTTGATCTGTTCAGTAGAAGCATGGTTAGGGCGGTTACTTTCCGACTGGCCCGTGAAACAAGAACAGGTAAAACAATGGAGTTTTGCCGCCTTGATCTGTTCAGTAGAAGCATGGTTAGGGCGGTTACTTTCCGACTTGCCCGTGAAACAAGAACAGGTAAAACAAGGGATTTTTGCCGCCTTGGTCTGTTCAGTAGAAGCATGGTTAAGGCGGTTACTTTCCGACTTGGACGTGAAACAAGAACAGGTAAAACAAGGGAGTTTTGCCGCCTTGGTCTGATTACGAGAACTGGCACCGTGAAGATACATGCCTTTCCCACTTGTTAACATTGTTTAGCATCGTCACACTGACAAAGCAGGACTAGGCGGCATTTTTACGGCGTGGCCCGGCATATTTTCCCCTTCACTGCTCCAAGTAACGACAAGCTCAGGAAACGTGATCTTGATGGAGTGGGATACCTGAGCATCCTCTCCAACTTTCTTCCAAATTTCTCACACAAGCACCCACACGCGCAAATTACGTATGACGTTGTCTTGGAGCGACGACCCGACACCGGCGACAAATACTTGTGATGAATGCGGCAGATAAGTTAAATGGCGGGTTAAACCAGCGTAAAATAACCCATGGCATTATCATCTTCATTATAATTAAGGACATAATCAATAAGGATGTGTAGTGTCATAATCATCCTGAACAGACAGGGACATTCAAAGCTACGAGGTCTTGAATGCGTTAAAATATTTACTTACACCTTTTATTTCACAAGAAAGTCTCACACTTTAACTTCAGAAAGTATTTGTCTTCATTGTGAAAACATTCACATAGTTCAAATTATACATTTCACATTTTCTGGCCTCTTTCAAGAGTTTTCGTTGTATTAGTTTCAGGGCTGTATTTAAAACACTACGGTGTATCTCGTATGCGAGAGCCCCTAGTGGTGTAACGGGGAAATATACGAGTCAAGTGGAGAATTTAATGTCGTGATGGCAAGTTGGCCATGTTAGCTCAATGGGTTAGAGTGACTGGACGGAAACCAAGAGATCCGTAGTTCAAATACCGGCCGTGGCATTGAATTTTTCATGTTGACTCTATCAGCACCACTAATTTTGTTATCAATGTATTTTCTCGGTTTTAATTTCATGTGTTGTAATACATCCTGATACATTTAAATTACAGTTCAGAAAAGCATCTACCTGTATTTTCCAAGACCTCAGGAACAAAAAATTATGAAGAAAGAAGTGTCTTTAAAAAACTCACATCCTACAAAAATATCACTTCACAAAAGTAAAATAACAAAGTTACAAACATTGTTGCATACTTTTTACTCACTCCGTATATTCCTTGTAGATACAATGGAAATAGTGAAATATAGTATATATACTGTATGATGGTATAAAATTTCATCTCTTTGCAATACCAGAGGTTAAAATAAAGACTTTCCATTTGAGAAAACTATAAACCTTTAAACCTATAATAAGGAATTTCTCAGAAATGCCAACTCCACAAAAGAAAAAGAAAAATTTCACATTAAATATGAGCTGAATCTTTCCTGGCGGCGTAAGTGTTCTAGACGTTCTCGGACTTGGAGCCAGGTAAGAAGATGTGACGCAGAAGTTTCGGGAGCGTGCATCTCTCCCATCTTCAGGATGCTGAATCGTTTCAGGGAGGGGAGCTACCCATTATTTCTGAAGATGTGAGAGATGCACGCTCACGAAACGTCGATGTCAACATCACCTTACCTGGCTCGAAGCCCGATAACGTCTAGAACATTTCACATTAACTTGGTGCATCAACGAGATTTGCATTTGTATGTCATACTAGCTTGTTCATTTCTTATTGCCTACCAGTTATGCAGAAGTCATATAGAATGAGGAGAATTTTGGGGCCTGTTCCCAGAAACTTTAAGATAGGCATTTTTTTTAATTTACGTCCTCCAACGTTAAGCCATATCGTACGATGAATGGAATGGGTGAAATGATGCTCAAATGAGCCCGGGGTCAATACAACTTAGAGTTACCCGACATTCGTCTTTCAGGATAAGGGAAAACCCTGGAAAAAACCTTATCCAGGTAACTCACCCTGACCGAGATTCAAATTCGGGACCTCTTAAACGTGAGGCAGACATGCTACCACCACGCTACCGAGGCGGGCATTAAGATAGGCATCTCATTCGTTAGGGACATTGTTTAATATTTTCTAAGCCAATAACAACGAAATGATGAACTCCAGAAAATGAAAAAGGATTTATTTCACATAAATTATGCCTGTTAAAGAAATCTTCATATTTTATGTAATAATATTTGTTTACATTTTACCATTTGTCATTTATAAAATTTAAGAAATGAAATGTGTAGTGTTTAACGTCCGCTTTTACTACATGCGGTACCGCAGGCGATGACACTGATGATACATGAGATGAAGATGGAGCACCGGTGGAATGAGATGACAGGGGAAACCGGAGATCCTGGAGAAAGCCCGCCCCAGCGCCATGTTGTCCATCACAAATCTCACTTTGCGGTCGCCTGGGATCGAACCTTGGCCGCCTTGGTGAGAGCCAAGCGGTCTAACCACTGAGCCACAGGGCGACCACAGAGAATTTAAGATAATTATACATTTGGTTTGTCATGAAAACATCTTAAAGCCAATTATACTTTTATCAAAACTTTAGACATTTTTGAGGCACTCAATATTTTCAAATCATTTTCATATAAAGAATAGGTTGGTGTGGCTTCCTTGGAAGATGTTGAGTTTGTGGTCATTCCATTATTTATTTTAGTTCTTTTTATGCAATTTTTTTCTTCCAGGGATCCTGTAAACGTGAATTTCCAGTGTTATGCAGGTGTTAAATTTCTTGGTGGAGTAGAATAACGTCTTCGTGTGGCAGAGAAATCAAAAACTAAGCAATTTCATTGACTTTAAATTTCTTTTATTGTGTTTATATTGGATTGAAGCTCCATTTAACACATTTACGTCACAGTTCAAATGTTGCTGAAGGTGTTTGGAAGTACCTGTAAGAAGATATTTCAGATCATATACATAAAACCTTTCTTTGGTTGTAAACTTTGAATACTTTTTTATGTCTCCCCTAAATGGTCATAGTTTAGTCAAGTGACATTTACTTATCGTTTCATTCACTCACACGGTTTGGTAATAAAATGATTTCACCTCTCTAAAATAAACCCGAATTAACTAAACGTCCAAGACAAACCGGTTTCTTTTGTTTGGGAGACGAGGTATTCAAGATACACGGCATAGGCACGGGCCAGTATACACCATCGAACTTCCTTTGTCTCCTATAGATTTGTCGCTGAATTACGTGATATATTTAGTGAAAACCTTTGTTATATTGGTATAATTTATTGGCTTTGGGTGTATTAGATAATACAGCAGCGATTAGTTTTTCTAGCTTATTGAAAATACTTCAGTTTTTGTATAGTTTTATAGTTTTTACAGTTATACGGTGAAAATACAGACCCACTCAGAACAGAATTACGTGGACATTTTCCGACACTTTCTGTTTCGTTTTTCTTTAACTAGTTTATCAATGTCAGGACGTAATGTCTGTGAGATTTGTAATCGAAGGCTGCATATTAGATTGTGATACGACAAGGTATTTCGGGATTTGGACTTAGCTAATTTCATAACAGAAGTAAAAAAGGATTGTTCGAACACATATGTCCAGCCAAACATACCTAATGTCTGTGCGGGAAGTCAATACAACCTCGGAAGTCTGGTTTGGGGGACATTCTTGTAACAATCAGCCAATTCTTCCTTGTGTGTATATTTGTCCTTCAATAAATCGTTACCTTGTAAATTTAACAGTTCCATTTAGTACGTGATAGCTACATTGTTGTCATCGAGTGTGCTAAACCTAACTGAACCCTCAAATTCTGTACTAACAGCGCTATTTATATAGACAAGTTGGGACTACACCGCTCTTGCCTGACGTCACACGCACTGCAGGCCTCGCTCCTGGCTGAAACACGCCACAACTCTCGAAGCTGTGTTCCTCTGATTTGCATGTCAGAGATGTAACATCTATACATGTTTGCACTCGTGTCACCACATTCCTTGAACTTTTACGGAGAGTATCTTCGCCAATGTTACTTATTTCGGTTCGAATGGATTCCTTGAGAACATAAATTGTCTGTGGCCTATTCTTGTACACTATATTTTTCAGATATCTACACAAGAAAAAAATCCGGTGAGGTTAGGTCAGGTGATCTGGGAGGCCACAGACATTTTGAGATTATTCGATTATCAAAGAAACTGGTTAAAAGTTCCTTGGTGTCATTAGATGTATGCATGTTGCTCCATCTTGCTGGAAATAACCTTCTCTCAATTCGATATCATCCAGCTGCTCCACAAATGTCTTGAAGATACCCATGTAAACTTCAGTGTCTACAGTCGTATCAAAGAAAATGGACATTTAAGACTTAATTGTCAGTGTTTACAATGCTCCCAGAGCCACTAAGATCATTAAAACTAATTTCTACATTCTACGAGCTTTCAAAGGAAAATTATGGCCTATTGAAATGGTTCGGATTTATATGGATCACTCTGTATAATATAACCTGGAAAGCAATGACATGGGAGAACTTTTTGGAATGAGGGAAAACAATGTGAAGGTTTTGGTAGAAGAGTTAGGAGAAGATTTGAAGACAGAAATACTAAAACAGTTTGCTGAAATGTTTTTAAAGAAGTTCATTAGAATTCCATTAAAATATATATGGAAAAAGAAGAATATACTGACAAACTGAATAAAAACAAAGAGAGAGAGTATAGTGTGGGTGAGAAACTAAAAGGGATATGAAAAGGCTTTCCACAAAAGCAGTGTCGAGTATGTGATAGAAAGGAAGATATAGGGAACATAATATTTCAGTATAGGTCAAAGGAATGTATAAATGAGAAATAGCTCAAAATGGATACTGTCGCGAAGCCGTTATCTGCGATAGCGCGGCTAGTGTACACAAAGAGCCGGAAAATAAAGGTAGCTGAGATAAAGGACTTTCCGGCATAGAGTAAGTTTCGCTTCTGGAAGGTGATAGAATATGCGGTTTATTTATTGTGCTGGAATAGTCTCGAATTTATCAATGAGGTATTTAAGAAGGCGACGACTTGCCAAGAGTGAGTCGTAAGCAGTAAACAGCTGTAGTGTTGTAACGAGAGCTGATGTGATCAGAACGCTGTTTGATATGGTCATCGACCTTGGAAGATTCGGTTGTGTATGTGACGTAATGTTACGTGGGAATTGAGCGTGTATTTCTACGAAAATAAAGAACATTTGGACTTTTAATTCTACTAACCCACAAAGTCTCAATACAAAGATTACAGTAATTAATATGCTAGATTACATAAAAGCTGGAGACTTTTTAAATAAAGTTAAAAATAAATGGAGTTACTCATTAAAAACAAGTGAACAAGTAATTTTAAGGGAAATTAACGTGTAGCTAGCAGAACTTGTATTATGAATATGGTAAATTAATAGACATTCCTTGTGATTTTACTTGTAAGATCCTTAGCACAAGTAAACATAAACACAATAATTAAACAGCAATGTGCATACACGCCTTTTTTGTCCTTTAGGAAAAACCCATATGGGTATCGAAGAACCACGCGTTAGCCTTCATTTAAACATAGCAATCTAAGAGTTTAGAGGAAGTTTTGCAACCAATTATTATATATTGTCACCGTGTGGCATTGTTAGCTGCTGCCACATGTCGGAGCTGGGTGCTGGACAGAAGAGAAAAAGACAGAGAGAGGCTCCAGAACGTTCTGTCCATTGTTGCTGCCACTAAAGTTCTCAAAAGGTCTGTGCTTTCTGGAAACAATAGATGGGGAGGTATAAATATCCGCAAGGTGTTAGAAGCGGCAGTTGTTTGTTGGTTACTGTGACATTCGACGATTGAAGTGTACCGCAGTGATTTCTTTCATTTGTTTTCGTGCAGCAAAACACCGAGTCTGCTGCGAAGACAGTTGATTACCAATTTCATTTCTTTTTACTTGTTCTAAATTTCTGCAGATTAAATTTCTGAATCTACGTAAACCACGAAGGCACAATGTATTGAAAATGTGATATTATTTTTGGTATTTATAATTTCACTGTACTTACTTACATAAGAACAGAAAGTGTGACACTCCAACCACTATCCATATTCATGTTTGGAAGACCCTGAAGGTGAACAGAAACGTCTTCTCTGTGCCAAGGAATCAACCCCTTTCCATTTTGGAGGGTCTAACATGGGTTTATTAAGGGGGGACGTACGAGAAAATGTTCAAAAACTATAATTTTTTGTATTGTTTTGTAAAATACTATATAGCATTAGCTATCAAACACCAAAATATTATGACTGTACGTGGTCTGTATGTACCTTTAAAACATTAAAAGCCCTAGTGTTGCACAGTAGCATAGTAGCAACACACAGTCTTCCATCAGGTGTCTTGGAATCTATAAAGCCCACCTACCAACTCTTAGCACACCCAGACCTGCTACAGAAATGTCCATGGAGAGACACAAAACACAAATGAAAGCCTCAACAGTTTGATATGGAAAAGGTGTCCCAAAACATCATTTGTGTCTTCCATAATGGTGAAAATTGCTACATTTGATGCTGCAATAGTGTTTAATAATGGGAATGTTGGCAGAAAGAAAGTTATGCATCAGTTAGGGTATCAACCTGGTGTGTTTATGGAAACAATTTTGCAGATTATCGACAACATTCGCATCGCAGGTGCAGAAAGAGCTATGAAATTAATGCAGAAAGAAACAAGACAGAAGAGGAATTTAAAAAGAAAGGCTGAAGAAGACCAGAATGAGGATACAGACTATGGATATGGGAAGTTCTGACTTAAAATTAAAAGGCAAACTGATTAATACTTATTGTATTTTTAATTGCCTTTCCCCGTAACTTGCATTTTCTACAACTTCAACCCATTTTTCTCTCAAACTACTTCATCTACAGTGATGCAATTTAGTACACAGCTTTCTTATGCCACAATGAACATTTTGTTGGTTCTAGAATTTAAGATTAAGCTCCAGATGGAATGTGATGATACAAAATATATGACATTATTTTAATTTTTAAAGGATACAAATGATTAACATTTTTTTAATTCTATACAGCTTCAATAAGAAATCTAAATCCAACAAATTCATTTTTAGTGTGTTTAAAAATAACATACCAAATTTCAGAAAGATAGGTATAGGTGAATTTTGAAAAAAAATGGGCTTAAGTTTGTAAATACCTCTGCATATAGAAAAAATATGTAGCATTAGTTATAAACAATGGAAAATTATGCAAAAAATTGTGCATATTAACTGTATTATCTTAAATGAGTATACTAAGTTTCACTTCTCTAACTTGAAAACTTTATTTGTTATGGCTATTTATGTAAGACCCTGAATATTTGCATACGTCCCCCCTTAACGTGTTACACAACTATTTACTACGATCGATTTCAGGGTTGTAGGACAAAAATCTATGGGTTAGGTAGGTCGGCCACAGAAATCGAACCCGTGCCTCCCGAATGCAGGCCACAGACGAAACCGCCTAAGCCATCCCGCTCGGTGAGAGATATTGAGTGCAATTATTTCATTAAAAAATTACTAAGATGCTTAATGATTAAAGAAAGTAGTGTGACTGCTACACATCTTTCTAATGGCCTCATTAGTATAAGAACGTGTTTTATTTGTAAACGAGAATAATTTGAGTATAAATAAAGTTTTGTGTAAGTTAAGATGGCACGCCTGTGTGTAACTTGCAGGTGACGATGACGTCATAATTAATAGGGCTGCAGTAATTAAGGGAGGCTGTGCATGATCAAAGACCATGAAGATGGCGAAGTTCTCTGCTTTGTCTGCCACGCGGGCTTCTGTGCCTGGTCAAGAGGATGCGCCTTTTAGTAGCAATGTTCCTTTGACGATGTCTCATTTTGATGAATGGGACAAACGTGGTATCTTGTAACTCGAGAAACAGTATTCATACAGCTAACTTGTAATATGTCCCTCTAAATTAGAGTTTAGAAATCCTTGTGGTAATTTTGGCTTATAGTAAAAGTTTGGAGACGAAACTTGGGTTTGAGGATAAAGGAGTGATATAGATGTTGCAACTATTTTCTTCCTTATTCTTCTGGTATGTGTCTCTATAAAATGTATTAAATAACTTAGAGGGTAAGAGCATCACACAATCATTTGACAAACTGTCGCAATGTGCCAGCAATTTTTATGTCGACATGTCCCGGAAGTCCATTTCTAAGAATCCCTTAATCAGGAAGACAGAAAACGCATTATTAGAGAAAGGTAACGATCAAATAAAACAGCAGAAGTTTTGCTATTAAATGAGAATCAAGGCTTCCAAAAAGAAGATGGACTGTCGAAAACATTTTTACAATAAACCAAATATTGGAAATACGGCGGTCGGCTGATGAGTTCTGGACCTCACCATGCCACTGAGCCAGTTTGACGTATAGCACCATATACCTACTTTAACTCTAGACTAGCTTGTATTTATAGTTACAGGTCAATAGATAGTTTGCTTTTTAAAGAAGAAAAATGTGGAGGTTTCATGAAAATGGAGGATTTGCAAAAACGAGTAGTGATTAAATATTGGGTTGTCTCATAAATTCGTTCGATTCTTGTTACGTGTTTACGATTAAAAACTCCTGAGAACTCTGCTTGCCCCCATTACTGTTACATCAAAGAAGTTGCCTAACAATATGGGGTTTGTTCACAAATACAATTATTGAAAAGAATGCTAAGAACACAAATCACAGCGACCTCACGGCCAAAGGTAAATAGGTCAACTTATGCAAGAATTGGTAACCAAACTTCAGTACGAGTTTGTGGATGCAACAGTGTGAGTTGTAACTTGTGAATGTTAATATGGAAGGCAAGAAGGAACATTTTCGACATTTAATTCTGTTTTATTACCGTAAAGATAAAACCGCCTCACAAACTCAACGGAAAATTTGTGCTGTTTACGGAGAAGATGCAGTGGCGAATCGGGCATGTCAAAAATGGTTTACTCGATTTCGAGCTGGGAATTTCTCTGTGAAAGACATACCTCGTTCTGGATGACCTTTGGTTACGGATGAGGAAAGGATAAAGGACATGATTACGAACAACCCCAGAATAACAACTCGGGAGGTAGGTCAGGAGCTAAACTTATCTCATGCAACTGTAGCCAGGCACCTAAAGAAACTTGGTTACGTAAATCTTCGGGATGTATGGGTTCCGCACGAACTGAGTGAACAAAATTTAGTTCAGCGCGTTTCCATCTGTGACGCGTTGATAAGACGCAATGAAACTGTCCCTTTTCTGAAACAGCTGGTTGCAGGAGACGAAAAGTGGATTGTGTACAACAACATCCGAAAGAGAAAGTCATTGCGTAAGAAAGGGGAACTACTACTCTCAATTCCTAAACCAGAGCTTCATCCTGAGAAGATTATGCTGTGCATTTGGTGGGATTGGAAAGGAATTATTTATTACGAATTTCTTCCTCCTGGGGAGACCATCAATTCAGAGAAATACTGTTCTCAGTTGGATCGTCTGAAGGTTGCCCTAGGAGAGAAAACGCCAGAATTTACATCTAATGGTGAAGTCGTCTTTCATCAAGACAATGCCAAACCACACACTTCTATGGTAACTCGTCAAAAATTACGGGATTTCTACTGGGATTTGTTACCTCGCCGCCTTATTCTCCAGATGTTGCCCCACCCGACTATCATTTATGCCGATCCTGCAAAACTTCCTTAATGGCAAACGACTTACTTCCTTGGAGGATTGCAGGCTCGCCGTAGAAGAGTTCGTCAACCAGAAAACTGCAAGATTTTTGGAAAATTGGAATTGATAAGCTTCCTGAGAAATGGAGATATGTTATTGATAATAATGGTGCATACTGCACAAAATAAAGTTTGTTTTGAAAAGTTCATTGCCTTGTTTACTTACGATGACCTTGCGTATGTAAAAAGATTACCCCTACATAATCAGGCAACTTCGTTGCCGTAGTTGTGATGCGGACAGACAGTGAAGGTGTTGTTTGTCGTAAACACGTAACAAGAATCGAACGAATTTATGAGACAAACCAATACTTCCATTTGAAAGGCTTAACGCCTACAGAAATCAAGAAACAAATGGACAGTACATTGAAAGACTCTGTCCCTTCATATACAGTGATAAAAAGGTGGGTTGTGGAGTATAAAATGGGAGCTACGTGGACTAACAATGAGCTTCGCTCTGGACGCCCTGAGGTAGTCACAACTCCAGAGACCATTGAAAAAATTTATCGTTTAGTACTAGAGGACCACAGATTAAAGTTTTTTGAGATAGCAGAGGCTGTAAAGATATCAAAAGAACGTGCAAGTAATATTTTAAGTAATGTTTTAAACCTTCAGAAGGTTTGCGCAAAATGGGTGCCGTGTTTGTTGACATCTGATCAAAAGTTGCAAAGAAAAACTGTTTCTGTTAAGAATTTGGAGCTCTACAGCAAACTTTCCACTGAATTTTTGAGACGGCTTATTACCGTGGATGAAACTTCGATATATCACTACTAACCAGAAATAAATCACAGTCAAAACAGTGAATTGTGCCAAATGAACCAACTCCAAAAATGCAAATTCAATTTTGTCAGCTAACAAGGTTATGGCGAGTGTTTTCTGGGCTGCACAGGGAATTATATTTATTGATTACTTAGAAAAGTGTTAAAGTATCATTGGTAACTCCTACGCAAGCCTACTGCAACGTTTGAGTGATGAGATGAAAAGGAAGAGGCCTCATTTACCGAAGAAAAAGGTCTTGTTCTTCCACGACAATGCTCCGGCCCACATTTCAGTCATTGCAATGAGTAAAAATGAACTGCTTGAAGATCCACCCTATTCGCCAGATCTAGCACACAGTGACTGTCCTCCGGCGTAAATATCCGATGATGAATGAAAAGTGTGAAATGATGCTCCAATGAGCCCAGCGTCCATAGAACTTAGAGTTACCTGACATTCGTCTTTCATAAGAAGGGAAAACCCCGGAAAGGTCCCTATCCAGGTAACTCAACCTGACAGAGATTCGAACTCGGACCTTTTGAACGTGACGTAGACACGCTACATCTACGCAACAAAAATATACAATAAAGTCACTTATAGAAAAGGGAACATGAACTAATTTAACTGTCTTTCTTACTCACTATTCCTTTCTCCATTTCCTACGATGTCCATATTCTTATAAATACCTGATCATAGCTTATAGTTCTACTGTCTTTTTTTCCAAAATACATTAATATACTTTTCTTCTTTTCACAGGTAAGTGCTGCTATGTAACCCTTTCGAGTTAAGATGCCCAGGAAACACAGATAATTTACAACAATGAACAGGTAGGGAGATGTGTTTTTGTTATAAACAATTAATTATGTCTTCTATTGTAAATTAACATCATCACTGCGCTCTACATGGCAACCGAATCTGGAAAATAGTAATAAACTGCCGAAAATGTTTTTATCGTTGTCTATTGTTTACTACGGTTGTTTTGGAAACATCTTGTATAACCTGCTATCATCGTAATATAAATACAGTGCGATTCACATAAACCTGAACCATTTAAATAGGCCATAACTTTTGAACCAATAATAGGACACACGTGCAACTTTGGGAGAATATAATACACAATTTGGAGATTATATTAAACTATTTACATATCAGAGAAAATGTTAGAAGTGTCCTCCACCAGCATCTCTACATGTTTGTACTCGTCTCACCATATTCTCTGAAGTTTTACGGAGAGTATCCTCGCCAATGTTACTTATTTCGGTTCGAATGGATTCCTGGAGGACATCAATTGTCCGTTACCTATTCTTGTACACTCTACTCTTTAGATAGTCCCACAAGAAAAACTCTGGTGAGGTTAGGTCAGAGAATCTTGGGGGCCACAGACCTTTTGAGATTATTCTACTATCAAAGAAACTGGTTACAAGTTCTATGGTGCCCGCCTCGATGGCGTAGATACTAGCGTGTCTGCCTCACGTACGAGAGGTCCCGAGTTTGAATCCCGGTCAGGGTGAGTTACCTGGATAAGGTTTTTTTCCGGAGTTTTTCCTTATCCTTAAAGACGAATGTCGGGTAGCTCTCTGCTCCGTGGGCCCTGGATTCATTTGAGCATCATTTAACCCATTTCATTCATCGTCCGATATGACTTAACGTTGGAGGACGTAAAATTAAAAAAAAAAAAAAAAAAAAAACTATGGTGTCATTAGATTTATGGCACGTTGCTCCATCTTGCTGGAAATAACCTTCTCTTAATTCAATATCATCCAGATGCTGCACAAATGTCTTGAAGATATTCATATAAACTTCAGTGTCTACAGTCGTTAAAAGAAAACGGGACCAACGGTCCATAGATGCTGGTGGAGGAACTTCCAACATTTTTTTTTTCTGAAATGTAAATAGTGTAAGGTATTCTCAGAATTATGTATTATATTCTCCAAAAGTTGCACGTGTGTCCTATTATTGCTTCAAAAGTTATGGCCTATTGAAATGGTTCAGGTTTATTTGGATCGCACTGTATAAGCTCTATAAACAAGAAAATATTCTGAACTACGATAATTTTTGTATTTTTTTAAATAAATAAACAAAACTGCGAGTAGAATGATATGCATATATAATAAAAGTAGATATTTAACTTTAAATGCAACAAATAAAATCATATTTGAAGGACAGTAAAGTCGCCCGCCTCTGTTGTGTGGTGATAGCATGTCTCTCTCACGTTTAAGAGGTACGGAGCTGCAACCTCGGTCAGGATGAGTTAGCTGAAGGTTCTTCCAGGGTCTTTTCTTAGCCTTAAAGGTGAATTTCTAGTAGCTTTAAGCTCTATAGACCATGGGCTCATTTAGCATCATTTGACCCATTTCATTGATTGTCCGATATGACTTAACGCTGGAGGACGTAAAATTAAAAAACTGATCTTCTCTAACTTCCCCGACCTCGGCTCACCGTTCTATACATTACTGCAATGTAACAAATAAAACATAAACAAATACAATTTAAGCGCTTATCAGAGTCTTAAAATCTTATATAGGTTTATTTTAACACCCTGTATATTTTACCAACAAAGAAAAATATGTAATTTTTTATTATAGAAACAAAGTGTCAAACACAAGAAGGTTGGATCAGAAATCGGGCTGACGTTTTTCCATTACAGCAGAACATTTTTATAGAAACCACAAATGGTATTTAATTGGATCATTCAGGTCATGGTCGATTATTTCTCGATATATATCTTACCAGTTTCTTGTCAGATGACAGAGGAAACTTGGGATTTTAAAAGATCATCGTAGCCACAGCGAACAGTTTAGATATCGTTAACAATGTAGATGACGTCATGATCGCAATATATCAGCCGTAAAATTGGCTGCGATTCGCTTTTTTTCCATAATGGCGAGCAGAAAAGCTCCTATTGGGTAAGTAGGTACGTGAAATGCTAACCACAATGTTGTTGCAAGCTTGTTTACTGCAACAGGTTCGAATAGTAGCTAACTTTCTGGATGAACAAATTCAGCGTTTTTCTTTGAGTTCTGTTCTTAAATACCTAGTGTTTAAAGTTGTTTCTTTTGTAACATTCTTGTGCAGTTACACGCCTGCAGTGCAATAATACAACTAGCTTTTACACTAACACGTCAGAAATACTAAATTATAATTACTATTTCTAAATCTTACAGCAGTTTTTCGCTTAGGAGCTCTTATGAAGTTGGTTTTCTCCATCCAAATAGGTTTCCGTGTTTATTTTCAAAGTTTTAATATTCACAAAACTTTTCCCATTCCGAAGAAATCTTGTTTGCATTGCGAAAACTTCAAAACCTGTAGCGCTTTTGCAATGCGGATCTGAAAAGAGTTGAAAATGTCGATGCCCTAGTTTTGAAAATACATTTCTGTCTGAATACGGAAACTACAAGTTTATTTCCTTACTTTATATGAACATAACCTCCATTGCATCTAGCAGATGAAGATTCTGATCTTGAGACAGTATTGTGTTTCAAATACTGCAGTACTTTTGTCCAGTACACAGCCTTTGTTAAGTTATGGTACAAATAAAACTAAAGCAATTCCTTTTATTTTAAAATATCTCACAAGGAATGTTTGGCATTTATAAAGGCGCAGTTTAACCCTTGTTTCACGTAAGCTTGCCCCGTATCTCTTAACGGTCACGTGACCTTATCACATCTCATTAGCTGCTGTTGTGGCACAGACTGTTGTGCGGTAAAAATTAGTTCTTTATTTAACATGGTGATATATCCTTATATGTTGGAAGAGAATTGTCAAATTTATATTTTCGTAACTGTTTGAATTAAATATATTACGCATAAGAGTTGATTTATCTGAAATGCACGTTAATTCTTAAACGATGTAAAGAGGAGGTTCCTTTGCTCTCAAGCACATGGCAGGATAGCACGTGATTTAGCGGTAGTGGTGACATATTTGTTTATATGCCTTTTATCACTGACCTTTTTTTTTCTTTGTTCCTTTAACTCCTATGGTCATATCGGCGGCCGTTCTCCTTTGGAACATACTGCAGCTGTTAACTCGTTATCTTTGGTTTTTAATTATTAGGTCACGCACACATTCGCGCTCTCATTCATACTTCCAGACTCTGGGGAAGATGGGGAATTATCTTGGTTGGAGAAAAATCCCCCACTCCCACCGAATCGAACCTGGCACCCCTAACACGGCAGGCAGGTGCTCTACCGACTGAGCTACGGGGCCAGCCATCACTGACTATGTTTTGAACTGGATTAGTCATATATCGTCATTCGACGGTGTGTTGTGCCGAATGCGAGAGCTAAATTATTTTATTGATCGTTTATTGCGCGTGTACTTATTATACGTACAATGGCAGGGTCTACCGCCAGTTTTTCTTTGAAGCATCACTAGGGAAAACTTTTAGAAAGCGAAAAAAGAATTGTGTTGCATGTGTTTAATGCACTCACAGAGAAGAATCATCTTTGTCAGTGAGAGAAGTCGAACAGCTGTGCCCTGAACTTACAGGTGTGTTAGATGCATAGGAACATAGCGACATGAAATTGAGATAACAGGAAAACTTACCACTCCAGGGGCGATATTGCTGTGTGGCGAAGACGTTATTTAAGGACAATCAAATTGTCCAAATCGCAAAATATACTACCTTGACGAGACTTGGGTGAATGAAGGACACGCAAGTATGGCGTGACACGACTTTTAAGACTGAAAAACAAGCATTTTTGCAAGGTATGTGTGCTAGTTTAAAAAAATTCCAGTGGAAAAGGCCGAAGGCCTTTCATTATGAACTTGTTCCAGTTTCATTGCTCATTAATTCAGTTTCAACTTGCTCAGTTTCATTATAAACTTCATTAGTTTTGCATGCCTTCATATTCTTATTTCGATCTTCCTGGCAATTATTATGACGTTTACTGCAGGTTTCAATATGACGGGAATGCACCGCCTATGGCCTATGGCGTGAAAGCATTAGCCAATTAGGATGAGGGGGAAGTTAGTTGCACGCGGAGTGATACAGTCAGCGGGACAAGGTTATATGAAACAGAGATTAAATGTGTGAGGCTATTGACAACAGTTTTTAAATGGCGGCATTATTTTTGTCATTTTCAATGACACAGATTTCTATAGAACATTTCTCTATGTGGCTGTTTACAAATTATACATTCTTTACGAAACAGCAGATAAAATACTAAAGAGAAAAAGTATAAAGTGTCCTCAGTTGAGAAAATTATAAGTTTTAGGATGAATATATAACACAAATATAAAAAAAAGGACAAAACACTATCAACACATCACTTAATTCGCGGAGAGCTCGCTTAATCGTGTTGCTGGATTTCAGTTCAGCTCCTCTTGGAAACCGGGCTGAAAAATGAAAATCCGTCGACTGAAGAAGCACAGATCTATACAGCTTGATCATCAAGTTATCCTTACTAGAAAGGAACAAGCCATTCTCACCCGTCTACGAATTGGTCACTCCAGCCTATCTCATTCATATCTTCTCTCAAGACAACCGCAGCCTACGTGTAAAGAATGTAATAAAAACCTTACCATTTACCACCTTCTCATAGAATGCAATGTATACAAAAGAAACAGAAAACAACACGGAATCCCACAGGATATCTCCATTCTGCTAAACAGTTTCAAAATACGCCGCAATCTGTTTACTTACCTAAAGGATATGGACATTTGGAAATTAATACAAATTATGTGCAATATACATTAATAAATTGTAATTCATAATCTACACAATGGTGTTAAAGTAATGAAATTTTAGTTTTGCAAAATAGTGTTGTTAACTTATATATTTTCTTGTCTTTGTTTTCAGTTATCTGTATTTAATGTAAATTGTTCTCATAATTAATGTTATTAATGTGCATATTTTTGTTTGATTGTAATCCTGTATATTGAATGTAAATTTTTTATATATTTTACTAATTGTATTATTTTGTAAAAAAAGGTCGCGATATGACCCAGGAAGTTAAAGCGACCTTAAATAAATTTAAAAAAAAGTTAAATATTTACGTTCCTTTGACCTAATTAATCTTCTTCACTCACGCCAACTCCTAACCTGGCAGTTAATTTACTTCAAACGGTCTTTTGTTCATTAATGCAAGTATTGGTAGTGTTTTGTTTTTGTTGATATTTCTTCCTTGTTCCATTTAACTCCAATGGTCCTATCTGCGGCCGTTCTCCTTTGGAACATACCGAAGGTTTTAACTCGTTATCTTTGGGTTTTAATCATTATATTACGCACACATTAATACTCTGATTCATACCTCCAGACTCTGGGGAAGATGGGCAATTATCTTGGTCGGAGAAAAGTGCGCAACCCACCGCCGGGAATCGATCCCGGGCCCCCTATCACTGCAGGCACGTGCTCTACCAACTGAGCTACGGAGCCAGCCTTGTTGATATTTGAGTTATATGCAGTTATACATTTTGTGGTTATAACACTTCCTAAAATATCATGATGGGAGAGATAAACACTGCCGAAACGTCGATTTGTAATCGTCTTTACACCTCGCTTGCTTCCCGCGAAGATCTTGAACTTAAAATCTTAGTTTATTTATTTTTAAGCTCTACATTAGACATTTAAAAGCAAATGCGTTTCTTAAACAGCACACTTTTTATAATTTTTTGTTCCAAAATACTAGAATTTTCATTCTTTCCAGGTCAAGTGTCTTTTCCTATCACACATGAGTCCTGCTGTGCTAAATAGTCTTTCAGCGAAAGCTATTGCAGGTGCAACACACAACTACTTCATCATCATGATCATCATCACCATCATCACCATATTTTTGGTCTTCCCATGCTCTTCTATCCTACTTGTCTAGTTCATAAAATAGAGAAGTAATCTTTCTTTCTCCATTTTTGTACATGGGTTATACATTTAATTCTATATTCTTGTACTCCGTCATTCAGTCGAACTTCTCTACCTTTTCACGTATATATTCATTTCGTTTGTGGTCCACTTTTTTCTATATCCCTCAATGCTTCTTAGAAATTTCTTTTCATACTCAAATATTTAGTGGCTGCTTCTTTATTTAGTTCTGGAAACTATAAATTTGTTTTCCAGTAATTCAGTGCAGTAGAAAGAGAAGGTTACAAATCATCGTTGAGATATGCAGTGTTTTCTTCTTGGTAACTGGTAGGCAATTTTTCGAGATTTGCAATGTACTTCTTATCAATCATATTTTGTGATTTTAAAATAAAAATTGCAGAATCGCCATCGAAGTATCGAAACGTATCGATCGATTTTTATGAAATATCGTTTCAATTCGATACCATTCAAGTATCATGAATATCGATAACGCATCCCTAGAAAATAGACAGTAGGAACTTTTACCCTCTAATGCCCGATTTCACCAACAGATGTTAAAATCGACGTTAACAAATGTAACGTAACAATTGTCACAGTTCTAACACTAATGTTAAATGGATAGAGTCAACATGAAAAATTCAATGCCATGGCCGGGATTTGAACCACGGATCTCCTGGTTTCCGTCCAGTCGCTCTTAACCTTTGAGCTACCATGGCCAACGTGCCTTCCTGACATTAAATTCTCCAGTTGACTCATATATTTCCCCGGTAGACCACTAACGGCTCTCGCATCCGAGATACACCGTTTGTGGCGACTTACTATTGTAAGTACTTAAGTCCCAGGCTTCATCATTTAACTCATATATTTTAGTTAATTGATGGAAATTAATCATTTCTCCACACTAGCCGTCTATAGGCTAAGATATTTGATGGATAGAGTCAACATGAAAAATTCAATGCCATGCGACTTACAATAGTAAGTCGCCACAAACGGTGTATCTCGGATGCGAGAGCCGTTAGTGGTCTACCGGGGAAACATATGAGTCAACTGGAGAATTTAATGTCAGGAAGGCACGTTGGCCATGGTAGCTCAAAGGTTAAGAGCGACTGGACGGAAACCAGGAGATCCGTGGTTCAAATCCCGGCCATGGCATTGAATTTTTCATGTTGACTCTATCCGTCAAATATCTTAGCCTATAGACGGCTAGTGTGGAGAAATGATTAATTTCCATCAATTAACTAAAACTAATGTTAAATTTCTTGCATTTCACCAATCTGTTTTCTTAAAATGTTAACAAACCTGTGTTAACGCCAAGAAACTTGTAAATATCACAGCTATAGAAGGCTATGGATGATTTTCTGAACGTACTCCGATGCGCTTTTGTTTTCATTTTCGTCTGCACAAATGGCGGATGAACAAAATCATAAAAAAAAAAAAAGCCGTGAGACAAATTTCTCATCGAAGGAGAAAGAAATGTTAATTGAAATGGTGACGAAGTGTAAGGATATCGTGGAAAATAAGAGGACGGATGCAGTGAATGTAAAAGAGAAAGATGTAGCGGGGAAAATATTGGAAACGAATTTAATTCAAATGCATGTGTCACTACTACAAGCACCAAACAACTTGTCAGTGTTACGTAATTTAAAACGAGGTGCGAAGAACAAGTGACTTGAACGTTTCAAGACGGGAGGTGAACAATGTATTATCCATATAATTCAGTGAATTATAAAATCGCAAAGTAGTTAATACTTGAAGCTAAGGTGAGATCGGCATATTCCTTTCGATGTATATTCTAACTCATGATTACGTAAATTTAAAACGAGGTGCGAAGGACAAGTGACTTGAACGTTTCAAGACGGGAGGTGGACAGTGTATTATCCACATAATTCAGTGAATTATAAAATCGCAAGGGTATTGATACTTGAAGCAAAGGCGAGATCGGTATATTCCTTTCGATGCATGTTCTAACCTCTCTTGTACTTCCGCAGTAAACTTCATAGCAACAAGTTTCGACAGTCTATACCTCCGTAAAACAATTTTCTTCGGAAAGTTCCTCAAAATCATTTCTCCTCATAGGCCGTACTCTATTATGAATGCCATTTAGACGGTCTTAAATATAGCAAATCGACATCAACAGCTGAGTTCATGCTCGCCATCTTGACTATTTACAATTGTTAAGGACTCAACATAAGAAATTCGGCTTGTTAGTTTAACATGAGATTTAACACGAGTGTTACGCTAACACTTGTTGGTGAAATGCAATTTTTGTTTTAACTATTCCTAAACTCGTGTTAAGTCTTAACATTTGTTGGTGAAATCGGGCATAAGGGTGGTAAGAATGAACTTCAAGATGTTCTAGTCACATTTTTGGAAACGGCTAAGTTCTTTATTTCTGGATTCAGGAACATAAAAACACGTAGTTTTAATTAAATCTCCAAATGCAACATTTTCTCTTTTTGGTCACGTGTTAAACAGAAATACGAGACATTTATGGTTTAATTTTGTATTGAGAGTAGCACAGTGATGATAGCTGTCTAAAAGGCAGCAAATCTCCAATAAAATATGTAAGTGCGCAAAGGTGGTATTCCTGCTTATTCCACCATACTGGCGGCACGTGCACTATGAAAAGCACGAATCTAAGAGATGACATATAAAGACACGGGGAATGCGTTATGAAACTTTTGGGGTTTCACCAAAGGAATGGAAAATGTACTCCCTCGGAATTTGTGGGGAGTAGATCTTTTGCCAACCGACAGACAGACAAAAGAATGTAGCCGTTCTCTGTGCAGGATTTGTGGAAATGATTTTTTCTCCCCTTTCCCGCGTGCTCTCTACCGGATGTGAAAAGTGTGATTAATGCCAGCATGTGCTCTAGATGTCTCTCGGGTACCTCGGGCCCCTCCCTCCCCCCGTTCCCCGTTACTAAAGTTCTGGCTCAAAACCAAATCCTTTGGTTTGAAGTTCGTCAGTTTCTCTCTTCACTTCCTTCCTAAGGGATCTGCGCTTCTCGCTCGTCACATGTTTCCGCGCTGCGTTTGTTTTGCAAAATGTTTGCTCTCCTTTCCCCAATGTTTCATTCTTAAATGCTTCCTTTGCTAAAAATATTTTTATTTAAAATCGCTAATATATTGGACCCGTGGGATATTGACCCTTTTTACTCACATTAGCACTTTATTCAGTAGGAAGAGGAAATGGTGAACTCCCTCCAAAAACTCACACTTGGTTTTGACAAACCCACAGTTATTCTTTTCCATAAACGTGACTGTGTCTTAAATGTACGTCCTCCAACGATAATTCATATCAGACGATGAATGAAATGAATGCTAAAATCAGCCCAGAGTTCATAGGTTGGTGTCTACCAGTTGAGGATATCAAGGAAAACTTGGTATCACGAGTAATTTATAAGTATAGATTTTAGATTTATTTTAGATTATTTATTGTGCATATTCCAAAATTTTACAATTTACAACTTTAGACTACATTTATTTGTCTTTACCTTGTTGCTACCTTGGCATACATGACACCCTGGTCTTCTGCTGTCAGGTAACTCTTAACCTCCAAGCCTCCTTGTTAATTAACTAGTCCCATTCTTGCCCTCATCTTTCTTTCTTATATTCTTTACATTTATTTATCTTTACCTTGTTGCTACCTTGACTTACATGACACCCTGGTCTTCTGCTCTGGCAGTTAGCTGTTAACCTCCATACCTCCTTGTTACTTAATTAGTCCCATTGTTCCCCCTCATCTTCCTTTCTTATATTCTTTACATTTATTTATCTCTACCTAGTTGCTACCTTGGCTTTCATAACACCCTTGCCTTCTGCTGTCAGGTAGCTCTTAACCTCCATGCCTCATTATTACTTAATTATTTCCATTCTTTCTCTCATCTTCCTTTCTTATATTCTTTACATTTATTTATCTTTACCTTGTTGCTACCTTGGCTTACATGACACCCCGGTCTTCTGCTGTCAGGTAGCTCTTAACCTCCGTGCCTCCTTGTTACTTAATTAGTCCCATTCTCCCTCTCATCTTCCTTTCTTATATTCTTTACATTTATTTATCTTTACCTTGTTGTCACCTTGGCATACATGACACCCTGGTCTTCTGCCCTGCCAGGTAGCTGTTCACCTCCATACCTCCTTGTTACTTAATTAGTCCTATTCTTTCCCTCATCTTCCTTTCTTATATTCTTTACATGTATTTATCTTTACCTTGTTGCTACCCTGGCATACATGACACCCTGGTCTTCTGCTCTGTCAGGTAGCTCTTAACCTCCATGCCTCCTTGTTACTGAATTAGTTCCATTCTTTCCCTCATCTTCCTTTCTGATATCCTTTACATATATTTATCTTTACCTTGTTGCTACCTTGGCAAACATGACACCCTGGTCTTCTGCGATCAGGTAGCTCTTAACCTCCATACCTCTTTGTTACTTAATTAGTCCCATTCTTTCCCCTCATCTTCCTTTCTTATTTTCTTTAAATTTATTTATCTTTACCTTGTTGCTACCTTGGCATACGTGATACCCTGGTCTTCTGCTGTCAGGTAGCTCTTAACCTCCATGCCTATTTGTCACTTAATTAGTCCTTTCTTTCCCCTCATCTTCCTTTCTTATATTCTTTACATTTATTTATCTTTACCTTGTTGCTACCTTGGCATACATGATACCCTGGTCTTCTGCTGTCAGGTAGCTCTTAACCTCCATTCCTCCTTGTTACTTAATTAGTCCCATTCTTCCCCCTAATCTTCCTTTCTTATATTCTTTACATTTATTCATCTTTACCTTGTTGCTACCTTGGCATACATGACACCCTGGTCTTCTGCTCTGTCAGGTAGCTCTTAACCTCCATTCCTCCTTGTTACTTAATTAGTCCCATTGTTCCCCCTCATCTTCCTTTCTTATATTCTTTACATTTATTTATCTCTACCTAGTTGCTACCTTGGCTTTCATAACACCCTTGTCTTCTGCTGTCAGGTAGCTCTTAACCTCCATGCCTCATTATTACTTAATTATTTCCATTCTTTCTCTCATCTTCCTTTCTTATATTCTTTACATTTATTTATCTTTACCTTGTTGCTACCTTGGCTTACATGACACCCTGGTCTTCTGCTGTCAGGTAGCTCTTAACCTCCGTGCCTCCTTGTTACTTAATTAGTCCCATTCTCCCTCTCATCTTCCTTTCTTATATTCTTTACATTTATTTATCTTTACCTTGTTGTCACCTTGGCATACATGACACCCTGGTCTTCTGCCCTGCCAGGTAGCTGTTAACCTCCATACCTCCTTGTTACTTAATTAGTCCCATTGTTCCCCCTCATCTTCCTTTCTTATATTCTTTACATTTATTTATCTCTACCTAGTTGCTACCTTGGCTTTCATAACACCCTTGTCTTCTGCTGTCAGGTAGCTCTTAACCTCCATGCCTCATTATTACTTAATTATTTCCATTCTTTCTCTCATCTTACTTTCTTATATTCTTTACATTTATTTGTCTTTACCTTGCTGCTACCTTGGCATACATAACACCCTGGTCATCTGCCCTGCCAGGTAGCTCTTAACCTCCATACCTCCTTGTTACTTAATTAGTCCCTTTCTTCCCCCTCATCTTTCTTTCTTATATTCTTTACATTCATTTGTCTTTACCTTGTTGCTACCTTGGCTTACATGACACCATGTCTTCTGCTATCAGGTAGCTCTTAACCTCCATACCTCCTTGTTACTTAATTAGTCCCATTCTTCCCCCTCATCTTCCTTTCTTATATTCTTTACATTTACTTATCTTTACCTTGTTGCTACCTTGGCATACATGACACCCTGGTCTTCTGCTCTGCCAGGTGGCTCTTAACCTCAATACCTCCTTGTTACTTAAATAGTCCCATTCTTCCCCCTCATCTTCCATTCTTATATTCTTTACATTTATTTATCTTTATCTTGCTGCTACCTTGGCTTACATGACACCCTGGTCTTCTGCTGTCAGGTAGCTCTTAACCTCCATGCCTCCTTGTTACTTAATTAGTCCCATTCTTTCCTTCATCTTCCTTTCTTATATTCTTTACATTTATTTCTCTTTACCTTGTTGCTACCTTGGCATACATGACACCCTGGTCTTCTGCTGTCAGGTAGCTCTTAACCTCCATGCCTCATTATTACTTAATTATTTCCATTCTTTCTCTCGTCTTCCTTTCTTATATTCTTTACATTTATTTATGTTTACCTTGTTGCTACCTTGGCATACATGACACCCTGGTCCTCTCTCTGCCAGTTAACTCTTAAGCTCCAAGCCTCCTTGTTACTTAACTAGTCCCATTCTTTCCCTCATCTTCCTTTCTTATATTCTTTAAAATATTTAGTTCCTTAAGATCGCCTTACAAGCAAAGAAATCCGAGTTTTCACTAAAACTCGACACAATTCCTCGATGTTCCTTGCGGAATCCAGTCAAGCGATTTTAAGAATGCTAGAAGAGCTTCAAGAAGGAAATGAAGTAAAAATTAATTTCCCACCGTCCACGAAAGGAATTTTTCACCGTAATTGGTACAAGATTTATGAACCGTTTATCTTTCCCATTGGGCCTTTCTCTACCTTTTTATTACTATTTCTTTTAAAAGGAACGCCAAGAACTGCGAGCGTTATTTCACCTCGAACTTCCACTTAACGTGGTCAGATTTACGATGTTTGATTAGAAGTTAGCCACCAGAGGTCTCTGTATGTGACGCGGCGATATCGCTGACTAAACCGATTTGGAAAATGACAATAGAGATGACAAATAGCGGCCAGGACTTCGGTAAAATCCAATTTTCCGATTTCCCGTCGCTTCCCTACAGCGTTTGGTGCTTTCATTTTTTTTTTATCGGAAGGTGAAAGATTTTTCCCGGCTAAGTCACTGAGAGTTGTTAAGGAAAATGCGATAATGTCCTGTCGTGTTTTATGCCATAACCACTAGATGCATCTAAGGAACTTGGGCTTTGTTTTACAGCACGCGATGGTTGGGTCTAGAGGAAGGCTGGAGCAAAAATTCAAGACATCTGAAGTGGTACATTCACCTGAATTTTTCTTCTGGTTCTTCTATTTTCGCATGAGCTTTCTTTACTCTCTGGTTTGTTGAACAGGAAAAATATAGTCAAAGAAGTTAAAGTTGCATAAATGAGCTTTTAACAAGAGAAGCATGCTAAAGAAATGGAACTTTAAATAAAAAATAGCTAAAAAGACAAAAAAGACAAATAAAATTCGACATTTTCTGGCCTTTAGTGATCCATAATTAATATACAGTGCGATCCATATAAATCTGAACCATTTCATTAGGCCATAACTCTTGAACCAATAATAGGAGACACGTGCCACTTCGGGAGAATTTAATACAAAATTGGGACATTACATAACACTATTTACATCTCAGAGAAAATTTTGGAAGTGTCCTCCACCAGCATCTCTTCATGTTTGCACTCGTCTCACCATATTCTCTGAAGTTTTACGGAGAGTATCCTCGCCAATGTTTCTCATTTCGGCTCAAATGGATTCCTTGAGAACATCAATTGTCCATGGCTTATTCTTGTACACTCTATTTTTATATATCCCCACAAGAAAAAATCCGGTGACGTTAGGTCAAGGGTCAGGAGGGCCACAGGCCTTTTGAGATTATTTGATTATCAAAGAAACTGGTTACAAGTTCTATGGTGTCATAAGATGCATGACAGGTTGCTCCATCTTGTTGGAAATAACCTTCTCTCAATTCGATATCATCCACCTGCTCCACAAATGTCTTGAAGATACCCATACACACTTCAGTGTCTACAATCGTATCAAAGAAAATAGGACCAACGATCCTGGAAGCTAACACCGCGCATCATGCAGTGGGGTTTCGTGGATCCCTTGGGGGTTTACAGCAGCCCAATATCTGGTGTTTTGTGTGTTTATGTAGCCTGACAGCTGAAACCATGCCTCATCTGTAAACCACGTTATGGAGAGAATGTCTGGACGTGGAATAAGAGTACCCTGAAACCATCGACAGTAACTGATTCGTTTATCATAATCTGCTTCTTTCAGTTGTTTCACCATAATCACTCTGTAAGGTCGCAGCTCTTTGACATGTTCCATATGAATACCCTGATTCCTGGCTCAATCGACACAAACATTTGTTTGAAGAATTCAATAGCCTTCTGCGAACATCTGTAACAGATGACGGTCTATGTTTTTCACTCTCACTAATGAGTATACCAGTTGTCTTCAGCTTTTTTACGAGTGATAAAATTGTTGCCTTTGTCGGAACATCACGTACATTAAATTCTCTTCTAAATTCCCGTTGTGTTGTTATCAAGGAATTTGTCTTCCAATATGTTTTCAAAATGTAAACACACTCTCGTAGTGAGTACTGCATGTTTTTGTTATGACTGCACATTTAAGACCGTCAGCTGTCAACAATTGTCAGTGTTGTGAGTTCTCCCAGAGCCACTGAGATGATTAAAACAATTTTCTACATTCTAAGGGCCTTCTAAAGGAAATTATTACCTATTGAAGTGGTTCAGGTTTATACGGATCACACTGTATATTATGCTATCTTATTTTCAGGCACTAGGAAACACATGAAAGGCCTAATTATTACGTATTTACATACTTTACCAGGTGAAGCTTGTAATATATTTCACGCAGTTAAATTCCTAACTGTTATAATGTATGTCAGATAATGGTGTATGGCTCATATAATCCTGCTAAATGTATTAAGCGGTTTGGATTAATAATGCAATTGCATTTCATTTTTCTAAACGAAACTTTCTTTAATTTCTAAGATCTTATAAAAAAAAACTGCGTTTCTACTGCGGTTTAAGCACCTATGATATCTAAACTTGGTAACCAGGAGGGTGTTGAGAAGAAATTCCATATCTTGTTTTCTTTACATCTCACCTACGAGGGCTGTTCAATAAAGAATGATACTAATTTTTTGTACGGTCATATTTTTTCGCAATGTGAAACAAACACGACGTAGTAGTTTCGTTGTTGGTACTCCTGGTTCCCGCCTGTGAAAACCAAGCAAGTTCAGACATGTTGAGTATCACCTACCGCTGCAATGGAGGTAACATGCAGTTAAAGTTGATGTTAGAGGAAGATCCGGAGTTTCTTTCAAACGTAATCACTGCTGATGAAACTTGGGTACATCATTTTGATCCTGAGAGCAAACAGCAAAGCTCAGTGTGGAAATCTCCTTCATCACCAACCCCCAAAGGGGCAAAAGTGTTTGCTTCTGCTGGGAAAGTTATGGTCATCTCATTCTTTGATATTCATGGAATGGTTTATCAGCATGTTGTACCTGCACACACATCAGTAACTGGACAATATTACAGGGATGTCCTGAAAACATTGCAAGTCCATATCAGGCGCAAAAGACCACATTTCCGTGAAGCAGCCTGGATGTTGCACCAGGATAATGCATGGCCGCATATTGCCAATGTAGTTGCTGAATATCTTGTAAAAATCAACGTGAAGTGCATCCCTCACCCTCCCTATAGTCCGGATTTAGCCACATGTGACTGTTTTTCTATTCCCTAACTTGAAGAAACGCCTCCGTGGGTGGCATTATCCATCATCAGAAGCAGTGGTGAAGGCTGCGGAGGCGATGTTGAAGGATTTATCAAAAAATGGTTTCCAGCATGTCTTTGAAGACTGTCAGAAACTCTGGGACAAGTGCATCACATTCAGCGGAGACTATTTTGAGAAGGACCATCAATATTTTAAGGATGAGTAAAAAAATTGTGATAATTCTTTATTGAAAAACCTCCGTATTTATGAATAAAGTGTGGTGAAAATACAAAATAAATTCAAGGAACACGTGGGAACTGATGGACGTCAAAAATATATCCACGTATTTCATTGAAAAGTGCAGATATCTCACTCATCTTTATGTTTTCTGACATTATATCCAGTCAATATTAAAATCTGAATTGCTTTACTTTCACTTAAACACTATTTCCTGATAATTTTTACAAACACGGTCCATTAATTACACAAGGAAATTCAGCGATTTATTTGATTACCATAGCAATGTCCACAGCTTGTACAGTTGTACACAATAAAATCTTTGACGTATATATGGATTGGCGTCACTCCCCTTCTACCCTCCTAGTTTCCTGTTTCAGAAGTGCGGTGTTTAACCTGGCTTACAGTGCGCCATTGCAACGGTAATTTATGCGACTGCAGCGAGCAGGTTGGTACCATTGCAGTGATTCCCTACCCTAAGTCTAATGTTTTATTACCGGTCATAAAGATGCAGGAACAATCTAGCATCCAATAGTGGCATTAATCAAACAAAATGATGGAAGACACGAGGTAAATTCTGCAAGGGTTGAAAATCCCCCCTCCCTCTAATCCCTCTGCGAGTGTAATAACCAGAATCGATCCCAGAGCCCCGGAACGGGGATTTACCGTAACACCATCGAATAAGACTGTTTGGTAATGTTCCTTCCCCATCAGTTCCCTGATAATTTTAATAATTTACTTGTCTATAACGATAGCATTTAATGTATAAATCAAACATATTGCTCTTGCATATCTTAGTGTTAATAAATAAAAAATAAATAGCGCATCCAAAAAGGCTTTTTATCCGCCGCTAAAATAAGAAACACATAATTCCGCAATACTTTTACTACCGAAAAGTAGGTCTTTAATTGCTGGACATGAATAATCTCTGCATACAGGTTAATTATCTCTAACAGAGTCAATATAGCAGGTCAAACAGAAGAATAAAGTTAAAATTTGTAAGAGAAAAACACATTAATCTTCAGGAAGGCTGCTCTAGTACAGTATCAAAGAAATTATATTATACTCTCTTTGAGTATCGATTACTTCGTCGATGGCTTAGTCCGATGTTCAACTTTTTTGAGTTATCTGAAAAACAAGAAGAAGACTTGACATCTACAATGCACAGATATATATTATGATTTATTATTCTGGTTTCCTTGCACCACTTCATAAAACATAAATATTCTTTGTCATGAATTGCAGATGACTTTTGTGGCAGCAAATTAAGTGTGGCAATTCGAGCTATGTCTCGAATTTCTTCAAGTATAAAACTTTGGTCGCCTGAATCACTCATTTTGATATACAGTTTACCTTTTTTTATTTTTTCATCACCATAGTTACGATTATTCGCTATTCAAAGCCTCCAGTATCATCTTACACCTAGTAAAAACATCGATTCTAAATCTTTTACAAAGAATTCTTAATACTTTCGCAATTCAAGTCGATTTTTTCTTAGGTAACTGATAAAATTACAGGGGGGCTAATGAAGTTTGGTGTTTATAATGCTATTCACATTTAATGCCTCGGTACTAACGACTGGGACGTTAAATTCAGGGAACTTTCAGAAATTTCGTCTTCCTCCATATTTTTTTCTTTTCATTAATGTTGTTAATACCTTCTTCAGCATGAATTTTACTTTTAAATTACACTTCATAACAAATTTGGTAATAAAGTGTACTAGATCTTGAAATAAGTTATCGTATCCAAAAAAGCTGTACCTGCAGGAATATACAGCTGTTTTCTGCAAAAATAAATGTATTAAATTTGACCTAATAATATTAGTCAGTATGATATAGGTTAGAAACATTTTTGACCGTGTTACTTTTTACGTGAGTGATGTATTTCTCTGTAAATATACAACGTAAATACTTGGCCTCCTGACTTGCATTTTTGTGGCTTCGTAAGCTTTAAGGGGGCTGCTGCTGTCTTAACCTAATGGATTTATAATCCTGTAGGCTCGTGGGTAGGTTAACCTTTACCCTGCTGACACTTGACGCACAACTTTCGGCCGTGTGGTGCTGACACGGCTATAACCATCATTCCCTCTTGTTCAGTGCGATTTGGGAACCCCCGTATATAATATGGTTTCAGTAACATCTGACGATAAACTTTAAATATTGACATGAACATAATTGGCTTTCTGTGAATGCTGAGAACTACAATACATTTGAAACACAAAACAAGTGCAGACAAAAATATGTTCATTAGGATCGGGCGTCAAACTACAGCATCAAAATATTACTTATAAAAACGAAGTAATTCAAATTGCCTCTCATATCACAGTTTTGAGTAATGACCACGAAACCAAAATTTTATGATCCCCATTTTCGTCTCTTAATCAGAAATGACATGAAGCTATTGGGAAATATATGAATTAAATTTTGAATAAATTGAAACATTGGCCAAAAATGACAAGATTGTAAAATTCCACATTTTTATTTTCTTAATTAGAATACGCAGAAGAAATACAGTAAAATCCCAAAACTTCTAAAATAATTTCACAGAAAACATAAATTTTAAGTCCCTTTAATCCAAAGACATTTTAGAGAAAGGTCGGAATGTATAGTTAAAGACGATAGTAAATAGTCATTAGTACATTACATTTTCTACACACTACGGCTAAGGTAGTTAATTTTTTCGAAATCGATACTTCTACCTACTTGAAACTGAGATGTAAGTGTGCATAACGAAGTTATATTTTATTGTAGGTGCAAAAGGAACCCTCTCCATCAGATATTAAAAACAAACCGCAAATATTTGCCTTAAAATTCTATGCACTTTCCGTGACTTCGGGATAAACAACTGAAGCTTAGACAAGATGAAATAGCAAATTGTTGGAAAATTTAAAGCACTAAAAACAGATGCCTGCGAAATGACTGACGCAAAAGAAGGAAATATGCTTTTCAAAACAGACCTCACCTTTTAGCGAGGTTTTCATTGAGTGTAAATGCTTACACTTATACAAAATAATGTAAACTTCCATGGGGGAGGGAACTTTTTTCCGCTGAGTGCACCCCTGAGATCTCTAAGGAGGGCCAATTGAGGGAAAAGTAGCAGCTTCAGATTGCAAAAATTCCCACTGCCTATATTGTTCTGCATTCCACATTGTGGGTAGAGGTGGGTGACGTAACAGTCGGGCGGTAGGAGTTGTCCTGGCATTGTTGCGCAGCGACAGCGGTTTTCTCAGAAAATCCGATATATCATTTTGTTTGTGAGTATTTTAAATACATTTTTTTTTTCAAGTAGTTTGTCTGAATTATTTGCCATGAAGTCTCAGTTCAGTTATTTCGCCTTTCATACAAGTGTTTAAGAATTTAAACAATGTAACTTTTCGTGAGAAAATTTGAAATGTCAAACCAATAACCAGGAATACCACAAAAGTGGTTAACTCAAATATTACTGCAAATAGCGAGTACAGGATGAATAAGTTCTAAAATCAATAAAATGAAAAATCTGAAGAATACCAAAACTAACAAAAATGCCTAAAATGCCTAAAATGTGAAATAACGAAGTTAATATGAACATTAAAAAATTAATAAGTCATCTAGTATTTATAATGGGATTAAATGTCGAAAATTGCATTGTATCTGCTATTTCATACTGTAAATTCTGTAATACCTTGAGAGACAAAATAACGACAAAATGAAAGTAAGAGGCAAAAAAGAAGGAAACAAAAATTGTTGCACACGCTGGTGTAGAGTCCTAAACTGTAGGCTGTTACCATAGTTAAATTTCGCACTTACCTGTTCAGGGCATGTGCTTTTTCTTTCCAAACATTTGCAAGTTTTTCTGCATATGTTTCAACATTTCTGCAATTAGCATATGTAGATATAAATGGTTCATTCATAAACTACTGAACATTATTAAATTACATTTGATGATAAAAAAACTCTAAGTGATGTAGCTAGTCTACTTTGGTGTCAATAAAACATTTGGTTATATTTTAAAAAATAAAATCTGATGAACTTTGATCAGAAGGCAGCAAAATTGAGGGAAAATATCCAATAAATGAAGTGTTGGACCAAAGTGAATCAGTGAAAGGAATTCGTCTACTCCTGTAAGAAGTTCAATGTATGAAAGAAATTTTTATTTAGATATTGTGTATTATTTATCAAAACTTGGCTTATCTTTCCCTTTACATGAATACCTGTATCATAACGAACCTTATTTCGGTACAGACATCACCTGTGCTTCAATGGCTTGCAAAAAGCTAACACGTGTACACAAATCCCGTCTCACTTTTTGGATGTGATCCTATCCCACAGATGTTAAAACCTCACAAAAAGGGAATAGCAAATTAAAATATCGCCTGGCGGACACAGAGACCGCTGGACACGTGTTCATGCAGTGGTCCCATATAGCAAAAACATTAACAGTTCTTCTGCAACACTTAGACGAGAGAGATTCATGTATTTTTTTCTGCTCGTGCATCCCACGAGCGTCATTTGTTTCGGTCCCCGTCTTCGGCAAAAATTATCCCGCCCGGCATTTTCGGTACTCAAAACCTCTTCCGTCTCGCATTTCCGCCATTACGGAGCTTCGCACAGGCTTACCAACCCACCGAGCTGAATTAATCATAATGGCACACGAGAGGCAGTACAGATATGGAAATTTCATGTATTTTTTTTTTCCTCTCTTTTCTTCTCCCCCTCCGTTACTTTAATTCCCTCACCGACAACGTGACAGTAGGAAATGCACCGGACGGCAGGAAAAGGGGTGCACTCTCTCGCTGTGTGAACAATGCGCGTCGCTAAGTACTGCGGAAACCCGTGTCCGCTCACAACTTGCACATATCCAAAGCCTTACTTCATTAAACCTAAGTGTGCATAGGACGTGTGAAAAATCGGACCTTCTCCAGCCAATACCACGTGACCTACTGGCAAGGTAAAAACCCAATACCTTAGCCAGAGTCTGAACTACGGGTCTTCATTCCGCTGTTCCAATCAATAAGTTCCCATGGCAACTGCCGGTACGATATTACATAACCAATTTGCCGTAAGTCACAAGGCATTCTCAAATCTATCTTGCGTTTAATGTCGTATTTAGCGTATGTGTGGCA
Source organism: Mantis religiosa (assembly GCA_030765055.1). Lineage (NCBI taxonomy): Eukaryota > Metazoa > Arthropoda > Insecta > Mantodea > Mantidae > Mantis > Mantis religiosa. Next base: position 11,812,147 of record CM060947.1, on the reverse strand, counting down.
TGTAAAATAAAAATATTCCAAAAGTAAGTAGACTAATTTAAAGTAAGGGAGGTTATTTTTTTTCTCTCTCACAGACAAATTTTTGTCTTTATTGTTGGGTATGTTTCAGCATGGTTTCTCTTGGCATTCGTCGTAAATCTGTTCTCCTGATTTGTCTATCTATTTTCCTCTATTAAAATGTATTTCATACCACCCAAAAATTGCTTGTCAAAATTTCACCAGAATATAAAGATTTTGAGCCCCGATAAAGCATTTCCAGGGTTGGGACACGAAGATTTTGAGAAAATTCCACCCTGGCTGTACATATAAATAAGAAATTTTGTATTCTCTCAAAGAGGCTCTACTATTTTGATTGAAATGATATTATTTTCATATTTATATGACAAATGAGGTTTATATGTTGCATTTTGTAGGACTAGCTTCTAATTTTTATTGTTATGGTGAACCAAAGAGAAAAAAACCTCAAAAATACCAACAATTTTATCTCGCAAAAACATGTATTTTAAGTTCATTGTACGAGGTACATTATATTTTGAGCCCAATAGTTAAAACAAAGAAATGTCTTGTTGAAAACTGCTGTAGTGTTTTTTAAAGATATTATCCTTTATGATCAACACACTTTTGCATCCGTTTAAACCATTTGTCAAAGCATTTATACCAGTCTTCTTGAGACACCAAAACACTGTTTCTGAAGCCATCAACGGTTTCTTCTATCGAGGAAAATCGTTGTCATTGCAATTTATTATTGAAATTCGGGAACAAAAAGAAATCATTGGGAGCCTAATCAAATCTGTATGGCGAATGGCCCATCAATTCCATTTTTGAGCCTTCAAATACTCTGCAGTCAGACGATATATGTGTGTTCGCTGGCATTGTCTTGATGAAGAACTATTCTTTTTTGGTTTTCCTTACTTCACCGAAGAATTCCTGTAGACAAATGGTTGTGTACTATTCGGCATTGGCCGCTTTGGTTCCCCTAATGAAGCAGGTGACCATTTGTTTCGAAGTACTTCAAGTGCGAACAACTTTTGTTGGATTTGCTACCTCTTGAAACACCCATATAGTTACTGCTGTTTATGTTCCGGCTCATACGCATATTCATCACCTCTTACAGTTCTATATACCTACGTCTTTTGAGACACAGCCATTATATTTGCTGAGCATTTTTGTACACAATCAACACGAGCATCTTTCTGAGATTGCGTAAAATTATGTGGGATCCAAAGAGAGCAAACCTTTTCCATGGCTAAATAATCATGCAATATTTTATATATGCTGGTGGAACTAATGCCTAGGGTTGCCTCAGTTTCGCAATACGTCGCATGACCATCTTGCATTGTTAGTTTTTGCAGAGCATTAATGTTTTCTGATTTTGGACGACCTCTACGAAATTCGTCATGGCCACGATTGAATTCGTTATACAGCGTTTCAAAGTGGCAAATGATGGAGCTTCGTCACGATATGTGGGAGTTAGTTGATCCATGCACTCTTGTCTTTTTAATCCACGTCGAAGATTTAATAAATCACTGCACGAACATTTTCACGAGATAATTCCATGTTTTGTTTAGACACAATTTTCAATTGAATGTAAACGAAACAAATGACGCTCCATTGACAAAATATCTGAAGTAGATTATGGTCAACAATGTCAAACTTTCCACTGCAAACATCAGGTGGCACCTATAACATTCAGTTTTTTCCCCCATTTATATCCCGCCTTTAACTGCAATGGCCATATAAGCGGCCGTTCTCCTTTGGAACATATCGAAGGTGTTAACTCGTATTCGTTGGGTTTTAATAATTAGATCACGGATACATTCGCACTCTCATTCATACTTCCAGACTCTGGGGAACATGAGGAACTATCTTGGTCAGAGAAAAATCCCCACCCCCACCGCCGGGAATCAAACCCGGGACCCCTAGCACGACAGGCAGCGTCTCTAACGACTGAGCTACGAGGCCAGCCAACACACAGAGTTGTCAAGGCTCAAACTATAAATAGTTCGTATCAATTTTTTTATTTAAGTACAATTACTAGTTTCTGAAATCTTCCTTTTTCCTAATTTAAGTCCTCCAATGTTAAGGAGGGACGTACGAGAAAATGTTCAAAACATCTAAATCTTTTTATTGTTTTGAAAAATAGTATATAGTGTTAGCTATCAAACACCAAAATATTATGACTGTACGTGTTCTATATGTACCTTTAAAAAATTAAATGCCCTAGTGTTGCATAGTAGCATAGTAGCAACACATAGTCTTCCATCAGGTGTCTTGGAATCTATAAAGCCCACCTACCAATTCTTAGCACACCCAGACTTGCTAAAAAAATGTCTCTATGGAGAGACACAAAACCTAAATGAAAGCCTCAACAGCCTGACATGGAAAAGGTATCCCAAAACATCATTTGTGTCTTCCAAAATGGTGAAAATTGTTGCACTTGATGCTGCAATAGTGTTTAAGGATGGGAATGTTGGCAGAAAGAAAGTTATGCACCAGTTAGGGTATCAACCTGGTGTGTTTATGGAAACAATTTTGCAGAGTATCGACAACATTCGCATCGCAGGTGCAGAAAGAGCTATGAAATTAATGCAGAAAGAAGCAAGACAGAAGAGGAATTTAAAAAGAAAGGCTGAAGAAGACCAGAATGAGGATACAGACTATGGATAGGGGAAGTTCTGGCTTAAAATTAAAAGGCAAACTGAATAATACTTATTGTATTTCCCCGCAACTTCCATTTTCTACAACTTCAACCCAGTTTTCTCTCAAACTACTTCATCTACAGTGATGCAATTTAGTACACAGCTTTCTTATGCAACAATGAACATTTTGTTGGTTCTAGAATTTAAGATTAAGCTCTACATGGAATGTGATGATACAAAATATATGAAATTATTTTAATTTTTAAAGGATGCATATGATTAACATTTTTTTTTAAAAAATTCTATACAGTTTCAATAAGAAATCTAAATCAAACAAATTCATTTTTATTGTGTTTTAAAATAACATACCAAATTTCAGAAACATAGCATATGTGAATTTTGAAAAAAAAAAAATGGGCTAAAATCTGTAAATATCTCTGCATATAGAAAACATATATAGCATTAGTTATAAACAATAAAAAAATTATGAAAAAATTTGTGCATATTAACTGTATTATCTTAAATGAGTACACTAAGTTTCGCTTCTCTAAGCTGAAAACTTTGAATGTTATGGCTATTTATGTAAGACCCTGAATATTTGCATACGTTCCCCCTTAAGTCATATCAGAAGACGAATGAAACTATGCTTAATGAGACTAGGATTCATAGAGCTTAGAGTTACCAGATATTCATTATCCAGAATAAGGAAAAGCTGCGAGAAAAACGTTATCCAGATAACTCACGCTGACCAGATTGGAACTCGGGACCTTTGACACGCTACCACATATCTGCAGAGCGAGAGATCCTTTCTGATTGGTTTGAACTTTCCAATACTTACATATTTCTCAAAAGCAAAGTGGCTATTGCCTTTTTGTATCTCACAATGAAATTCCGAGGGTATCACAAAGCAAGCAGCTGGCTTAAGTTTACTTTATTCCCCTACTCCCACTCTATCTGTACCTACATCTCTACAAATGCTTATGTCAGTAACATGGAGTAGTATAAGTTTCTGTAATAGGTGGTACAAGAATAGAGAGAGTCGTTAGGGTGGTGGAACAGTTTAGTATACAATATATCATGTATCATCTTATCAAATGTTTTTTTCTAAACTTGGAAGTTCTGTATTGGTTCATATGTTAAATTCTCTTCGTGCTGTAATATCTCAGAACAGAAATAACCACATTTTGTAGGCACAGTGTGCTGTAATTCCAGGAAACATGTAATAAGTTTACATGAAATATGAGCTCTGAGCTGCTTTGAATCCTAGGAAGCATTTTTAGAAGAAAAAAGGTCTTTGTGAGCACATACGACATACCTCAAAAGCGATGGGTAATTTAATTACGAATATATAGGTGTAGGACAGCTAAGCATATTAAATACATATTTTTTTAAACAAAGTATCCCTATGTCAAACTGTCTTCTGCATAAAAATATTTCTTTCTTCTTCTTCTCTACTGGCTCTACAGCTCTTGGTGGGCTTTGGCCTCCTGCACGATCCTTCTCCACACATCTCTGTCTTCCGCTTTACTTTTCCAGACTCTGATTTGGATCGTTCTTAGGTCCTCCATTACATCATCTAACCACCTTGTTCTCGGTCTTCCTTTTTTTTTTTCTTCTATTATACAATCTTCCTTTCATTTTTTTTTTTTTTTTTTTTTGGCATTCTATCTTCCGTCATTCTCGCTATATGCCCTCGCCATCTTATCCTTTGTGCTTTTATAAATTTCACAATATCTTGCTTATTTAATAATTCTTCTATTTCATGATTATATCTCATTCTCCATTGATCTTTATCTTTTACAGTTCCAAAGATTCGTCTTAATATTTTCCTTTCAAATCTTCCAAGTATTTCTTCTTCTGCATTGTTTAGGGTCCAAGTTTCAGCAGCGTATGTTACTATTGGTCTTATCAGGGCTTTATAAATCTTGCATTTTGTCCCTCTACTAATAAACCTATTTTTTAATAGTGATAAATTTGCATAATATGCTGCATTTCCACTTTGGATTCTTTCTTTTATGCACTCGTTTAAATTATTATCATTGTTTACAAGTGCTCCTAAATATCTAAATTTGGATACCCCTTCAAATGTTTTGTCTCTAACTACTACATTTGAAATTATTCTTTTGCTTTTATCTGCTGTCATTTTTATGTATTTAGTTATTTTCTCGTTTACTTCTAATCCTATTTCTTTAGACCTTCTTTCTAATTATTCATAAACTTGAACTAACGTTCTTTTGTCTCTTTTCACGATCACTACGTCATCTGCATATGCACATATTTGACTGGAATTAAATGTACCTATTGCTCTGTGCAGGGCTAGGTTGAATAGAGTTGCAGACAGTCCATCACCTTGTCTTACTCCTGCATTATAATAAAAATCTGGACTCATTTTATTCATTACTTTCACTTTGGCTTTTGTATTTTCCGTTGTCATTTTTATTAGCCTTATTACCTTTGGTTGCATTTTAAAACATTGCAGAGTTTTATAGACGGCTCCTCTATCAATTGAATCAAATGCATGCTTGAAGTCAATAAACAGGAAGTGTAAGGCTATACCATGCTCGTAGAATTTTTCCATTATTTGTCTTATTACAAATATCTGGTCTATTATAATCAAAATCTGGACTCATTTTATTCATTACTTTCACTTTGGCTTTTGTATTTTCCGTTGTCATTTTTATTAGCCTTATTACCTTTGGTTGCATTTTAAAACATTGCAGAGTTTTATAGACGGCTCCTCTATCAATTGAATCAAATGCATGCTTGAAGTCAATAAACAGGAAGTGTAAGTCTATACCATGCTCGTAGAATTTTTCCATTATTTGTCTTATTACAAATATCTGGTCTATTGTGCTCTTGTCACTTCTAAATCCAGATTGGTACTTACCTAATACACTTTCCATATGCTTTTTAACTTTATAATTTAAAATACTTGAAAATATTTTATATACTACATTGAGTTATGTAATGTAATTCCCCTATAATTATGATATTGATAAAATATTTCTTTACTCTCTCAAAATTGGTTATAATAACTGATTAAAACACTATACGCTTTAAGTATTTTGAAGCGGATTAAAATTTACAGCTTTAGATTTCTGGGGAACCTACGAAATCTTCTTTATTTAGTAAACCATAAGCGACAGACAAAATATTATTTCTCAAAAATCGCAGATGTCAAGTAATCTTTTGTGGCATAAACGATTTCCAAGATATTCTCTGTTTTTGATATTACAGTTTACATACTTTATAAGTTTTATGAACTGAAAATAGCTTTTCTTCTTTCCTTTTCGTGTTATTGCAGAAATAAAAGGAGCCTACCTTGGTAGCGTAGATGGTAACATGCCTACCTCACGTTCAAGAGGTCCCGAGTTAGAATCTCGGTCAGGGTGAGTTACCTGGATAAGGTTTTTCCGGGGTTATCCCTTGTCCTGAAAGACGAATGTCGGGTAACTCTAAGCTCCATGGACTCCGGGCGCATTGAACATTATTTCACCCATTTCATTCATCGTCCAATGTGACTAAATGTTGCAGGACGTTAATTAAAAAAAAAGGCATCACATAGACACCGGTATAAAAATGACTATCACGTTAGTTTACTGTGTGATTGTTATACCTACAACAATCTGTAAATGTCTTTATATGTAGGGACGTATTTAAGGGCTTGTCCAGGGGTTCCGGAACCCCCCCCCCACAAATAAATTATCACTTCAAACCTTTAATAAATAGTTGAAATAAAACTTTGTTTAAAATAAATCGAAAAAGTTTATTCAAGCTTCTCATCTTAAAATCTCTATACACTGTCAGGCAAACATGAAGCTATTTAAGAGATAAACGAAAAAGCTACTGCATAGCAACTGTATAACTCGTTAAAATACACAAATAATGTCAATTACAATAATGTACTGCGAAGTTAACCAATTCCGATGTATTATAATTTGTTGATTAGAATTCCCAGATACTTACTTAAAAGGTATGTAATTTTAACTTGTAAGTTCATATTCCCTTTTTCATTCAAGGAGAACTAATACTTCAATCGCATAAATCAATGATTCTCTTTTTAAATATCTGATTAGTGCTTATATCACTTTATCCTAGGTATAAAAACAAAAAATGTGCAATGTTCAAGGCCTTTCTACAGATTTTATCCAAAGAAATAAGACGAAAACAAACTTTTCATAGAACAAGTTGTAGAAGCTGAAGTCAATTGAATATATTATGTTACACGTGTTTGTATTTTTTTACAAACATGATGAAAACACATCCCTGATTAATTATTTACTAAAAGCAAATAATTCAACATCGATTTTTGGAACCCCCCCCCCTGCAACTGACTTCTAAATACGAGCCTATTCAACATAGACTTTTTAGACCCCCCCCCCGGAAACTGACTTCTAAATATGTGCCTGTTTATATGTAAAAACAAGAGCTAAATATAGGAACAGGTAAGCTTTCGTGAGAACTGTTTATAGAACTGTAACGAAGTACATGTGAATGCAACAGATTTTACCCTAGAATTGATCGACTTTTTCATAAATAATTTTACATTCAAAGGAGAAGTAACTGGGGAGGGTCTTGGACACATAAAATGAATGACGTGTTGAAGCAGATAGGTATGGGTCATTCTTGGATAAATGCAGCGTATGGGTATAGAGGCTTCTGGAAATAAGTTAGGATTAGAAGATATAAACAGACAAGACATGTGTGCCAGTGCAAGTGACAGAAGCTCACTAAGATTATATCGAGAAATAAAAACAACCTGGGAGAGGTAAGGATATATATAGATATATGTAGTAAGTTAGGGTGAGAAGGGCGAGAACAGGAGTGAGAAACTTGAAAGGTATAGGTCAAGAGAGAGAGAGAGAGAGAGAGAGAGAGAGAGAGAGAGAGAGAGAGAGAGAGAGAGAGAGAGATAAATGTCCATTGCGTGGAGAAGAGAATGCAGATTTCCATTGTATATTATATTGTAGTCAAACAAAGATATGGAGAGAGGAGGCCTAGCTACGTAAATGGGACCATTTGGGGGGAGGGGGTGAAGTAGTAATTAGAAAAAAAATCAATAAAAGCGGAAAAGAACAGGAGAAATATAGGGTATTATTTAGGGAAAGTTAAAGGGAGATACTAAGAATATTTAAGAGAAAAATGTAGGTGAAATGGCAAAATGGAGTAGAGGGCCTTCCAATACATTAAAAGCTAGGATTAGGTGTATGGGTACCGAATTATTATTCAATAGCAAGAAAAATGGTAGGATTTTCAGGATTTAGGAATATATGGCGTTTTCCAGTATGGATTTTATAATTGCAATCTTGTTTTTGTGTTTCCATTTGATTATGTAAAAGGAAAGATGAGAAACAAATTACAAACTACAAATTACTTTAATTTTTGTAATGTACTACATGCAGAATTTCGGAAATGGCCTGTGATTGTTTTCTTTTCTTCTGTTTTATTTCATTATTTTGTTTTGATTTCTTTCATATTTTAAAAGAAGCCGTAGGTGTTATTATAAACCCATCTCCCTATTTCTATGATGATTTTAATGAACACGTGTGTTCCGGGAAGGGCATATAGAAGGTTGATGACTATATTTCGAATAATTTTGATTCTACATATAGTATAGTAAATTAATCAGTACGCGGATGCTGTCACAAAAATCACTAAATGCAAGTGACATTTTTAAAGGATACCGCTCAATCGCCCTAGCTCTGTGTTGGAGTTTCCACGTTACTGTTTTACTTCCTTTTTTACGCCTAATAAAAAGCAAAGGTTTACGATTGTACCGTCGACATCTAGGTGAGTGTTTAATAGGGGATCCACAATCGTACTGCAGTCCACTTCTTACTGTTTTTTAAAAAGGTTGAATATATACAAGAGAGGCAAAATAAAAAAAAAAAAAAAATTACAAAATGTTTGAAACACGAAACGATGCAAAACCCCGCAATTTACGACTCCCCAACATTGTTCGCTGTCACGAGGGATAAATAAACCGTTCCTTCAACACCCCCCTCTTCTCCAATCCCCGCCCAGCAGCCCAGAAGGTGTGTTCGCGACAGCTCCACAATGTAAAACACGAATAAAACGATGGGAAAAGCTCCTTCTTCTGCCTTCCGATTGTGTTTTGTTAATTGGTGTTGATGCGTAAACAAAGGAGACAAGTGAATGACGCCAGGGGGTCACAACTGAGCGATTAGAATAACGTGTCACCAGGAGAAAGAAGAGAACTCCTTCTACCTGTCATCTTGACAAATTAGCGGTTATATTGTGTGTGAAGTTCGCTGATATTCGCTCTACGGGTTCCAAATGTCGTGACCGCTGGTTCGATGTTTGCTGCTTCACTTCCTCTCGTCGTCCTCTAAATACGAGGTATGTTCAGAAAGTAAGTTCTGTTAGATAATAAAATTAAGTTGTGTACAGATACAGAAAAATTATTTATTGCACAAAATTCTACAACTCTTAAACTACTTTTCCACACAACTGCCGAAATTTTGCAGGCATTTGTCATAGCAGGGCACAAGTTTTGGTATACCTTCTTCATAGAAATTTGCCTTGTCGTCAGTTTCTTTCATCTCTTCGTCATTGTTGAACTGTTGACAGCCAAGGAAATATTTGAGATGCAAAAACAGATGAAAGTCGCTAGGAGCGAGGTCAGGGCTGTACGGGGAGTGGTCAAACACGTCCCAGCCAAATCCTTATAGGATGTTTTTCGTCGCATATGCAGTGTTTGGTTGTACGTTGTCGTGAAGAAGCACAACACCTTTTGACATCGCACATATGCCGATAAATTTCAATTGGTTACACTTTCCTAGCATTCAGAAAACGAATCACAGATCTTTTTTCACAAGCGGCGGGATTTTCAATCAACACTGACATTGCAAACAAGCACAACAAAGCGTACGTGGCTGACAGCGATCTCACAATGGCGCACGTTTCTTCTCCTTGATACAGAGCGTCTACCGCGCATGTGCGGAACTGCGATCGCAGCGCTGCAGTGGAGATAAATTGAAACAGAACTTACTTTCTGGACGCCCCTTGTAGTTCGTATTTAATTAGTACTCTTAAGAAATGGTAGAGAGATAGACAAGTGTTTCCAATAAATAATTAAAATCTACGTACTGTCTACCCAACACTAAAAGGCAAGGTAGAGGAATGTGTAGCGTAATGACTATTATTGTATTCATGCTCGCTTTCCGGATATGACAAGGAATACTACGCCCATCTAAAATACAGTGTCTGATTTTTAAAAGAAGATACGTGAAGATCATCTGTTTCTCTACGTGGGTGCTGCAATGTTACCCACCAGATCACCTTTCTTTATCCTCTCAACACTCCAAACATAAGCAAAGGTTCGAGTTATCTCACCTCAACAAGTATATGCACAGTTAATCTGTATTAGCCTACTTTAAAAACAGAAATAAGTTGTTCACACATGCACTGAGTTGTAGGGTCTTCACATGTGTGAGCTCTTTGAAATAATTGTTTGCATTATGTAACAAATATTCCATACATACCGCTATTGTTGCTATTCATCGTAAGTTGACATTCCCGCACCAGTGCGGTAAGTATTTCTGCATAGAAACACACATACGCGATGCACGTTCTAAAATATAACATTTATCTTTAATTATGTTTATTAATACTTCAGCTAATTTCCTAAATACTCAAATTCAGATTCATATAAATACACGTAATGCCAAAATAATGGGCAAAAAGCACATAATGGAATCTCGAGAATTGAAAAAATTCGGGGCGAGCGCCTCGTTTTTTCGAACCCATCCTCGTTCAGTATACATTAATATCGCAATATACTATTATTAAAGACTTTGTTGATTGACATGTTCATATCAACGTCGCCGAAATGCCGGAATTTTGACCCACAGGAATTCCTTTACGTGCAAGCATATCTACTGACATGTGACTGTCGTTTTTGGATAAAAGGAATAAGCTGTTCATTGATAAGGAGCAAACTCTCGTCTTCCTGTTGGAAGAATTCTCTAAGAGAACAGACAAATTCTTTAGCTTGGCTATGCAATGTAACAACCCGACCGTAAGCTGATCTTTGGCTTGGGACATGATTCCCCGGTCCATCTCTAATCCTACCGCTACTAAGTCTTGCTTCCATAAAAACGTATCTTAATTGTGTTTTAACAAAGTAGGCTGACAAAACACTGCGCAACTTAATGCTCAGGCAAACTCTGTTTCCAGCATACAACTAGCGATAACTGAGCTGAGGAGTATGTGATTCACCAGTGTATCCAATCTGGCAACTTTTGTTTACGTTACATAGCAACGACCTTCCCTTCTTAGTGGTCGCGTCCCTTGCCTGATGAGTATCTTCTTTTAAAAATTCGAGTGTAGATCATTTACTCATTTTGTAGTAAACAGATCCACCAGCAGAGCAGAGAAACAGTTGAAGCCCCTCTCGCTCTTCAGGCCCAGCTTGCTTTCTTGTGGTAGGAAGTGAGACAATTCTCGCACTAATGCGGAACAGACTCTTGATTGCCTATGGCACGAATTTAATAATAATGAAAAGAAGTCATTAGCTGATCAATTTAAGTGTAGAAGAAATTTAAGCTAAGTGTAGCTAAGGCAACTACAGTTACCTGAAACTCAGAACGTTCAGAATCTAACAAGTCACCGAGCATAAAATTGTGTTACGTAGGCGAATGAAAAGCTTCAAATATGGCAGCGTTTTTTTTTTTACTGGCCTCCTCCAATGTTGTCATATCGAATGAGCTCAGTGTCCATAGAGTTACCAGACATTCATTTTTCAGGGTAAGGCAAAACCCTGGAAAAGAAACTTTACCCAGATAACTCGCCCTGACCAAGATTCAAACTTGGGAGTTCTTGACAGGCTATATCATCACACTACAGATGCAGGCACTTTAGTGGGGTAGCGGTGATATCTGTGTCGGCAAGTCTTTTATCTCCGCGCTATATTTATCTGTTTTTGCAGGGTCTTTATCACTGTGCTATCTGTCTGTTATTGCGCCGTACCCTTTTAGCGCCTACGCCGCCAGGCGTAATAATGGATTCGCGACAGTGTCGAAGGTGTTGTGTTTTAATTATTAGATAACGCACACATTCACACTCTCATTAATACTTCCAGACTAGCTGCCAAAGTGCGGGCGCTGCGGACCCTTAGCACTCGTGGTACCTCTGACGTTACTAGAGGAATCTCGGGCCGAACAGCCGAGCCCGTTGTTCGGATTGGGTTGGTCTCGAAGGGGCAGTGAGTTCCCGATACCCGTGGGAGATGGGTACGTCTTCGGACGGGGTTGAGGGAAGCCATTAAGTTTCCGGGTACTAGCCTGCTTAGCTAGTAGAAGGTGTGCTAGATCACCAGGCGGCCCCACCGAGGTCATATCGGTAGTCTTCACCTTGAGTGTTGACGCGCGTAAGTGGCGTATCCACTTCCGTCCCGTCTTGTGTCCCTAGGACCAGATGGGGGGCTTGTTAGGAAACTAGATCTTGCCCTAATGGAAAGCCCCACGGAGGATGCCGAGCGCCCTTTAAGGGACAGCTCGGATAACTCCCTGGTTGAAAGAGGCCCGGGTCTTGTTCCTACGGCTTCAAGGCTAATGGGAGTAGACCCTCTGGACTCAACTTCCAGACTCTGGGGAAGATGAGGAATTATCTTGGTGGGAGAAAAGTCCCCACCCCAGCGCCGGGAAGTGAACCCGGGAC